>JANZYI010000017.1:0-568782 GCA_033846785.1 Elsinoe necatrix | reverse complement strand
AGAAGGCCTAACTCTTAGATGCTAATAAAGAGCCTATTACTCGTATAAGATAGGCCTAGGAAAAGACCGAGCCTCGTAGTTACCTCGGGCACTACGAGGCGTAGAGCCGTCGATATCTTACCGGGGATACGTCGCACTTATATCGCAATAGAAGCGACTAGAGTCGACTATAAGGTAGGAGTTATCCTAGACCCTTAAGCTAAGATTAGCCTTATTAGTTAATATATAGTAATCGAAATAAACCTTAACCTAGTTCTAAGTAATCTACCCTAACTAGTCTAGGTAGGGTTAGAAAGGAAAGCTATATACGCTATATACGAGATATAGGTAGTACTTACTAACGACCGAGGTACGACCTACTAGGTTAAAACTATCGCTTATAGAGTAGACAAAGAAGGACTAGAGCTACTTTTAGGTAATCCCTTCTTATAAAGAGAAGCTATATAGCTAGACTATAGATAGTAGACTTAGGCTTAGAGTATTAAAGATAAGTTACGTATCTAAATAGTAATAATCTAGTAGTTAGAGTAAGAGGAGAGTTATATACACTTCTTAGATATAGTTCATAGTGACCCCTAAGGAGAGGAAGTCGTCGCCCGCGTCTAAATCGCTAGTACCTCTTAGGAAAATCGGGTACTAGACGTATTATTAGACTACTAAGACGTCTTTAACACTAATATAGCTAAAATTCTACCTACCACTAAAGAGGGAGATTACTAAATTCCTATTATACTAGGTAAGGAGCTACCTTATAGCCCGCTTTATAACCTCTCTATATACGAGCTTTAAGTGCTACGAGTATACCTTAAAGATACCCTTAAGAAAGGGTAGATTCGCTATAGTATAAGCCTAGTAGGAGCACCTATTCTCTTTATACCTAAAAAGGATAGTACTCTCTACCTTTATATAGACTATAGGGGCCTTAACTTAGTAACAATTAAGGATCGTTATCCGCTACCCTTAATCGGGGAGACACTAGATCGCCTATTAGGCGTATATTACTATACGACCTTAGACTTAAAGGATGTATATAATAGGATCCGTATTAGTCTAGGGATAAGTAGAAGATAGCCTTTAGAACGCGCTATAGCTACTTTAAGTACCTAGTTATACCCTTTAGACTTATAAATACGCCTACTACCTTCTAGGCTTATATTAATTAGACCCTAAGAGAGTTAGTAGATTATCTCTATATAGTGTACCTTAATAATATCCTTATCTATACTTATAGCGAGGACCTTAAGACCTACTAGCGAGTAGTTAGCTCTATTCTTAAACGCCTAAGATAGGCTAAGCTATATACTAACCTATTAAAATGCACTTTTATAGCTAAGTAGGTCTCCTTCTTAGGATTTATTATAGACACGCGAGGTGTCTATACTAATCTAGCGAGAGTAGTAACTATCTCCGGATAGCCTCGACCGACTAGCGTTAAGGAACTTTAGTCATTTCTTAGCTTTACTAACTTCTATCGTAGATTTATTTAGAATTATACTAAGCTAACTACGCCTATAATAGATCTTCTAAAGAAAGACTAAGGTGCCTTCTCTTAGCTAGAAGCGGTAGAAGCTAGTTTCGTATAGCTTAAAAGAGCGCTTTATAGATGCGCTACTCCTATGATATTATAACCTAAGTTACTAATACGCCTAGAGATAGATATATCTATATTTATAGTAGTAGGTATACTCTCCTAGCTATATAAGGATAGTAAGTAGTATCTAGTCGCTTTTATCTCTTAGAAGCTATAAGGGCTAAACGCAATTAGGAGATCTATAACTAAGAACTATACGTAATTATATATTACTTTAAGTAATAGCGCTACTACCTCGAGGGGGCCTAGTATATAATATAAGTCCTTAGTGACTATAACAACCTACGAGGTATATACGATGTAGCGAAGCTAAACCCGCGCTAGGCCTACTAGGCGTCCTACCTAGTAGCCTTTAACTTTAAGGTAGAGTATATACCTAGTAAGTCTAATCTAGTAGATAGGCCCTCGAGGAGGGTAGACTACTTTAAAGAAAACTATGCGCTAATAAGACTACTACCTACCCTTTAGAATAAACTTAGCTTAGCTAGTGAACTAGGAGTAGATCTAGTTACTACTAGGGTATATCTTATCGGTAGAATTAGCTCCTATCCCGAGTATAGCTCGGAACTCGTAGGTCGATAGTCTACGGGTTACGAACGCGGATCTAGCCTAACCGCTAGTACTATAGAATGTATACTATACGTACTACGCTACGTAGTAAGAGTTCTTATTACTAGCGAACTTATATTAGTAGGAGACACCTCCCTATTATAGACTATCTATATACTTTAGTAGAAGGACGCTTTTATAATTAAGCGTATAGCTAATCTAGAGTAAGAAGGGCGTACCCGAAGTAGTAAGAAGTCGCTAGTATAGCGTAAACGTAAAGATAGAGCCCTTATATATAAGGGTAGGCTATATATTCTAAATGAACCTAGCCTTAGACAAGAAATCTTATACTAGTACTATAACTCTCGTATAGCTAGCTATTATAGCGTAGCAAGAACGTATAATCTAATTAGTAGATACTACTACTAGCCCTTATTAGATCAAGAAGTACGTAAGTATATAAAGAGCTATAGCACCTATTAAAGGTTAAAAGCTCTAAGGCATATACTATATAGTAAGCTATCTTCCCTTCCTATCCCTTCTAATATCTTTAAAGAAGTTACACTAGACTTTATTATAAAGCTACCCCTGCTATTTACAATAGAAGCGCATATAATACGATCCTAGTAATCTACGATAGATTATTAAAGATAGCGCTCTATATCCTAGTAAAAGAAATATAGATAGCTAAAGACTTTATAGATATATACTTTAAGTATATTATATATAAATATAGAGCGTAGAAAGGGATAGTATTAGACAGAGAGACGCTATTTATAAGCTAGTTCTAGTTAGAGATTTACTACTAGATATAGGTAAAGCGTAGGTTAAGCACGGCGTTCTATCTATAAACCGACAGCTAAATAGAGCGCTAGAATTAGACGCTAGAGCATTACCTACGTGTCTTTACTATAGAATATACTAAAGACTAGCCTAACCTACTTTATATAGCTAAGTTTATATATAACAATTTAGTGTATATAGCTACTAAAGAAACACTATTTTATACTATTCTTAGGAAACACCTAATCCTTTATAACCTACCTAAGGATAGACGGCTAGAGGGGGAGGTACCCGTAGTAGTACGATAAGTGTAGGATATATATACATTACGAGTAAAGCTTTAAGAACGACTATAAGCCGTAGTAGAGTATTAAACCCGGTACTATAATAGAAAGTATACTCTAATAAGGTTTAAGCTAAGAGACCTAGTATAGCTAAATATAAAGAACCTTAAGCTAAAAGCCCTAAGTAGGAAGCTAATAGATAAATTCGTAGGCCCTTTTCGGGTTAAAGAAGTAATTAACTTATAGGTATATCGCCTATAGCTACCGAGCTCCTATCGTATATACGATATATTCTATATGTCTCTACTAGAGCCTTTCTACCTAAGGGAAGGAGAAGAACTACTAAATATAAGGGCCCTAGAGTTAGTAGAAGATAGAGAATAAGTTTAGTATATAGAGAAAATCCTTACTAAGCGTACTATACGCGTAGGAAAGAAAGAATACCTACTTAAATAGGAAGGGTATAATAAGACTAAGAGCTTATAGACAAAAGAAGAGCACTTTAAGGAAATAGATAACTTACTAAGGGAGTTTAGAGAAAGCGATAAGTATAGCCGGGGATAAGATAAGAGTAAGCGACCTAGCCGTAGACTATAGTTAGCTCGCACGAATGCCGCTATACGCTCGTAGTGAAATACTTAGCACTAGAGACTTTAGCTTTATAACTATAATAGGAATATTAGCTTAAGGATTAAGACTGTCTATTTCTATCTATAGGCCTCCTAGCTAGGTATCTTCATGAGAATTACCCTAGAAATACCTACGCTATACTAGCCCTATATAGCCGAGTCGTAGTTAATAAGCGCGTCTACTTATCTTATATCTTAATATCTAAATTACCTAAGTTATTAACCTTACTATTCTCCTTACTAAATTCCTTAAACTTATCCTCCCTACTAGCCTTACTTCCCTTAATAGACTTACTCTCCTTACTAGACTTATCCTAAATAACGATATTAGCTTACGAGTAAATAGCGAGGAAGGTACGAACTTACGCTACTACTACTACTATTATTACTACTATCGTTACTACTATTATTACTACTATTATTACTACTCTTATTACTGCTACTACTACTACTATTACTATTACTATTACTATCCCTATTAGGACTACTATTTCTATTACTACTATCCTATACTACGATGTTAGCTTACGAGATAATAGCGAGGAAGGCGTAAACTTATAGCTCCGTTCCCGCTACTATTACTACTACTACCTCTACTACTACCTCCTCTACTACTACCCTAACCTCTAGAGCTAGGCCTAAATATAGGGTAGGGGCTACTACTAGGAGTACTACTACTAAAACTAAGAGGTCTAGACTATCCTAGCTATTAGTATACGATCTAGACGTAATTAAGGTACGAACTTACGTAGCTAAAGGCCTATATAGCTATATACTCTAGAACATTAGTAATCCTCCTCTACTCTAATAGCTATAGTCTCTCTATATTAGGGCTAGACTTAGGGACTTTAGTAGGCATCTCTAATAGATTACCTCTAAGAGCTACGATCCTCCTATAATTCTCTAGCTATTAGGTTAAGGTACGCTAGGCACGCGTAAGAGCTAATCCTATACGGTAGACATTAGGATCCTATCTCCTCCTCCTAATAGGAAAGGTGCTAGTAGTAATAGCCCTAGTGTAAGAGTCGTAGAACCTATAGACGCGCTCGACGTGCCTATTAAAGACGATAGGAACCTAAAGGTATTAGTAAGGTCGTATACGGGTCTCGTTTTAAGGATTCCTACTAGTGTATAAGAGGACCTATTCCTAGAAGTGTAGTAGCTATACCTCCTTAGAGTTAGTTTATTATAGATAATACTATAGCGGGTAATCTCGTATACGTAGCGTATATAAGTAGCTACGCGGGGCGTAGTTATATCGCTAGCGACTCGCGCGCTAAAATTATAGTCGGGAGCTATACTAAGAGTAGTAGTAGTAATATACTAAGGTCTACTAAAGGCGACTATAATGCTAGGCGAAAAAGGTGCGGTATACGTAATAGGTATTATTAATAAAGTTAAGGAGTGTAGGCGCGTCGTAGAAATATATATTAGCCGTATTTATTGTTATTACCCTACGCAATAAAGGCAATCCTAGCACTAAGGACCTAGGGGGGCAAAAATCCTAAATAAAGCCTAAATAAAGCGTATATTACCTACCTTTCTAGAAGCGATAAAGCCGTAATAACCTCACCGATCGTAGGCGGTTTACGTAAAAATTATATAAGGGACGCGAGTAGGTGAAGTAGTAATACTAGATACTCTTTTCCTATAGTAGCTATAAAGGCTAATAGGTTTTTATTAAGGCTAGCTACTAAGGACATTAGCTTAGAGGAGGAGGTAATATTATAGGTATTTTTAGGGATAAGGTATAGGCTTCTAATTAGGTATAAGGATCTAGGGTCTAGCTAGCTTCGGATAGCCTAAGCGTATAGCCTCTAGTCTAGCTACGTATAGGCTAAGGGATTTTCCCTCCTTAAGTATTATTCGTAATACTAATCGAGAGCTATCCTTATACTACTATAAGTAGGTTATTATATATACGAACTAGTATTAATATAATCTACCCCTAATAACCTAATACCTACCTAACGACTAGTCTATCTATTCCTAGTCGAACGATATTTTTATAGATCTTCTAAGAGTAATTTAATACTATCTAGCGGAATCTATATAAAGCTCTCTTTTATAGTATAAAGGTTTTAATAGCTCTTAATAGTTAGATAGTAAATAACTATCTTAGCTTTATTAGGATTAAGGTATACTATATTAATAACTAATAGTAACTATAGGAGATTCTACTTAACTTTATACTAGTTAGAGGTTAGTATACTAGAGAAGTACTAGGTACTAAGTTACTATATATATTATAAGAAAGAAAGCTTAAAGTATAATTACTTACTATTACTACTAATAATACTACTAATAATAATATACTTCGTAGTACTATATAAAGAGGGACTATAGGATAAGAAGATATCCTAGAAAGTATATAAAAACGTAGTTCTATATCTTATATATATTATTAACCTTATAGTGTAGGATATTATTAAGTACCTCTAACTTACTATAATAGAGAATAACGAGCTAGCTCTAAAGCTATAGAAGTACTATATAAGAGTAATCTAGTTAATAATTTCTATACTAAACTTATTATAAAAGGTATATTAATATAATTATAGTATATTATTATAGACTAAGACATCGAATAGCTCTAAGCGATCTATATTATAATTAACTAATCTCTATAGCGATTTAAACAATTTTAGATACTTTAAAAAAGAGCTACTACTAAGGTAACGACTAAATGTTATTCGTAATATAAAGATAAGATAGAACTTAATATTCGATATATATAAGCGAGCTCTTAAGCTATAATAATATATTAATACGTAGCTAGATTAGGAAATTACTTAGTAGAGCCTAAAGGCTTTAACTACTAATAAGGATTATAAAGATATCGATTAGCGGGACCTTTAGCGACTCTAAATAAGCTATATAGAGTAGTTATATCTCTCTCTACTTACGAAGATACTAGAGAATTTTAAGATAGTAATAAACGCTCTTAGCGAGTTAAATTAGCTAACTATTTAATATATCTAGTAGATATATAACTACCTATTCGACTTTCTTAATAATATAATAGTAGACTAGAAAGATAGCGACGATACTAATAATAATTCTTCGTAGTCTAATATTATTATTATAGCTACTAATTAGAGTAGAACTAAGCTTTTAAAGTACTATTAACGTATAGATAAAGACCGAGGCTTTTTATTTAACTATACTATAATTCTCGATCTAATATAAAAGCTTATAGCTTATAAGGTTTTTATTACGGATAATTATTATAGTTCTATACTAATAATTTACCTAGGATAGTACTTAAGAGTACTCTAATAAGATTATATACTATAAGTAATTCTTATAATATCTAGAGTAATACGATAAGTAAGTAATAGGTCCTACTATATAACGTAAGTATATAAGCTCTCTAGTAGTAAGTACTAATTAGCTATAGTTTTAAAGGCTAGCTTTAAAGCTAGTCTTAATAGTTACTTTTCCTTCGTTATCTCCTCGACCTAGTATACTCTCTAGCTATAGTTTAATATTATACGAAGAAGTTCCTTATACTATAAGAAGTAAAGGTAAAGACTACCTTAGTATATCTATACTCTACGAGCTTAATAACTTCGATATCCTTCTATAGTAGTATATAAACGAAAAGACCTATCCTTATCTAGTATAGATAGCTAAGGATATTCTAGTAATTCTAATTACTAGTATAGGTATTAAGTATATCTTTAACACTATAAAGGATATAATTAGAGACTATTAGTATAATCTTTATATATAAGTAATTAGGTAGATCGTTATTATAAAGTATACTATATTAAATAGTAGAGGCTTAGATAATACTAGCTTATAGGCTTTAGACTTATTGTAAGATAAAGAAGAGCTCTTTAACGAAGTAGATAACTTATTTAACCTCCCTATAATAGTATATATCTCTAATATAAGTAAGGATACTTTAGAAGAAGATAAGGACTATAATAGTAATAATAAAGTTAGTAGAAGATATCTAAAGTAGCGTTATATTAATAATAAGAGTTAGCTCGAATTTAACCTATCCTCCTAGACCTATAATTATTTACTATAATAATACTTAAATATACTTCTAACTTTTAGTTTTTAATAATAATACTAATGTTCTAATGTATATATAGATAAATATGTTATAATTAAGGTTCATAATGCGGGGTATAACCTAATACAACCCGTTTAGGTTGTATTAGGTTGTATTAGGTTAGGTATAGGCTAGTACAACCCACCCAGAACCTAACACCCCCTAACCCAGGGTCCGTGCGACCTAGCACCCCCCACCCTAAAGCCTGTGCGACCTAGAACCCAACCCCTACCCAAGTTGGGTTAATACCTACCCAACGACCAGCCTAGCTATTATTGTCGGCGAGCGAGGCAGTGGACGCTACACTATAGCTTCGCCTTACTATTAGGGGAGAATACGACAGACTAGACGTCCTACCTCCTCGCTTTACTAGTCGCGCTCTAGAACTAGCTAAATGTGCTACTCGATCCCTAACATAGTCGCTATTAGGCGCCTACGATGCCTCCTACGCTCCGACCCCTCTAGCTCCTAAGGCTACTACTATACGTTATATTACTTTCGCTACGGGTCTGCGGGGGACTAGTTAAGCGTGGACCTCCGAGCCTATACCCTTTCTTTCTCCCTAAATCGTCGATCCGCAATGCTTATATTGCATCGAAACGCCGTCGCAAGCGTGCCCTGGATTAGCCCTCCTCGCCTAGCTTCATGAAATATGACGTCCGGGCTCCTTGAGAAAAACCCACAAAGCATTAGTGATCGATCTACCATCTCATAGCACCCCGATAATATGCACAATCTCCTTTCCCTCCCACGGCCGATTGACGTGAAATGTACGACTTCATCGCCACACTCATCTGAAGTGAAACATGTGTGATCACTCGCGCCTGGCATGCAGCACAGCTGGACGTCTGGACAAGGTGAGTGGACGAAACAGACCGGAAATATCCTGACCACGACTGCAGGTGTTGCTGCGGATGAGCAGATCGGAGGTATCCTGACCTATCCCCTCGAACACACCTTGTTGGCATTTGCAGCCTTCGAGCCGAACATGGAGGTGCGGGATCTATTTAATCGTACTCGATACCCTTCTTCGTCACGACAGAAACAGCATCAACACAATGTCTTCCCCCACTTCAACTACTACGTTCGAGGACGTTGACCCCCTCGGTCAGAGAGGACCTTCTCCACCAAGCGACTCTCGTTGCGAAGACCTCCTTCGTAATGATTCCTACCAAAGTACCGACCATGACAGCACTATGTGGCAGCTGAGAGATCTTGTTGGCCTGATCTACCCGCTCAATGGTCAAGCCCCACGAGGCATTGGGTGTCTGGTCCGAGTTAAACTAGTCCTGCTCTCGACGCAACAAATTCTCCGTTATCCCAGAGCAATAGAGATGGCAGAGACCTGTATCCAGGATGGCCCCGACTCCTATTTGGTCCATTGGGCGCCGCGTGTCGTCCACTCCTCACAGATCAAGGACTTTGACACTTTCCTCGCCACCAACAGGCTCCGAGTCTGACATGAATATCGGCAGTGAGTTCTAGGGTTGGCCTTGAGATAGTTTCAGCTGACTCAAAACAGGGCAACCGTCGTGGTTAACATGATGGAGATCGACTGGTTCTTCGACAGGTCAGACAATAGGAACTTTGACTGGGCGACAGACCTTGGTCGCAGGAATATTACGGTCGGCCACTCCATCTGGTTCCTCAGGAAAATCTACATCGATCAAGCCGACTTTGCGGAACGTTGTGGTGACGCTGAATTTGCTGCGGCGATCTCGGACAACGTGCTGGGTTGGAAGCAGAGTTGGGCAGACTGATGTGGTACTTCGCTCAGATACGCTCATTACTTGTATACACTCGTTACCTTCCTACTATCCGATCATGTTTCTGAAGGGCAAAGATATTGACTGCGGCTTTAGCGGTATGTCGAACATCCTCCTACAAGAGCAGGTAGTGCACGCTCCAAGTGTCTTGGCACAGAGGTGACGGGTCGGGTGCGGGGAGCTACCATGGGTACCAAGTTTCGTTTTGACCTTGTTCACCCCACAAGACATGAGCATGGCTGAATCGTCCCCTTTCGCGTTCCTGCGCATTGTGGAAAAGTTGAAGAATACCCCCGAAAAGGATGGGTGCTGCGCAGGATCGCGGACCCAGAGAGTGTCAGCGATCATATGCACAGGATGGCGGTGATGGTACTGATGACGCCAAAGGTATAGATCAGAGAACAATCTACTGACCAGACTGACACGATTGCAGCTTTCCAGCGCCACTCAAGCTCAAGCGTTGAAGATGGCGATCGTGCATGACCTGGCCGAAGCTATCACTGGGGACATTGCACCAGCAGATGGTGTAACGAAAGGTAAGTCACACATATCAAATCACTTCCTGCTTCTCTAACTTCATGATTCCAGAGCAGAAGCATATTCGCGAAAAGCTGGCCTTCGAGTACTTGTCCGCTTTGACCGGGCAAGCTTCAGGGGAAGAGATGTTCCAGTTATGGCAGGAGTACGAGGAAGGACAAAGTGAAGCAGCTCGTCTCGTGCATAGCATCGACGCCCTCGAGTGCATGGATCAGGCTTTCATCTATGAGATACGATCGCACAAGAGCAAGGATCTTGGAGAATTCATGGACTTGTCGAAGAAGGTTGTACACGAGTCTGTCATACCGTGGCAGACCTCGCTTCGCGAGGAGCGGGACGAGTTTTGGTCAGAGAAGCCTCCGACATGCGAGGTCGTCTTCGTAATTGGTGAGAGAGCCTTTACATCTCTTGTCCTTGAGCTAATAGCATAGGCGGTCCTGGTAGTGGCAAAGGTACGCAGTGCGAACGACTTGCAAGAGAATTCGGCTGGCTACATCTTTCCGTTGGCGACCTCCTAAGAGAAGAAGCCAACACTGTAGGCTCTCCATTCGCCAAATTCATAAAGCAGAGTATACAGGAGTCGGTGATAATCCCAGCCGACCTGACACTGCGATTGATCGAGGACAAAATGAAGAAAGCCGAACCAGGCCAGCGGCTAGTCTTGCTCCTGGACGGTTTCCCTCGGAGTATAGATCAGCTCAATGCTTTTAACGAGAAGGTCCACACCTCGTATCCTGCTCAGTGAGCATTACTGATTGGTCTCAGTTTCAACAACGACACACAACATTGGCCTTACTATGCTCAGAAACAACACTAAGAGAAAGACTTCGTGGCCGAGCGTCATCGTCTGGTCGTGCTGACGATAACGAGGAGACTGTAGTCAAACGTTTGCAAACCTGGACAGAGGATAGTCAAGCCATCATGACACGTTTGAAAGAAAGCACGCGCTTCCACGAGGTGCGTATTTCAGCTACGGAGGGAACATTGAAATCACTGACTAAACAGGTTCATGCATCAGCATCGATTGAAAGCGTCTATGAACAGGTGAGGTCATTGCTGGTTGAGACGCTGCTATCCTCCTAAACAAGATGGAATGAAACGAAGTGTGGGACCATTGTCACTCCGACTCGCTCATGTTCACATGTGACAAATCCAAGAGTGACACTAGATCCAAAGGCGCCTTGATATCGTCAAAGCATGCTCGCTTGCTGAAGTATCCATCGAGTGTACTCTCGTTCGTGCTTGCGTATGGTTGCTCCAAAACTGACGGAGTCAATGATGATCAATGGTAGGAAGCACCGTTGCTTACATTCTAGGGTCTTTCGACATATGTGCTGTGGAGCCTCGCCGACTGCTCGCAGATGTATTGTCAAGAGATGAGTCAGCATAAGATTTTTGTCAATCAGCTCTTTTGGCGTCGCGGGGTGTCTCCATGCATATCCCTAGCAAAGTCAGCAGAGCCAGCATAATCGAGAATATGCCTGACATGTTTATAGCGACGATGCCACGGTATCAAGCGCCATGTATCTCGCTCCAAGATATGCAAGAAAAGCAGTGTTGAGAGCCAGATCTCATCGAAACCAGCTTGTCGTGCTTTCCGCATGGCCCTTTGCAATGAACGCAACAGAACTTTCTCCTGGTAGGCGATGTACATCTCGAGGAGATGATCGAGTTGGTTTTGAATCACCCGTGGTGCTGGCTTAGTGCCAAAGAGTGGTGAGTTCCTGTCCGTGACCTCCGCTATGCCCAAGTCGATGAGCCCAGTGATGGACCATCCTTTCATTAACAGACGTGTCGCTGCATAGAGCCTCAAGGCAATTTTGCATAAGCCGGCGTTCATGGACTGTGCCATCAGCGCTGCCTTGATCGCGGATGGGATCATGACTTACGGTGAGTCCCGTGGCCAACCAACCATGCCACCAAATATCGCCTTGTGGAAAAGAAGCATAATACTGTATATGCTGTTCGACATAGTCATGAATGGTTGTCGCACGGTCCAGTCCATAAGCTGCAGTGTCGACACCAATCCAGTGTTCAGCGCTTTTGTAGTATATCGTCGTGTCTTCGGGAGATGACGGAACGAAACGGCGGCAGTCCAGTGACATTTGAGGTCCCCCAAACTCGAGACGAAGAGTTATCGACGCCTTCTCAGTGGACCAACGGATCCTCTTCCATTCCAATTGCCGAGCATAGCTTCGATCCGTCCCTATAAAGTTGGTCAGCGACGGCAGCCGAATGAATCTAGGTAAGTTCTACATTTCTCAAACACTGGTTCACTGGCGAAACGAGTGAAGTCGCAGAAGATGTGTGGGATTCGTTGTTCGATGCAGGCCCAGCAGCGACCACTCTCCTCAAAGCCCTGGCACTAAGGCGACACAATCAGCACCCGTCAGGCACCGAAGACTTCAACTTGCATACCTTCCTCTTTCTGCCCAGCATATAGAACACGTCATCGACGTGGAGTTGAGCCGAGGAGCTTGTACGGTTGCCATCTCCATGTTGACCTGGACGCCCAGCTCAGCAGGTGCAGGGCTCGATCCGTGGTCAGCAGGAAAAGCAGGGCCTAGAACAAGTGCGAAGGTCGGGTCATCCATTATCGGTGCAGGTGCGTGGTCCAGCTGGTTGAACATGGTTTGGTCAAAGCTCTGGTCTTGCTGCTGGGAAGATTGGTCACTAAGCCAGTCGGTCCAGTCCAATTGACTCTGCTCACCAGAAAGTCCAAGGGCAGGGAGGGAATGCGAATTGGACGAGTGATCGTCGACAGAGAAATCAAACAGAGACTCGAGACTGGGGAAAGGATCTGTCGTGGGATTATCTGGCGTTGTGAAGAAGCTGTTGTCCACGTGTTTTGACCCCACGTTGCTCTCCAGCAGGCTGAGGAGAGCAACATACGCTTCGTCGGCGACATCAAATTGAGTTCTCCATTGCCATAGCTGACAAGAGAGGTCCGGAATGGAGCCGTCCATGATACCGGAGTGCATCAGGAGAATTGATTGTGAAGGGGGAAAAGGCAAAGTGGTAGGTCCATGGGGATGTGCTGTGTTGTGCTGCCAAGATGCTAGAGACGGCGGCCTGCCTAGCTGCCGACCCTGCAAATGGGTGCGTCTTGCGTTCGTGTCTGGCGTGTCTTGTGTGACAATTAGAGCTATGCGTGTACGCTCCGTACACATCCCATCAACGCCCTTATGCTATAGACTCATGAGACACTCAAGCGTGATCTTGAAGCAATCCTCGCACTCCTTCGTACACTGGTCGTTCCTTTGTTCTCAACTCGTTCAGCAGATTTTCTAACCTTGTTCACTCCTGTCTGGCCTCTCAGTTTCCCTCTTGTGCTATTGCGACCTGCCCGTCTCTTCTCATGGGCCGCCGACTCACGTCTAGGTTCAACTGGTACCGTGACGGCTGTAGTTGATCAGCTCACCTCGAAGGGACCGATGATACTGAGGGCCGTACCGTGCACTGTTGGCGCTTCCAGCGCCGCTTGCTTGTATCTTCGCAATGCGTCTTCCAACTCTTCCATCTGCGGGGATCGGGAAGTTGTCTCTGTGTGCTCGTCGCTATTCTCGTCCATCATGCGAAGCAGTCGAATCAGCAACGTGAAATGGCGATTCTCCTGGTCCCAGTAGGTCTCCTCTGTGATCCAGCTACGAGCTTTGGAAATTGTGTTTGGGTCGTTGTCGCATCGAAACGCAAACTCATGATACGGTGTCCACTGGCGACCTGCGCAGTCAAGCTTAGGGCGGTGCAGATTCTGCAGGGCCTTGTCCAAGCGCCTCAAATCCATTTCGAAATCTATAGTCTTGTCGAGCGATCTGAAGGCATTGAGCATTTGTGGAAGAAGCAGACGAAGTAGGTAGACAGAGCACTTGGGGAACAAGCTCTGTGGGGCTAGTCTGTGCGCAGCGAGCGGATGTATGAGCCCTTCCAGCCCGGCCAAATTGATCTTAGCACTTATCAAAACACCACACAACACCTAATCAATGCCGCGCTGGTCATGGCGCCGCTTCGCTCTCATATAATGGTCGCACAGCAACTCATCATGGCTTGCTCTTCCGCCGACATCACCATCAAGCTTAGCAATGCCTGCATCAAGTCACCCTCTCGCCTTCTTGTACGCGGAGGCCAATTGTGATCAGATCGACGAAGCCTTTCGGAACCATGACAACAATCGCCAATACATCGAGACACTGACCGGAGCGAAGGGATCTCATGATGCTGAATGGAACCGGGAAGCAACGCCAGGCCTGCTGAATGATAGCGCAAGACTTGTCTTCACTTTGGAGGCGGAGACTTTCTTCGACCCCGTGGACGGTCTCCGCTTCGGCTGTGATGAGGAGAAAGTCGACGTCATCCTTGACAGCGACAATAGCAGAGGAATCAGCCGAGTACACTTCTCTGTAGCTCATCTCTGGGATTCAGGACCCGATCCGTTCACCCTCATCCTGCTGAATCGATCAAAGAACCGTATGGAGGTAGGCGGTCGACTTCTCAATCACCTAGACGGCAGAGTGCTCCCCACTGGTCAAACTTTGATCAAGATTGGCCGACTCTCAATGACTCTACAGGGCCGAGACCGCCACGAATTGCCAAATCTCGCCCTTTTCATGTCTAATTGGGAGCGATTCCGTCGAGATGTGGAGGCGTCTGTGCCCAGGATGACGAGGCTGGATGTTGCCGCCAGTCGCTTTGACCCAACGCCACATGTGGAAGTAGATCCGACGAGTCGACTCTTTGGTGAAGTCAAAGAGGAACAAGCGACAACAAGATCTCGCAACGTCCGACGCAAGATCGCACCTGCCCATGATGGATCACCACAGCCAAAGTCTTCGACCGTCAACGCTAGATCTATCGTAGTCAAGTCGTTCCGATCAGTTTGGTCGACAGACCTACAACTCATGCGCAGAGAAAACGATGGCTTCCGCTTCGTTCGTAAACGGATCGAGCTGAAGCGCACAAGCAACGACCGCTTTGCGAAGCGTGAACTCTCTTTCGCCAAGAAACTTCGGCACGATCACATCATCCGAGTCCTGGCGACATTGGAAGATACCGCCCAGGTCGAGATTCACATGGAGTATCACGATCGGGGTGACCTCTGGCATTATTTGAACGAAAGGGACCTTCCACTGGAGATCTCGTCCTGTGCTGCACTTCTCGAACAGGTACTAGATGTGCTTACATACCTCGCCGACCACAATATTGCACACAGAGACATCAAGCCTGAAAACATGATTATAGCGTCTCTGAGTCCATTCAAGATCAAGCTTATCGACTTCGGATTCGCTTGCTATCATCGAGACAGTGGTCTCGACGTGAGGTACGACAAGATTTCTGAGAGTGATACTCGTGTTGCTAATTACCTTAGCCTTGACTCCATAGTTGGGACTCTTCCATTTGCTGCACCGGAGCTGTTGAGAGCTCATCTAGGGACAGCAGGCCCTCGCGAAGCAGACTTGACCTCATCCAAGCTGGACATCTGGGCACTCGGCGCTACAATATGGTACTGCGCAGCACGAGAGCTCATTCGCAAAGACCCCCGGGAATCAGGCAGAGAAATGCTGCAATCGGTCACACAAGTCCCTTAGGCGGACGGGGATGACAGCGAGTCTGCGACCATCATTGCGACACGAGTCCGGGTGCACGATGCAGCTGGAAATACCTTTGACCCCAACAACTCCCAGCAAGATCTTCCTCAACAGAGCTTTCCCTCCTGATGAACAGCTCCCAGATGGACTTGTGGCTCTGTTGATCCGTATGACCGCCAATAAGCAAGCAGACCGACCCTCTGCAGAAGTTTGCGCTGCAGATAAGTGGCTGCAGGAGTGTCACGAGACAGCAACATGACGAATAGATGCCTTCCTACCGTTCGTAAGCCTCTGCACTTGCACGCAGGATAGAGACGAAATTGAGCTATGCAACGCCTTGGCTTCTACCCCAACAGTGCCGCTGCACGTTCTCAAAAAGTGCCATTACAGTCTATTCGCGCTCAGCCCCTTGAAGCCATAATTAGCAGGGGTCATCCTGTTGCTCCACTTCCCGAAGCGCAATTGTCATCTTCCATCATGGTGATCGCGGTCAAGCATGTTGTGAACTGCGTCTCGAGTGAGCAAGAGCCAAAGTCCGTCATCGATGGTGTGCTCGCCTTGGGTGTGGACCTCATCGACAAATCCGTCGAGCAGAGCTATCAATGTATGCGACGAGGACTTGCCCTGAGAGCGCTCGCTGCAAGATACATGAAGTGGGAGAAGGTCAGGGACCTGGCTTGTGGACACTTAAGGCTTGAGCGACCATTCGGCGAGGAGCAGTTCATCCGAATGTTTCCGTCCGACGAATGCCTATGGTCTGCTCTGGCGATCGCCAAGTGGGAAGCAGCACACGATATCTCTCCTTTTGCTCTGTTCTTTCTACCAGTACAGAGCCTGGACTACCTCTCGTAGCGTGAAACTCTCGATGCGAACTTGAGAATCGCTACAGGCCTAGTACTCTCGACACCAACCGCACAACCACTCTTACTGGACACTAGGGCCTGGCTAGCCGACTGCCAGTACTTGTACAATGGTGAGCTTCAATTGAGATGAATGCAACAAACACTTACTCCAGTCAGCGACTGTCCATACGCGCTTCGACTGTTGGATCCCCCAAGACACGACTTTATTCGACCTGCAACCATTCATAACATTGCTGCCTGCACGATATTTGCGGCTTCTTGGTCTACTTTCCGCACTGGGTATATCGGGATACGTTCACTGCAACGAATATGAGGCGATTCAGAACGGCATTCCTATGCTTTTGTTTCAGGCGACTACACAAAGACAGCTACGATGGACGTCATCCGGCTCTATAACCAGCATAGGCATGATAGAGCTCGCAAACAGGATCAGTGCAGAGCTGGTCAACGAGCTCAGCGACATACCAACATTAACACAAATGATGAAGGACTTGTTCCCAATTGTCATAACATTAAGGTCTGCACGAGACGAGGTCTTCTTCCTGCAAGAGGATGTAAGGGAGGAAACGCGGTACATCGTCCGTGGCCTGGCTGTCCTGTGCGACGACATCAAGCATGATGCTCTTGAATTGGTCAGCCACGTCTTCCCACGGGTTACTCACAATTCAGAAAGGTAAATCTTTCAGGGGTCAGCTGTTTGCCAGAGATCTTACTTTGACACTCTCAGGTCCTGTCAAGCCGCTCGGATATTTCGGCCCCTGCTTCAACATGCGAACAGGTCATCCAGGACACTCCCGGGCGCCAAACAATGGCTGGCGGAGAGTTACATCGCTTTGGCTGCTGCATCCAAGCTCCAGCATCAAGATGGCTTGTTGAAGCTAGCCGCATCCCATGCCATGGACTATGACACGCGCCGATTATACATCCGGGCCAACGCTCTGTACAGTCGAGGTCGCGCTGTAGAATCAAAAGAGCTTGTACACAACGCCTTGAGAGTTGACGATGAACAAGCAAACTCGACTTTGTTCACCACCCGCTCGCATGCTCTTGTAGCAGAGCTTCGTGCCTTGCTCGTACGCTGCTTGATCTATCTCGGTCACCTCGACAGAGCTCGCAGAGAGGCTTTGCGCTTCAGTGCATGGAAGGGGAGTCCAGCTGGACAGACAGCAAATGCGGAACAGGATATTATCAGAGCTCGACTGTACCTCTCTGTCGGGGATCAAGATGCGGCGATCAAAACTGTGGCTAAATGTCTGGAGGCTCGCCACTGCAAGAACATAGCACTGGTGGAAGCCGTCTGCCTTTGGGCTACCAGTCGGAAAAGGAATGGTGATCTGGACACCATTATCGCCAATACGCAACGACTGCTGGAAGAGCGCTTTTTTAGCCCGTTACAGAAAGTCAAGTTGCAACTTGTTCTTGTCGAGAGCCGCCTCTGTCAAGGCACTTTCGATACCGCGGCGTTCTGTATCGCTCGAGATACCATGGCTGAGGTGGATAGCGATCACCTGGACTTCGCAGATCTACAATGGAGGCTGAGGAGGGCCAATATGGGAGTCAGTGCGTTCGCGATCAACGGCATGGATTAGATAGCCGGAGCATTGTCTGATCTATCCGGCAGAGTCCAAATTTACCTGTCAGATGGAGATGCTGGTCAGGGATTAGGCGGCACAGTTGTAGAGTAATCGACTGTATCGACTTGTAGATCCATATCTGCGGCTACTCTACTCCAAGACTAATTGATCGAATGGTAGACAATCCCCATGCGGCTTTTCCTCCAGGGGCGGACCATCCAGTCGAAGCCGAGGAGGACGATTGGGATCTACACCCTCACGAGAGATGAAATGCCACTCCCGCAACATCTGCACGCTCAGAGCTTGAGAGTGTTGGAGCTGTACCGGTCCACCCTTCATTCCATCCGTCAAGTAGAGAATCAGTGGCTGGTTCCTGGATATCGCTGCTGGATACGGGTCTTGTAAAGTTTTGATCCACTTGACTTCGTGGCAAGCCTTTTTTTCCCCAAAGGGCGTCCATGTCTGTACAAGTTCCACCTCTTCTAAGCTAATCATGTGGTCATCATAGAGCAGGATCGTGAATCGCCCCCCGACAGCTCTTGTAGCTGGACAGCGCGGATAATCGAAACAACGAAGTAGAAGACATCCGTTTCGTGTGGGCGTGTGCACGACACCTCCAAGTCCATCGAAGGCAGTGATATTGTACGCGCCATCACATAGAACTGAACAGGTCCTAGTGCGCAGTCAGAGTAGAATCACAACCCAGTGTGGTTTTCCTTACCCAGACGCACATGCGATTCCGGACCAAGGAGTTGATAGAACAGGTGAGGGCGGATCGTCATCAAGTCTGAGGTGCGGCAGTTCAGGATCTTCAAACGGCCACATAGAGCCAATCGGCGCGGTGTTGCGGACAATGGCCATTGTGTTGTCCATCGTTGTTCAAGAGGAACGAGACCGTCCGCCCCGTCGAGGTATATCTTAACATGTATGGTGTTTGCAGTGGCTGGACTTAGGGGGTTGATGGCGTCTGGCGGAGCTTGCGGCGGCACATGATCGTCCTCGCATATGAACAGTAACACACAGACGGCTTTGTGTGGCACAGCGAGATGAACGTGTTTATTCGCTTTCCGTCCGCCATGGATTCGATAGACACGAGATGTTAGATCGGTTACGCGGAGAAAGCCATAGTCCCTCCTTTGCCATCGCTTCTTAACTGATCGACAAGTCTTCGTTCTATGCAACTAAGCCTGCGACGCGACACAGGTTGTACCCATCACTTTAGCGTGGTCGCGTCCTTGTGTGCATTGTCCCAGACCGCACAGTCCAGAGGACCCAATCTTGCTTCGATGATGACCTGGAGGAGCATCGCGCGGCGGAAAGATCTACGTGCTACTCGGCGCGTGAAACCCAACTGCGTTTCGTAGGCGACGAAAAGGGACCAAGCCGAGCTGTTGGGTTACGGCTGGTGTTTCCTTCGATCGGTGCGATGTGCTGTAAAGAGTAGATGTTTGACGAGACCGATAGCTTTCTGCGCGTCTGATTTGTGCAGTGATGTTAGTGATGTCGTTCTCTTTCCAGCTGTTGTGACGCTAAATTCTGCCGCTGCAACGCTAATTTTTTGCCGCTGCGACGCTAAAATACTGCCGCTGCAGCCCCGAATACCTGCAAGTGCAATCCCGCCACCACAATCACATCTCTCGTCGCGACTAAGGCAGTGAGAACCCAGCGATTGGTCCGAGTCGAGTAAGTGCAAAAACCCAGCCTGAGTGGTAAGAGACCATGAATGACGCCGCATCGCCACGTCTGCAATGATTATATCCTAGCCAAACAGCATTCGTACCACGAATTATCCCCGTACGCACTTGCATGACTGAGTGTAGGTCGGCGGGTGGTCCAAATTGCTCAAGACTGGGGCCAGCCTGTGTACATGCGACATCTTGTGGGGAAGTTCTGACGACGGTGACGGATGAGATGTGCCAGGGTATGAGGATAAGTAGTAGTTCTTAGGGACCATTCTCTCCGTGTCCAGGCTCTTGTTCGTCATGGCTCCCTCCAAGCAGCCGTGCCAGATCTGGACAGCTACGTATCGGAGGTAGTAAGAAGGGCTTTTCCGCTTGGGGTCCAGATGGCGCCTGACTACCCGAAGACACTCTACTAGCTTTGCTTTGTCGGATCAGGGGAGGCATTGCGAGTGCCATTCTCCAATGGAACATATCTTCTGTCACCATGGGCAACCTTTGCTGGTCCAGCTTTCGGTTCAGATCAGCAAGCATACTAACTCTTTGGGAATAGTCCACCATCGACCAGCTATCAGGGGCTCTTCCTGGAGGGTCTAGCAACGCTCTCGCCTGCTCAAGCGTTAATCGCTAGACGTGCGGTCAGTGGGCAATCATGGGGTTACTTGGACGACTAACCAGGAAGATTTGCCAGCCAACACTCGTGAATCCTGCGGCCTTGCGAATTTCATCAGCCTTGGTGCGACTAGTTATCTGGAGATCGACGTGGCTGCCGTCACTCATGTCGGGGTCTGTGAGTGTTTGGGACGTGTTGTGGTTCTTGATGGCACCGTCAAAGCTCCCGAAAATGATGCAAGCGCCGACTTTGCTGAAAATGCCTGTGCGCCCCGATCCCCGCAGCTAGCAGAGCTGCATACTCCAGAACGCTACTTCTCGCCCAATCATTAACACCATCCTGCATGACCTTGAGTCATGCATGTAACAATACTTGAACGACCATCCTCGAGCTGGACGAGCTGGACGCCACGGTCAACAAAACATGGATCGCCGGCTTGCCATAAATGGTCTGTGAACGGTGCAGGTGTCGGAGAGCTCATGGTCTCTACACAATGCATTGGAAACTGGTGTTTCTATGCGGACAGACATGCGCCCTGTGGATCCCACTTCGCAAATTCGAATACGTTCTGAGGCATGCACCGCTCACAACAGGCGAGGAGTGAGTTCCAGCACCTGACATACGATCGATACCTAACACGTTGACAGAATCGACGGCGAGATCTTGGAGCAGCTTACCTGTTCTGACTTGACAAGCGGCACTCCGGATCCTATCTTGCGTGCAAATCTCGCCTCGTTCCAATTCAACGCGTGTACAGGATTTGCTACATATGCCAGCGGGCTGTGCATCGTTGTATTGCTCAACGGCCTGGCCATTGGAGAGTATTGTTTGGGTCTGGACTTCCCCCCCTTGAGCGACATGATCCTGGTCGCGAAAACTGTGTTTGCTGTAGCCAATGCCGGCACTGCGTTTCTGGTGTGGTTTCGACTCAGTGCGATCTCCCATATGCCCCAATTGTGGCATTTTGCCATGCTGTAAGTTTTAGCCTCTCTTGAGCCTCTGACGACCGATTGACGTAGAGCAGTGTATGCGTGGCTGGCAAGATATCGACGTGACGCTTCCATGGTGCAAGAGCATGCATGCAGCCTTGCTAGCGTATGAAGTACCGGAACAGGCGACGAATCAAGGTGGTGGGAAGGAGGATGATCGGTGAAACGTGGTTCATTCATCGATAATTCTATTGCAGCCACCAATTCCACATCTCCTCCTGCCTGCCGAGCCCCACTCGTGTTCGATTGATACACCCTCCCGCCCGCCTGACGAATCTGGCTGATGTCGAAGTCGTGCGTTGATTGGGTGCGGCGGAATTGGGCCCCTGGAAGGACACACGCGGCTTTAACGCACGACCTGCGGATGGTATCATCTGTGGTGTCCGTAGGACATTGCTGTGTGTGAACCCGGCTTCTTGGGTGCCTTGGATGCCTTGGACGCCTCGGATGCCTCGGATGCCTTCGAGGCTTCGTACGCTTCGTGACAAGCAGAACACCGGGCCTGATGAATGACCAGCTCATCGACTTTGGGAACCTTGCACTTCCTTCCTTTAGTGCATAGCTCAAGTGTAACAGAGTAAGTTGAGTGGCCACAGGCCATTTTGAGTACTTTCTTGGTGCGTATGCACATGGTGAGTATTGGAGTTTCTGAACGGGACCAGACTTGTTGAGATGGACTGGTTGTCCGTCGAGAGTGTGTGTCCCTTTTATACGGTGCACGCGGCATGGCTTGTAACAGTATGCAGACGGAAGCTGAAACCCCAGCTAACATGCAGAGCGCGTGATGTTGGATGTCGCGATGCGTCTGCTTATGGTGAAAACTTGATATCGAACATTGATAGGCTGTCTCTGTGTGGGCCATGTCACTAGAGGCCAATGTGGCCGTCGAATCAGGATCCGTGAATTGATGGCTCTGTACAGCTGAGATGATCTGTCGGTGTTGAGGTACTGCTGATATCTTCCCGACCCATGACAGTTGACTCTGCTACCGCAGGACTTGTTCTCGATGACTTCAATAGCAGAGTATTCGGAGCAGATGTCTAAACATTTGGAGACATGTAACGAATCATATGCACAAGGTGAGCCGCTTTCAAAGATGATTGATCATTTGACTAACTGAGAGTAGTGTTTCTGGTTTGTGCCACCCTGTGTAACTTTTGTCAGCGGTATCTTCTCGCAAACGACAAGTCTTTCATCAACCACTTCGCCATCCAAAGAGGCAGACCTTACCACGATTCATCCTGGGACGTCCCTGGGAAGCTACAGCACACATCGCTGGAGGGTGAAGAGCTACATGCTGAGATACAGAAAGAGTTCTGGTGGTGGGCGGATCTGGAAGAATGGTCCTGTCGGCATGACGAGTACACCTACGTATGGTATACGACAGGCCCATATTCCCGGCTCAGGGGAATGAAAATGCTCTGGAGGTTGCAGATCCTGCTCAGACAAGGGAAGACCGTGGCTGAGGGACAGATCTGATCTCAGCCAACCACACAAACTTTGTAGATAGGAAGGGACGTCGAGCGCCGGGCAGAGATTGTGAAGGTAAGCAGGTGAAATGGGAGGTATCTTCAGCTTCGATCCATAGCGAACAAGGATCTTCTACCCACTGACTGCCTTTGATTCCACATGATCATAGGTGCGCCTAGATCGGCAACATTTGCATACATTTTAAGTAGCGGAGCAAGAAATTTCCATCTGCATTACCGGGACTATCTGATATGGCGGTCAAAGGGCTAGTTGAGCCTATGAGTGAGGACACTGAGCTCACTGGCGTGTTTGTCGGGCCAAACGTGTAGGCGGGGGACGATCCTGACGATGACAGTGTCGTGGCAGGGTGAGGAACGTTTAGCGGGGCAAAGTCTGGCCAACAGCATTGAGTTGATATGCCCTCCCAGCCGTGCAGCGCATGATGTACTGCTGCCCCTGAAGCATCGAAACGGAGAGCCGTCAGCATGGATGAGCGATCGTCCTTCGCCGCGCCGAAAGGAAAGTTGAGGTCAATCATCCCGATGTGATGGAGATAAAGACTCAATAGCAATGGCGGGATCGTACCAAGCTGCTTCTCCAAGTCCTCGAGAGGCAGATGGGCCCGATGTGGCTCGCTCTTTGGATCCGGCCGTGTCCTCCGACGAGAATGATGTCGTCTTCCAGTATATTTGTACTACCAAATTCGACCACCAAGCAGAGGATCCCGTTGCAGATACCGTGAGACACGATGCTTTAAGGAAGCATAGAGATGGAGGAGATGGGGCGTAGAATTGGTGTCGTGGGTGCTGGTGCACGAGTACTGTGCCCTGATCGAGTGCCATGTCGCAGTTTCAGTCGAAAGGGTGTTCAGGGAGCGACGAGTAGAAGCGCGATCAACACTAGGTATATATGCTGACGCCGTGCATCTTGCTCATAGCAACCGAGGAGCGCTGGGTCGCGACTTGATCTCAACGAGTGACGCGTCGTACTGCTACTCAAGCAGCGGCACGGCGGTCTCGTCCTTTCTGTGCTGCTGGACGCGACTTGTGACTGGCCAGATTCTTTTGGGATGCGACAACCTACATTTGTCAATCTATCATTATCTCAAGGGACGCTCGATAGGGTGAGTGGCTACTCACAGTGCGCACATGGTCTGGATGACCAAGGAGCCCGGGGCCGGAAGCTTACAATCGTGCACATGTAGTAGCCCCACTTGCCGCTTCCTTTGCCAAGGATTCAGCTTGAAGTTGGGGTGTTGTGATCAAGACATGAACAATCATCGCCACATTCTCAGCGCTTGCATGTTCGTTGTTACACAAGTCTTGTGGTATGGATGTACTGTACACACGATCTTGAGTCTAGCAGGCGGTTCGTAGAACCGCCGCCTCGTGACTGCCTTGGAAATTTGCTCAACCCGAAAAGATGCGGAGATTGCCCCGCATTCCGGGATCCTGGGAGATTTCTCCGACCCGCCCGGGAGATCTTCCGTCACTTTTTGTGACATTGGAACATTTTTCATTAGGTTCCGCGACTTGATCGACAGGATTCAGCGCTGTATCACGATATGCCGCGGAGCAGAAACCGTCAGTGATGACCCGACTTTGCCAATTTTTGCCAAACAATGGTATAGACTGCTTTACTTGTCCACGACATCACAACATCCGTGCACGTAGTAGTCGTGTTGCAAATACAATGCTATGTTGAAGAAGCGCACGTTTGTGTTATAATAAGCAGAGTCCGAGGGTGCAACGCCTGCAGTCTTGAAATGTCACCATCTTGAGACATACTAGCCTTGAACGCCAGGAAAGATTTACAAAAACATGAAAAAATTCCCTGGACACTCCGAACGGCATCGGCAATCCAGCCGTACCAAAATCATATCCCCCAAGAAATCTGGACGGCTCAGCGGTGTCACAACAAGATCGAGCAGAAAATATCCAAGAACAATCCAGGAAAAATCCCAGGCAATTCCGGAAGCCATCAGTTCCAGACTCGGTCCCGGTTTGGCATCAATGGAAATGCAGGAAATCACCAAGAGACTACTCCACCAACCATCGACAGCCCATTCGATTCACTGCAGTCAACTGAAAGAGTCGGGCGGACAAGATGCGAGGTCCTGATGGATTGCCCGCACAAAGTCAGCCCTGCCAAGCCCTCGACCACAAAAGACTGTGACTGCACCCGACCCCGACCCGAGCTCTCGGAAAACAGAGGTATAACCTCCTCATTGCGGAAAGCCCCGGGGCTACACACCAAGCAATCGTCCCGACATCATCTGTGCATATAGTATAAGCGCAGACAAGTCTTCAACACAAGCACTGACACAAGCACTGCATGTACCCTAGACATTCAGCGGCACCAGAAATTCTCCACATCTCCAGAACGATGCACGAAATGGCCAGGCTCATTCGAGCAAAATACTGCCACAAAGGTGGAGTATTAATCGGCAAAACTGCCAACGGAGGCTGAATGGATGGTCAATCTGGCGCTTCCCCCATGAGTCGACATAGCTGAAAACAAAATGCTCAAGCACCTTTCGCCCTCAATGACCCCGATGGGCCCTACCGAAGAACTTCCCCGCTTCTATACTCCGTTCAAGTTTATACGCGGAAGAGATGGGTGATAGAGCGATCAGAGTCAGCCGCACCCATCCAGAGTCATCGAGCTCAATCGCACGGAGCACCAATCCACGCAACAGAAGAACGACAGCAAAAGACTTTGCAAAGCGAAACCGGAGATGTACATCACCTGCCGAGCCGGGCCTGAGATATGACTTGCTTGGACGCACGACGAGGCAGCCCACAAACCGATTTGAGGCCGGAGAATTGTCGCATGATCTGGATTGGTTCAGAGGAGCAACTTATATGCAGAAACTGGCAAAGTGTGCTCTGATAACGGAAATTTTGATCGACGATGTACATATTGCAGTGATGGCCAAGTGAGTACACTGCCGGCATCTAGAAATCACGTCTGACTCGGCCTATCAGGCAAGCTTGACTTCAAGCCAGAGTCCTCGCCAATCCTCGCCGCTCCGCCCGCAGGCCGTAAGCCCTTACTCGAGGAGCCGGCTAGACGCCTGCCTAGCGGCGAGCGACCTAGTACTCTTTGTTTTCGGTGAGCGCCCCGAAGCAGGATGGGGGGGCCCATGGCAGGTGGGGCCCCCCGGAGGGAGGGAGGACCCTCATGGGGGGATCCTCCCGCGCAGGGTGCAAGATATTCACATCTCTAGCATGTCATATTCCGCCTTATGGAGGTTGGCCAGGCTCGTCGCACAGAGTGGAGAGTAGATGCTGTCGTGCGCCTCCTACCTATGCATGATCTGAGGCCTACCAGAAAGCTTGATGGGAATGAGAATGGCTAACTAGTAAACACGACGTAGCAGGTAGGCATGACACTGATGGATCCATTTAATTTCGAGTATTGTGGGTTATTGGCCATGTTGCCGCCGCTCTAGCCCTCTATCGCGATACTTTCTGTGTACCAGTAATATATTGTAATCATATAGAATATTACTTGCCTCGCTTTGAATAAATCATGTGCAAGGGCGTGTGGTCTAGTGGTATGATTTTCGCTTCGCATTCGTCAAGAGTGAGACTGTGAAAGGCCTGGGGTTCGATCCCCCACTCGTCCATAGCTGTTTTGACCTGCAGCCGGTACTATCGTCGGGACTTTTTTTTTTGTCTTCTGTAATGGCCACTCTTCGTGAAGAAGAAGAATCCCTCGTTGCTTTGGAAATATCTGTGACTAATTTTGCGGGTCGTGCAACGCCTTGCCGCTGGGACTAGCAAACGCCGACGCATCCCCATTTTCTGCACCACTCAAGGAACTGCAGTCCACATCTAGAAAATGCTACCACGTCGTTATCATCACTGAGACTGATATATACTACACTGGACTCGAAAGCGTCCGACTCCCGAGACAACTATAGAAAGCTGTTACACTGGGTTTCCAATTCCCACGCACCCTGAGCGGTCTGCACATTGGACAAATTCGGATCTCTAGCTGGAGACGAGGCGACAAAAGGAAAAGCCATAGCTGCCTTTCTTGGACAAAGAGCACATTGCGCATGGCACAGTAAGGACAAGATCGGGTAACGAGGCATTCGACTCAACCTTGTATGTCTAAAGGATCCGTCTACCCACAAAGTTGCTACAAAACACCAAATGCTGAAACGATTACTGAAATGGGACCGCTGACATGTCGGAGACAAGGTCTGTTGGAGCAGGACCATGGAGTCGAATGGAATTAGTCGTCGAAGGAGTGTGACGAAAGAGAAGGAAAGACAATGCCGAAGCTGGGTTTCGAACTGAATGCAAGGATGCTGCCAGTGCAGTTCGTCGATGTCGAAGTGAGGAACATGCCGATGGCTATGCCAACGATGTCGAAGAAGGAAAAGAAGAAGTGAAGGAGCTTCCGAGATGAATCGAGGATTTGACCAAAGAAAATCCATGCGGCGGTTTTCTGCGACTGCCGGACGAAGTTGTTGAAGTTGTGTGAGGAGTCTGCACAGAAAATGTGTTCCGTATGAGATGTAGAGGTCATGTGGGAGGAGCTGCTCAACGACATGTGAGTGTCGAAGTTGACAACGACCGAAAGGCTGAGATGTAGACTGGGACGGAAAGGAGCTGGGTGATGGCCGAGCGTGATGCTGGTAGGAGTGACTACTTCGACCTGATACGACCAGACCTGCGTTGACCCTCCTGACCACCACCTGGAGCATCTTCGTCGCCGACGCTCTGACTGGATCGGATCTCCTCCTCGGCAGCAGCCTTCTTGCCCTTGCTACCCTTCTTCGCGCCGCTCTTCTATGGTTGACGATGGTCGTTGCGGCCACTGGCGCTTGCACTATCACCTGGCATGACGGGTTGTTTCCCAGCGGCTGTGGACGACTTCTTACTCGTGCTGGAGGATGATGCAGCGGACGCGGATGTTGGAGGCCTGGAAGAAGACGGAGCGGTAAAGGGCTGCTGACCTGAGAACGCGGCGGAGGTGGCGAGTGCTGGAGTGGTACCGCCCGTGGGGGCTACGGGAGCTGTGACCCTGGATGCCGGAGTGGGAGTAGCACTGCCACGACCGCGTCCGCGACCAGCCACTCTACCGCGAGCGGTGGCCGGGGTCGTTGGAGGGCCCATGTTGCCCGGAACATTGGGAGGATTGTTGGGGTCGTTGGAGTTGGAATTGTCGCGGACGTTGGAGAGGGTGCGGCGTGGTGTAGTCATGTTGCTGACGGTGTTGATGTCGCCGGAGGTATTGGTCTTACTGCTGCCGTGTGTCGACGAAAGTGTTACTGAAGAGGATTGATCTTGCTGACGGGGTCTGGTTTTGCTGAAATGGACTGTCTTTGCGATATTGCTGGAGCTACCGGGTATTGCAGAGACATGGAAGAATGAGAGAGAGAAAGGTGGGATCGAGCAAGTTTAAGTATCAAACAGGACGCTGGATATGCTGGAGTCCGGATTCCAAAGACGACGTGAGTATAGTCACTGAGGCCTGCTACCAATCTCGCCAACACGGTGATTTACTGTACCTTCTGACGTATCGTCTCAGGGCGAGCAAATGCAGCAATCTGCCAGATGTGGTAGGCAATCAAGCTGATCAGTGTCGCTACTGGCCAGTCCTGCCGTGGTCTCAAGCAGTAATTGCTTCTGAACCAGACCGACCACCAGAATCAAGCAATACAAGACACGCAACGCTCACGGATAGCGCCAATGTGGTAGACAAACAACGGTGTGACTGATGTGGTGAATCACGAATCGAATATCCCACTGGTGTGGTTGTTAGTAGGTAGAAGACGTTGGCGGCGTCTTGGTAGTTCCCGACTTGCCATTGTCTCAGGCATCCATCACCCCTGATGCAGATGAAGCTCATATTCGTGGTCGCAATAGCGGAGATCTGCCTGCCCCTTGCGGACGTGGCGTTTGCGCAATTGGAAGACATAGTGCCTGCATCTGTTGCAGGTCAACGCCGATATGCTTGGTCTAAGGCAGCAACTGTAATGGGGATGATTCACCGCTTCGACATCAGAGACAGGGGAGCATGCCGGTCAGCATCAGGCACGGTATCGAAGGCGAGCAGAAGCGACGTGTCAAATCGTGGTAGGTCAGAGGTGTTTACCAAGGTCTCGGACGATTAGTGATTTGAAATTACTCCCCCTCTTCCGACGCGATGAACGAGGCGAAAAAAGTTATCAATATTTGCTGGGGAGGCGCGCACATCATCACGGGACGGAACTACAAACGTGCGGGCTTGGGTCGTGGTAGGCCAGAACCTCTTATTGTGGTCTCAAGTTGTCGCTATACGCATCACTGACTCCACCGCCTGTGCTGATACGAAGCAATAGATTGTCAGTGTGGATTGACTAGCTGCTTGGACCGCGCGGCCATCAAGGGGTAGGTGACGCGCGAGATCATGGGTCATGATGTTGAGTCTCATACGCTGGAGCGGTATTATCTCGATTTGCGTCCCATGGTCGACATGACCGGTGCTACTCTTGGCGAGGCTATCGGCGTTGCGGGTGTGAGGCCTGATGCTGCTACTTTTGCGCCGGTTGCGGATGCGGCTCTTCCTCCCGAGGAGCTCAAGCGCATCAGAGGCGTGGCGCTCTCGCGCCTTGTGGAAGAGATGGTCAGCAACGATGAGGATCCACCGGAGCTGAGCGACCCGGAGGTGAGGAGACAGTACATGAAGAAGACGCGCGCCTACGCACTACGCATCCTCACCATGGAAGCTTCTGAGGTTCGCAAGAAGACTCTGACACGCGGTGACCTTGAGGCGCAGCGCAAAGAGCTTGTTGATTCGGCCGCCAACTTCGCTACCACCGTCCGTCAGCGTGCAAAGGCCATGATGGCGGCTGGACCAAGTGTTGACTTCGATACACTTGAGACTGAGCACGAGGTGAATCTTGAGGAAGACTTCGCTGGCGATGATGATGCTGGTGATGGAGGCGGCGAATTGGAGGAGATGGATGCCGAGGAGAGAGTGGAGAAGACAGGGCGCGATATCACGTTCACTTCTGTTGGTGAGGAATTTGCCCCCGAGCCTGTCCTCTCCGCCACAGAAGTTGTCCCATACGCCAATATCGCCAGCGCATTCATGCACATTCTCATGAACAACTCTCTCCGTCAATCCGAAAAGCTTACGTGGGGCCAGAGGCCTGACAAGTCATGTCCCCTATGCAGAGAGGACCAGACCTGTTCTCGCAAAGACGCCCTCAAGCAATGGTCCAGCGAGCAGAAGTTGACCAAACACATGGAGACCTCAGAGTATCATACCCCAAGAGGCCTGTGGAAGAGGATCACCAAGATCGCCGCCGACAACTACAGAGCTGCCCACCCTGACAGTCCGAAGCCCTTCAAATGCACTTACGGAGACGACTGCTGGTGGCCTGAGCTACGTACTCTCGTTCGTCACCTCGAGCAGATCGTTGCGGAACCTTCAAAGGACCCAGCCCATTACGATGCCCTTGCTGCTGATGGTTGGACCGATCCTGGATTCGCTGGAGTGCCGCACGCTCACTCCAAGGAGACTCGCGTCCGTCACAGCATCAACTTTCTCAAGAAAGCCGGCATCCAGATCTCCGTCCCCGTGTACGCCAGCGGCTTCCCCGATCCCGAAGTTCCTGAGATGTTCTGGGGCGACAAGGTTTTTCCCATTCCGGACTGGGTGATGCACCCGGACATCATGCGCCACGGGAATGAGCCCGCATTTGAAGCATCCTACCAGGATAGGCTCAACACAATGCCTGACTCGCTTGTCCGTCGTGCCAACCAGCCTGCCTTTGGTCTTTCAGTCGAGAAAAAGGTCAACACGCTCTCCAGCGAGATCAAGCGCCTAGGCAATCTGCGCGACATGTTCAAATTTACGGCTGATCGTCTTGTGCAGATGAGTGGCGGGGCCTCTGGTACTGGCGTTGCTGACGATAAAGACGGGGGTCTTGACACGAGCGGAGGGCCTTCCAGGAAGGCTGGTGCTGACGACGAAGATGAAGGACTGTACATGATGAGTGGAGGGCTTTCCGGGAAGCGTGATGCTAACGATGAAGATGATGATGATGATGATGATTCCCAGGAGCAGTGAGTCGGGGATGAGTGGGCATAGCTGCAATGGGAAGGGGGTCAATGGCGCGTAACGACTGTGGTGTACGCTCGCTCGAAAAACGAGAGACGATCGACGGTTTCACTTCTTCTCATCCCTCATTCGACAACATTCACTTCACATACAACTGGCTTACTTACGTTCTCCACACTCGTTCAAGCACAGTTCACTACACTTCTATCCGAATCCAAATTAGAACACGATCGATTTAGTATTCATCACTGCGTAGCTTTCATAAATTTTGTTGCTATCCCATGGAGTATTCTCTCCCAGATGATGCTTTGCCGATGCACCCAGACAGCAGGTATGCCACAACCTCCAAGCTCAGAGTATCAATGCGCACTGCCGTTCAATGCGGGACAAAATGACAAGCAGTGTGTGATGACGTCTCTGCTGAGCACGCTCCATGACACTCAAAATATGCATATCCTAGCGTTGAGGCAGATGCTTGTCTCGCCTAGTGTAGCTGCTAGTACGATGAAGCAGACATCGAATGCCAGGGCGGTCTTTCACCGTGTCATGCTCTGTGCGAACGACTGCAGATAGACGATGTGTTGGAATGATTCGTCTGATGCCGATCCGAAGCACAGCACTTTCCAGAGAGGACACTGTTGTTATGCCAGATTATGCTGCAGAAATTGAGTCCGAATGTAAACTCCGGCCCATACATCCGAAGAGAAGCGGTGGAGCTCCCTGAAGCCAATGAGGGTTTGCCCCTCAGACGTCATGCCCCGCGATCGTAGCTATCGAAGCACCTAAAGTCCGGCCACCCTTTTCCGCCACCATGTCCCTGACAGATGGACAATTCTGCAAGTTCATCGTTGCCGTGCCGTCCGTAGTGCATGTATAAGCAACCAATTCCTCTACCCTTGCCCCATTTCTCCTGCGTACCATATCATACCTACTACTACAGCACATTCACTTCACCACAATGGCAGCAATTAAAGATCTCATGAACAAAATCACCTCCTCCACCTCCTCCCTCCCCACCGTGCCCCTAGGCAAGAATGGACCCCCGGTCACCCGCCTCGGCATCGGCCTCATGGGCCTCTCGGCCTTTTACGGCACACCCAAGCCGGATAGCGAACGCATGGCCTTCCTCGACGAACTGTACTCCCAGGGCGAGCTCTTCTGGGACAGCGCGGACATGTACATGGACAACGAAGACCTGATCGGGAAATGGTTCGCGGCCAACCCGACGAAGCGCAAGGATATTTTCCTCGCGACCAAGTTCGCCAACAAGCTGTTGCCGGACAAGACTCGGACCGTGGATAGCTCCCCGGAGTACTGTCGCTCGGCGTGCGAGAAGAGTCTGAAGAGATTGGGGATTGAGACGATTGATCTTTATTACGCACACAGACTGGATGGTGTCACGCCTATAGAGAAGACGGTAGAGGAGATGGCCAAGTTGAAGAAGGAGGGGAAGGTCAAGTACCTTGGACTGTCGGAGTGTTCGGCGGAGAGTCTGAGGAGGGCGAGCAAGGTACACCATATCGATGCTGTGCAGATTGAGTATAGTCCTTGGGCGCTGGATATTGAGAGGCCGGAGATTGAGCTTCTGAAGGCCTGTAGGGAGCTGGGTACCGTGGTTGTAGCGTACTCTCCCATTGGCCGTGGTGAGTTCCTGCCAAGTCATTGGTGGTGAAGCGTTTGAACTGACTTGAGCTAGGCTTCATGAGTGGCAAATACCGATCCGTGGACGACTTTGAAGACGGGGACTTCCGCCGCTTCGCCCCACGCTTCCAGGGCGAAAACTTTGCTAAGAACCTCAAGCTGGTGGACAGCATTACAGAGATTGCAAAGAAGAAGGGTGTGACGGCCAGTCAGCTGACATTGGCGTGGTTGATGGCTCAAGGAGACGACATTATTCCCATTCCTGGCACAACCAACATCGAGCGACTCAAGGAAAATCTCGGATCATTGAAGATCAAATTGACTGAAGAAGAGAAGACGGAGATCAGGAAGATTAGTGAGAGCGCTGAGATTGCTGGTGGAAGATATCCGGAGGCTTTTGCGAAGAGTCTATTCGCTGACACCCCACCTCTTAGCGGTTAGATGAGACTTCTCCAGTAAAAACTCTAGGAACGTACATGGCCACCAGAAATGCCGGAGCGTCACAAAAACATTCATTGCCCACAATGGAGAGCGTGACATCTACAAAATATATATCGCTATATACTTTGTATCCTCATAGTCTTCATGATATCATATCCACAGATGCTCAAAAGCATAGCAGTGCTACCATCCCATACGCCATCGCTAGAACGCCATTACTCGTGAGTCGTCCAGTGTGCCGCCTTGTTTCGCACATTGGGTATGGTAAAATCAATATTCCTCTCCGGACTTTCACTCTCTCATAGCGGACCAGCCGCAGCCGTTGAGGCCGCGCTGTCCCCAATCCCATGGCGCTCTCTATAGCTTGCGCCTTCTTCGCTGTCCTTACTTTCTTTGCCAGCGCTATATCTCTTGCAGATTCCAAAAATGCCGAGATCTCGTTTCATATTGGCTTTCTCTTCATGTTCGCCATCCGCGGTGCTTGGTCTACGCTGCTCGTTCTCTGGTAGGCTGGAGCTGTCCCAGATTGGGTCCACAACCTTGCGCATAGGCTTGACAAGGTTGATGGCGATGGGGAAGAGAGTGCCACCCGCAAAAGCGGCAACGGCGACAGCCATGGCATAACGTGCATCCCTTTGAGAATCGGCCACATAGCTGAGTGCAGGGAAGAGGGCACCGCCACCAATGGCAGCAGTAAGGGCAATCGAAGCATCCTTGGTATGCTTACCCATCCCCCTCAGTGATTGAGCAAAGATTAAGCTGAACAATGGCCCCTCGAAGAAGAAACTGACTATCAGCAAAGCCATTGCCGTGTCTCCATTAAAGTTCATTGTAAGGCAGGAGAACAATATGCTGCCAATGGAGAAGAACAATAGCAGAATGCGAGGCTTGACCCAGAATCCCAGTACGGCAGCAATGAACCTGCTGACAGCAAACGCTGTATGCGCAATGGACATGAAGTTGGTAGTGTTGGTGCCCGGGCGGACCAGCAGAGTATAGTTGTCAAAGTTGGTCGAGTACACCTCCTGTGCACCAACGTAACAGAATTGGGCAACAACTCCTAGAGCAAGTATAGGCCAGACAATGCGGACGGTCTTGTCGGCGGAGAAGGGGACTGACAAGGTTGCATAGTGGGCGTGGTCCATGCGCTCGCAAGCATCCTCAAGCTCGGCATTCGTAGCCTCTGGAAGAGGCACATAGTAGTATCCGAATGCGAGGACGATGGTGAAGAGAGCGATACCAAGATAAGCCCACTGAGTGTTGATGAGCGAAGGGGCATCATCTGTGTACTTGGTGAAAGCCTTCTTTGCGATGAGGGGTGCAATGATGGTACCGATCGCTTGGAAGCCTTGAGAGAAGTTGAGCCGCATCTCAGCATACTGAGGGGGTCCGCAGAGAGTGATGAAGGGATTTGCACCTGCTTCGAGGATGGAGAGTCCGACACCGACGATAAAGTTGACGATCAAGTAGGCAGGGAACGAGGTCAAGACCGCAGCGACCCAGAAGATCAAGGTGCCACAGGCATATATGCCCAAGCCGACATTGTAGCAGGCCTTGAAGCCCCACCTTTTGAGGACAAGACGACCAACTGTCAGGGACCCGGCAAAGTAGCCTACAAAGTAGGCACTGTGCAAACCGACATTCTGCCCAGGCGTCTGCCGGGCGACAGTCTGGAATTGCCTATTGAGTACGTCCAAAAGACCGTATTCGAAGCCCCAGATGAAGAAGAGGACTGTGACCATGGTGACAGGAAAGAGCGATTCGCGGTTGGTCATCTGTACCATACTTCGCTTGCCCTGCATGTTGACAAAGTCGAAAAATGTTGGTGAAGCGGCATTTGTATCGCGGGAGGTGTTTGTCAAGACAGTATCAGTCCTGCGCAAAGGATTACCTTCTGACGACAGACCCGGTGAGCGAGGGCCATTCATGTCGGGCGTTGTCAAGAATTGCATCATGTCCATAGGCGCGTTCTGTTCCAACGGTTGCGGCCTCAATGAATTCCTGTGAGCCGCAGGTGGTGTTTGAGGCGCGAAATCGCGATGCTGGAAATCGCCACTGCCCGGTGCCCATGACGGAATACGTTGTTGCTCGATCATCTGCTCGGCCTGGTTCGTCGATGTCCTCTCACTGGTCTGTACGCTTGTGTCGTGAATGAACTTGGGCGCGAAGCGAGAGACCAAGGGCTTTAGCCCAGGCACACAGGCACACATGATGCCCACGTTAACTTCGACAGCGGTCCACATGAAGCTTAAACTTGCATACCAGCTGAAGTCTGCAAGATCAATGTTCGGGTCGTCGTTGCCATTGCTTTGTATCTGTTGCAGGCGATACGTTGACGCATTTTGCAGATATGCGACACGAATAACGTCGACCACGGCTACAAAAGCACCGAAGCTGAATGTAATGACCAGGATGATCTTTTGCTTCTTGGGCAATCGCATGCCAGTGAGAATCGGCATAGGGAGCAGTAAGATGGCGAGATCTGTGATGATGTTCACGGGAGATGAAGAGAGGTAGATCGTGACTATGTCGGTACACTGCGCATTTGTAGGCCGAGGGTAAGTGTATGCAGCAGAGGGTTGTTTGCACTGGAAGGCAGTGAACATGATCAGGGCAAAGCCGACACAGTTCACCACCAACAGTGTCGCAATGGTTGCCCAACGGAATACCTTGTTGGACTTGGATAGAGTGAGATAGAAGATCAGAATCGAGGTCTTCTCTGCCATGAGGGCAGGCTGATACAGAAGTGAGAAGGCATACTGAGATTTTCGAAGAGGTAGTTGCCAGGAAGCTGGTACGTCGACTTCATGCCGCCCTAGCCCCACAGTGGCTCCGTAGCAGATGGTAAATGCAAGTCCAAATGCGATTGCCTAGATGTCAAGTAAGCTTCTAGCTCGACAATTGCCGAATATCCCACCTACCCAAGCGACTCCCATAACATGGTCGTCCAGCGTTACTCGCTTGACGACCAATATCCGCGAGAGGAAGCGAAAAGCGACAAAGACGGTGGCCAAAGTGAAGACAGTGACGGTGACAGCAAACACAGTCACAGACCGTGACTGCATACCAGCTACACCCCCGTCCATATTGGCGGTGTCTCCCCTCTACGTTACAATATGTTTTCCAAGCTCAGCTCTTGCGCCATTCCCAATCACATCTTCCAACCTTTCTGCGCGTTGTGTGACGAGTAACGAGGACTCGATAGTGGACTCGAGGTTGACGGAGTGATTCGAGATAATCTTCTCACAGTGCTGTTCGGTGACGATCTTGTAACCAGGGTCCAGAAATCTGTGTCGCCGTAGTGCTGCGGGATATGGTCCGCAGAGTTGTGTGAAAGGTAAGTTGGCCGTACAAAGCTGTCGTGCTGCAGTGATCGCAGACTGCTTTCACGTGGAATTCATAGAGAAAGATGAACTTGGAACAAGTGAACAGTGTATCGAGCTAGCAACGTGCGTGGATTACGTTACGAGCGAGGAAGACGGAAGTGGGTCTGAGTATTTCCGGGCTGCACCGTGGGTAAGGATAGTGGAGACTGGGGTATAATCAGACAAGACTAGCAGAAATCGGGCCCACCGAGCTGCTATGACAGGTGGCTCCAGATCTGGGCATTCGAGCGACCAGGATTCTGCTCGATATCCCTCGAAGCAGTGATGATGGTTGTTCTCCGCGCGGGGTGTACAAGCAATACGGCCGGAGTAGCAGCAGAGGATTGGCGGTCTGGAAGAAACGAGAGACGCCGGCGGGCGGGGGATGTCGTCTAGTCTGCTCGGGCATTGATGGAGAACATGGTCGTCTTTGATGGCAGCAGGAAGCGCAACAAGGTTCATGTTTTCCTCGGAAAGCCGGGTTAAGCGTGCTGGGCGCGAAAAATCAGCAGGTGAGCTCGAGTCAAGAGTGGCGGGTATTTTTCTCGAGATGACGTCGACGCGCTACTCTCTCCGCAAATGGACCGACCCGCGTGGGTGGCGCTCGGATCGTGTGGAGACTCGCGGCACGGGCTGATGTTTTTTCTTTCCCTTGGCATCTGGAGCTCCAGCACATCTTGTCTCGAATTTGGGGGTTCGTTTCCTACTCCAAACGCGCACATCGCCATGTCAGGATGATGTTGTTCTCCGAGGTCATGAGTTTGATCAGCATCAATGCACATCAATCCATGACGGCCACGTCTAGCTCGCACAGCAATATCGAGCACTGGAGCAAATTCTGCTTCGAGACCCAAGAAGCGGCATGCAAATGAAGATACAGTACGCGGCCGTGCTGGGGTGCATGGCAGGATTGTCGACGTGCATTAGTCCAAGCACCAAGGTGCACGTTGAATGGCCCATCTCGGCCTATCGAGTCCTGTTTGCTCACCATTTTTTCGCTCTCGAACATTAGAGATTTATACATGTACGGAATACAATCCACGGCAGGCGAGCGTGAATTGCAGCGCTGCACTGCTCCATTCAATATTCTGGAACGGAATTTGATAGACATGTATATTTTGCACACTGAGATCGTCTCTGTATTTGCTCCGTCCAATATGAACATGTTGGTACTACAAAATCCTGTTGCAGGTCGTCTGCGGGCGAACACGGACAGGGTGTGTGGTATGGAATCACTCGCTTTTGCTGAGACTAGCGTCAAGAACACTTTGTCAATCTCAGCACGGCCGTATGCTTGCATACAACACGCTACACTACTGCAAAACACTACCCCTCATCACGGCCGTCCGAATCTTCACTATCCATCGTCCTCCCTGGCATTGGGCAAGGCAAAGGCAAATAGCCTACCTCCACTACCACTGCCTTCTAGTGTCGTAATGTACAAAGTATTCCTGTCCTCCCGTCGCCTCCCGAATTGTGTCGCCGATGGAGCTTGAAAATTGGTAGCATTGACTACCAGGTTGGTGATTCTCCCGTCTCTCTCCAATCTTGCAAGAGTGTTTTGTGAATTCACGGCTGCAAATACCGTGCCACGCGAAGTCACAGCAATGTCGTCCACAGACAAACCCGGGGCGAAGATGTCGGCCGGCTCTGCTGTCGTAATGGTCGGGAGAGGCGTCCCATTGTATCTGACGTTCAGCTTGACAGAGCCGAGCTCCGGGTTCGAAGTGACTCCAAGGATAGGACCTGCATTTGCAAAGAACAACGTCTGCAGTGGGGCAACGTACTCGTAGCCATTGATACCTGGCCGGACAAATGCTGGCGCCGGGTTGCTGCTGTTAGCCTCGGCCCTGAAGATGCTTTCGTAACGACCTGTGGTGGGATCGATGTGGAAAATCTGTCCGGTGATGGTATCACTGAATAGCACGGTTCCATTCTGGCCTCGTCGACGCGGTGGGATGGTAGCGGCGCCGTTTAGCAATGATGCTCCTAGGATAGTTGCAACCTTTGAGATGGCGACAGGATCCTGGTTAAAGTCATAGGCAAATGTCACTGATGTTCCTGGTGCTGGAACGGGATCTTCCTCGCTGCCTTCACCACCGGATACTACAAATATGTCTTCGTTGACTTCTGTAATTCCAAAGAGACCAGTGACCCCTGGGATAGCCGGCAACTGACTGATGATCTCTCTGCCATCCTTGAAGCTCAATACAAACGTAGCATTAGCTCCGATAGCGTTGAAGAGTACGTCGCCGTTCCGACGAACAGCAATGTTTTCAAGTGATTGTCCATTCTCGGCCTGGAAAATCTCCCGAAGCTGCCCATTCGTACCAGTAAGCAGGGTTGCACCCGCGAGGAGAAGTCCTGTCCACATCCCTGAGTGTGCTGGATATAGTCTTTAAAATGCCGGCTGCTGGGACAGAGGTCGGGAGAGGCCCGTACACTTTTATTTGCTTGCCTCATCACGTCCTCCAACCCATGCGATCACGCATTCTCCGCAGCACCACTTGGCAGCATCAATTGCGAATGCACGCACTACTGGATGGGACTGTGGTCGACCATCGCCAAGGCTTTCATATTGGGGAGTGTCGCGGAACCTGGCGGTCCTTCTGTCCTGTAGCAATCTCCGCCAGGGTGCTCGATGACATCGGGGATCGTTCTTCGTTCCTGCATTATTGCAATGTGGTCCCTCGTATAGCCAACACGTGACGATGCCGGTTGGCGAATAAGCGGGCCGGAAAATGCAGTGGGCAGATGCTGAAGATGTCTTCCAACCGCGACTGTTGCTTCAGCCGAGGTCAACAGAAGCAGCGCACACCTGCCAGCTGGACCCTCCGATCCCCAATGGCCATCGATTCCCCCCTCCGGAGTGCTATCTGTACATACTCTCCACGGTGAGCACAGCATGTGATGGTCACTCTAGTACTACCACAATGACTGCCATGTGACACGGCTGTCATGCAGTCCGGGAAAGACGCCAACCACGTCCCGAAGTAGGTAAGAAGCTCAGGTTACACAAACAATTCTACCTTTTGTCCACAACCAAAAACTTCCATCGCTACAAAAGGCCAATTTTGCTACACTGATAGAATGATCCAAGGAAGGACCGTCTTTGATCCCCTTTCCTCGAGGACGACACGATGAGCCAAACAGGGGAGATGGCGCCGGTCTGTCCCTTGCTGGAGCTGCCGCCTGCTGTCAGGCAACGCATATTCCACGAGGCTGGAGTTCCATGGAGACGCAATATCGACCTCAACGACTGGGGCTTCCGACGGCCTGGCGATGGCAACGAAGTGGAACTAGTCAATAACTTTGGTTCGGATGCATACATGAAGCTTGCGACCATTCCTGTCGCGCTGCTCCTCGTAAGTCGAGCATTGCATGACGAAGTCGAGTTACTTCTGTACTCCGAGAATCGCTTCATGGTTTCCCAACAAGCACGCTTCGGTCTGCGACCAGTAGAGAAGCTCAGTGGGCGAGCTATACGACACCTGCGATACCTGTACATTAGACTCAACGTGGTTGTGCCAGTGGGTGACAAATATCCTTTCTGTCCGAATTGCGACTATTATCGGAATGGCCACATCGAACAGAAGCCCATGACTCCGGTCTATACGGTATACCGACACATACTTGAGCGATGGACTGGAATTTGTAATCATTTGGCTCAACATACACTCCCCGGAAGACTGATCCTGCATGTCGTAGCTGACTGTAAGGACCTCGAGACCGCTGTCTCGATCACGAATCCTATGCTCTCACTCCCTCTACTTACAGACTGCATCCTACGTCTCAGTAGACATCATGACACTAGGATGCAAGAATTAGCCACACAAACTGCTCAACATCTTCTGCATGACCGCACCCAAGTCAACAAATGGCCACCATTCAGATTTCCAGATCTACCAGTGGAGATCCGACTTCTAATTCTGCGCCAGACTGCACTAGTTCAATCAGTACCCATCGAGGTGACCGAGACAGAATTAAAGCTATCGCGAGGATGCTTCGGTACTGATACTGTGGATATTGACTGGAAGTGTAACAATGAGACGGAGGATCCGACCTCTCCCCCTGCTTGCTGTTGCGGTCAGCGACATTCTGCTTTCAGCACAAGCTGTCGTGACAGCTGCGGCTGGAGCCCTCTGCCTTTCTTCCTCGTCAATCGCAGCTTTTACGAGCTCGCGCTGCGTGTTCTGTATCGCCATAACACGTTCATCTTATACTACACTAAGCACACCAGGACCGAGATCCAAAGAGCCCAGCGAGCATGTGGCCTATCACGACTTCCTCGGCGTGCCATGCGCTATTTGACCTCTTTGATTGTCACATTGCCGGATTCCACCGGATTCCTCTCGCAGAAAGGCCCTGCCTGGAGCCGGTGGCATGAAACGATTCGGCTTCTTGGTTCAGAAGTAGATCTCGGCCGTCTGACTCTGCAACTGAACTTCCGGAAATACTATAGCAGTGCCGTAGCACCTGAAGACCTTGGCGGTCTTGACCGAGACCAGCGGACATCCAAGTATATTACCTTCTTCCAATCAGCGACTGCACTCGGACGCCTGAGGAGGCTCTTCGTCTTCATGGTCATGGATGACACTGTGGCCGAGATGGTCAGATGGCATGAGCTCGAGCAGCAGCTGGAAAGGATAGCTATGGGCCCCGAGTACGATGCCAGGGATCACGGCAAACCGCTGGCCGAAGACGCCTGGTGAGATACCGTAAGCCTACTCTCGGGAGCCCTTCGAGCGACCCAGCCGCCTTAGGTAGCAACGGCCGTATCAATGAACACGCTCACTGAATGCCCCTCTGCAACCCTCGGCTCACTTCACGTTCATGAGATATGGTGCGCCTCGGCCACCGACAGGCGTGACGTGACCTCCCGGAGTTACCTCCACGCTTTGATAGAGCACCATGGATCATCTCACCTCCAAGGTGTGAATGTCCTGCCAGGTCCACACTCCTCCACGCATCAAGGTCGTGTCTGTACCCGTTGAGCATCGGATTCAAGGGCTTTATCTCGACGGCAGGAGTAGGGGTGAGCAGCGGAAGGAATCTCTCATGGTCCTCTCGCCAGGACGATGTATGCTTCAACGAACGTTTACTACACTTTTTTTTCCCCATCGTCTGTGCAAGAGCAATAGAGACACTCACCAGGCCAAGGGTCCCAGGCTGTAGACATCCTCACCTCTGCTCCTCATGCATAACCTCACAACACTCCGCACAAGCAGACCTACCAGACAAGGCATCACCGTCACCACTGTCACCATCGAACAAGACCTAGAATATGATAGAAGATCTGCGTGTCCAAAAAGCACCAACGATGCAATTGCTCGCTCAGGCTAAACAGATGGAAAAAAAAAAAGGTCTCAAAAAGATATCATACACATGTCCTCTCTCTCTTCGTCCTCGCTTTTGGTGTCCGGATATTACTACTCATAATGTGCTGTCAAAGCCATACAAGGGAAAAAGGAGGGCTTTTCATCTGTTCTCCTCCCTGGCCCCGCGTCTTGCCTTTCCCTGTTCTGCCTCTGTAACCTCCCTGCTCTTGCCCCTCCCCCCTTGCTCCCACGCGTATCATGTCTGTAATCCCAGCTCCTCAGGAGGGAAGGCTCCTTTACAGCAGGGCAGCAGCGCCGAAGATGGCAGCCAGGATACCAGCGGCCGGGGTTGCCATTGCCGCAGCACCGGTGGCGGCGGTGGAGCTGGAGCCGGTGGCGAAGGCGCTGCCACTGGCACGGGAGGAGGTGCTGCTGGTGGTTGCCGCAGCGGTGGAAGTGGCCTGGGTTGCGGAGCCAGTGGCGGCGCCGGTGCCGGTGGAGGAGCGGGAGGCTTGGGCTGATGAGCCGTAGCTGGGAACATTGTCAGCACGGGTCTTGCCAATACTCCTGCATGGCTTGTCTCGGGGGAGGCATGGGCCTGCTTGGGTCCAGAGGGGGACGAATGTTCTTACTTCTTCGCTGCGTCACAATACTGCGTGACTTGCTGGCTGGCGGAAGAGGCGCGGACGTCACCTGGGCAGTTGTTGTAGCATGTCCTGATGTCGGTGTAGGCTGCGCAGAGGCAGTCCCAGTCGTTGCCGGCGCAGGAGCTGGCGCGGCCGCTGAGACCTTCGAGACAGGCTTCGACGATGCTGGGGCGTGTTAGCTTGATTCCAAGATCTGGGGTATTCGACAGATACTCACTTCTCCGCTGCACATGAGGAAGAAGCAGAAGAGCTTGCTGCTGAGCTGGTGGTGGACTGGGCAGCGGCGAGGCCGGCGGCTGCCAATACGAGAGTGGTGGTGAAACGCATGTTGGTTATTAAGGGGGTTTCTTGGGTGTAAACAAAGTATTTTTAGTGAGTAAATGAGACGAGCGAGTGTCTTTGAAGAACAAGAAGAAGAAAGAGCAGTAGAGGCTATGAAGCGACAGTAGTTGAGAAGTCGCTTGTGTGTGATGGGAAAAGAAGAAGAGGCGAGAAGGTGGTCTGTTTGTTCTTATGCCGGACCAAATCTATCTCATGTACGCTACGAGGGAGCTAGGGTTGCACTCCGACGCACCCATTGGTTTACTCTGAGGACGTGCGCCGGTTCAGCGAGGATTAGGAGTGGATCGCCCGTTAGATCCAGGCCAGATGGAGGCACGGTGGGGAGGCGAGGGAGGTTGTTTACGAGACGGGAAGAGAGAGAAGCACGCATCCCGCTCAAAAGCGTGTGTGTGGTATGCGAAGCTTGAGGTCTGTAAATGAAAGTACAGGTCCCTGCTGACTTCTTGAGATAGTCCTGCTCAGACTGAAGACGACGATCATACATTTTAAAGATACTCGATTATATGTTTTGAAAATACCCTTTCACCACGCTGGCTATCGGCTCGACTCTCGCCCGTCACCCCAGCTCTATCTGTCTTCTAGTTGAGTTGTCCTTCCAGGAGTGGATAAGGACTTTAACGACATTTATCTAGAGGGACGTAGGAGAGTTAGAGCTAAATTTAGTATCGTAGATTTCGCTATAGTCAGTAGTAACATCGGCATATTAACAGATGGGGAAGAGGAATACTAAAGTAGTGTCAACTAAGGAGTACTAGTGTATTAGATATGTAGTACCTGTAGTAGCGACATATGCACATGAACTAATCGTTCTTATAAGCTTAGGTGACGACAGTCGCCATTATAGGACCCGGTAGGGAGTTGCCGTTCTTGTTAAGTCGAGTTATTATCGAATAGGTTCGGGAACATGCGAACATGGTGGCGCTTAGTTGCGGTGGTGACGATAAAGTTGACATCCGCCCAAGGGTTAATAGACTAATCATCTCCTTCATGTCGCGGACTTCTTCGAAAACACCATCGCGGAAGTAGTGTATATGTTTCGGAAAGTGGTCTCCTCCGACCCGAGTCATCTACCGCTATAGTGTTGGCTTCTACAGCTTGGTCCGATTCTCAATCTACATCATTTCCACTCTCCGACCATCAATTTGGTGTGTCGGGGTAGCGGTCACTAGCTTTGTCCATGCTGTAATAGTAGCGGCGAGAGATCCTGTCTGCTCCTTGACTGGTATGCTCTGAGACATTAGAGGGGAATGTGACACAGGAGGCTTCAGCGAGCATGTCAGATTCAGTTGTCGGTACGAAGCCGTTTGCGACCGCGATTCTCATCGCTCACCTTGACACGACAAAGCTCTGGAGTTACATTGTGTGACATATCGCCAGATGTATCATCTTCACTGGCAGTGTCAAAACCAGAATCAGAAACGCGATCCGCGGCATGGTTTCTGCGGCGATATGCCCAAGATACGTTCCCGTCCGACCTGACATTATACCTTGAAAGTGAAACCGGTAGCTCACACCCTCTCCGAATGACGAGGCGAGGTTTGTCGGGTCGGAAGAAGGGGGCGGCGCGCCTAAGAATCTGAATAGCAAACCTCGCTAGGAGGAATTTTGCAATGTGCATTTTGTAGGGAATGTAGGTTCCGCGATTATGGAAATCGGAGACGAGATCTATTTGGTTGTCCAATGCTTGTATCCTCCATGCCACTGTCGATGGTGCAGAGTTCTTTGGAACAATCGCAAAGCGATTAGTATCCCATGCCTTATGCAAGTCGTTCCGCAGTCTGAGCAAATTTGTCCCGTCATCGGTCGCTTCGAACCCGGTCGTGGTGATGTCCGAACAGTATCTTGTCAGGCCTTCGTCCTGGAACCAACCGTCAAACTCTTTCGGCACGATGTGCGCATTTTCCAATACCATGCCCGAGCCGGTCAAATGGCATGTTTGATGCCGTTGAGCTGGTGAATCCCATGTTCGAAGCAGGTCGGTTCTCTGAGCGTCCTGCCACGGCCCAGGAACCTCGCCGTGTGGAAAGCGCCAATCTTGTATTGTGGGGACAATTGGCCATTTGCCATTTTCATAATCGGGAAGATGATAGTAATATGTCCCAGTCGTGATGATATCGTGGTCAGCCGGTGTGATTCGTTCTCCTGAGGAGGATCGGGATCGTGTAAGGTACCCGTCCCATCTGTTGTTAGCTAGGATACCGCATGCTACCCATAGCACGCTGGAAGTCACACCAAGCCCTTCTGAAGTCCGATCACGATCTAGCGCTGGAAAGCGTAAGAGAATGTTGTAGTCGTCATATCCTGGATGTCCAACGTCGACGAAAGATATATCCGCGGTATCGTTCTTCAAGGGAATGGGATCTCGCGTCTGTGTGAAGTCCGTTGCGCTGATCTCGCGTGGGTCGCAGTCTACTCTCGAAGCCATAATGTGTCTATCTGCGCAAGGTGTAAGAACGTTGTAGATGCGTCGTGTGACGCAGTGCCATAATCCTATGACGCTTGGTTGTCGTGGCAACGATGGTGGGCTTGTCTAGTAGATGGATAACACTTCCTCGCCTACTGCAGTCGAACAGGTCTGTGTAGAGTGCGTTAAGAGGTTGCAGGCAACAGATTGGGTAGGTGCAGTCAGTACGCTGCAGCTATTGAGCTGTATTTGCTTCTTATTATTACCTGGCACGCTCCAGAAAAATGGACACGCAGTTAGAGCTCTCCAAAGCGGCTGCACAACCGAGACGCTAAGGACCAAAGAAGTCTAGCTTGTCCGAAGCCACCTCCGCAGTCTTTGGATGAGGATACGGTTGTTGATGTGGTTCAGATGTCTCACCCTGACAGCAGACATGTACTACCCTGGTAGGTCGTTTAACCATGCATCTGTCAAGTACTCTGTGTGTTTCACAAGCCCTTATTCTTGCATGGTGATCAGCAAAATTCGTTCTTTTGTCCGTCTTGTGTATGTACAAGTCTCTGAAGTATATACAAGAATTCCGTCTCGTGCTCGAGTGATCACCTTTTCCACTGACCGGACAGTGATTGACTTATGCAAACTCACCCTTCATCTGGCCCTGAACGTTCGGGTTCTTGACAATATATACACCCCTCTCGATAGTATTGATGAGAATGTTGCCAGATGGGAAACCAGCAAAGTGGGACCAGGTGCCAGTAAAGGCAACGTTTCCGCCACCGGCAGCACCATCATCATCGGGGAAAATGTCGAAGAAAGCGACCTCCCTGATGCCCTTCCCGGTCGGGTCGCTCGGAACACTGGAGACGTCCAAAACGCGAAGACCTGCACCGTAGTTGCTCTGGAAGGACAGACCGTTGTAGACGTACTGGTTGTGGTCAATCGACCTGACGGATGACTTGTAGGTACCGGTCTGCTTAGGTGCGCGGAGATCGCGAATGTCCCAGACGTAGGTGACAGGGAAGCCATCAGCAGCGGGCTGGACACCGTCTTCCTCATCGTACTCGTCATCGAGAAGAAGGTATTGCTGGTTGTTGGGGTCGAGGACAGACCCTTGGTGAGTGTAGGAGGCACCAGTGTAGCTGGTGCGGGAGATGATGGTAGCAGCAGCCTTGTCGGTGACATCGTAGATGGTGAGGGTGTCTTCGTTGTAACCGTAGCAGATATCACGGCCGGTGTAGCGGGTATCCGGACCACGGTAGACGAGGCACTGAGCGTCGTGAACGTAGCCGTCACCTGGTGCGCACCCGGGAGAGGTGGGGCGAGCAGGGTCGGCCAGGTCAATGAAGATGAGACCAGAGCTGCACTTGTCAGTGCGAGGGCTGGCGCCAACAGCAACGGCAAAGTTACGCTCCTCGAGGGAAACGACGTTGTGGGCGCGGCCGACTGGGAGACCATTGAAGAGGGAGATATCGCTCGTGGTGCTGAAGGTACGTGGAGAGGTGACGGTCAAGAGCTTGCGGGCATCGAAGATCTGGATGCCGTGGTTCTGGGCCTCGGAACCGATGACGAAGTAGTTCTTGACAGTCCTGATCTCACGCCACTGGGAAGTGACAGACTGCTGGGGAAGACGTCCAAGGTAGGTAACACGTCCATCCTTGGAGATCTCAATGAAGGCAGTGCCGTCAGCCTGGCCGATAGCACCGAACTCACGACCCTCAGGAGAAGTCCAGCCCCATGAGGATGATCCTGAACCAGAACGGCTGCCCAGTTCTGCGTGAGTCTTGAAGTCCTGGAGATTGAGATTCCTGCAGCGGAAAGTCTGGAGGGGATTGCCCTGCTGGACGACTGCCAGACCGTTCACACAAGGTACTGGCTGTGGAAGGGCCATAAGAGCAGCAGTCTGGTTGTAAGCACCATCTGCCTGACGCTTCTCCCACTCGCCCTGGAAGGTGTGAGTGATGTTTCGAACCTCATTGTAATGGGCCGCATTACCATCTTGTAGCTCATGATAGCCTCGTGGACACGACCACTCTTGTACATGTCCTTGGAGACCTCGCTCTCACCGAGAAGAGACTTGAGAGAGACGGCCGATGCCAGGGCCGGAGCCAACAGAGCCAAAGCACCCTTCATCGTGACTGGTATGTAGAATAGGACAGGTGCGATAGTCGAAACGAATGTCTGATCGAAGGGCGAAGAAGAGGAGGACGGGTATCCTTTAAATGTCCAAGAGTGATGTAGTGTAAGCGCCTGTACAAGAGCCTACCTTCCTTGAAGGGCAAACATCACGGACATATGACCACAAAGTTCAATGTCAATCTGCAACTTCCCATCATTTTTCACGCACGCGACCTGCGGGATGCGACGCTCTAAAGGCTGGTGTGCAGAGCTACGAAGCTTCTATAGAGTGCTCGAAGAAGAAAGGGATCAGCCATTGACGAATGAGATGGACAGAACCCAGATGAATGGCCCTTGAAACGTCAACAGACACCTTGCTTTGCAGCAGATGTCGAGGATAGGGGGACGTGATCGACGTCGGGGAGTGGCAAGCGCCGGGTGTTCCTGAAGATGAAGCAAAGATCCTAGTCCGCATCAAGCAGGTCAGGCGTGCGGTTGGGTGGAGAATTCGGAGCGGAGATCTTGGCTTTTGCTTGGCTCAATATGCATCAACATCTGTGGCCAATGAGGGCGGAAAGTGAGTCCAGTCGCCATTGTGACCTGTTCTGCCGTTATCAGACTTCTGCAAAGCGGTCGGCTTCTTGCGATATGAATGTCATTCAAGCGAAGTTGTATCGGCCAAAGACCGTCAATGCCCGTGACGAGGTGAGCGGTAGTCTCTGGACTATTGAGAGTAAGGCATGTACAGTAGATGCAGAGATCGACCTCGGAAGGTTCCAGAAACCTCTCAAGGTCTTGATGAACTATAGAACGAGCGATACAGACCAGAGTCGAGTATGAATGTCAGAGAAGCAGAGAGCTGTTCGACAGCGGACAAGACATGGAGTCTTATATGCCCACTGTTCAACCAGATTACTGGTGCGGTGAGCACATTCGCGGCCTGGTTGAGCATGTTTCTGCTGCGTCTGGCCACTCGAGATGACCGGCATCCGACGAAGCTTTGATGCGATGGTGCTATGCACTCCCGGCGCCGAGATGGCTACGCTAGTGGCGATCACAGAAGTTCGATACCTTCTAGAGAGAGAAGCGTGTCCGACATGACACGAGAGCGATTTTTGATGGTCAATTATGCTTTTCAAAGGAATGAACATCATTCAGCGTATCGCGTCCACATGTAGAAGTGCCCTCAAGTTCTAGTCACCCGAGGCCATTGCCCCGAGAATCAATCATATACAGAAACCCCCCATGCAATCGTGGGTTTCCATAGTAAATCCCACTACTCGTACTCTCAATGTCCTTCTTTATCTCATTATTCCTGTCCAAAACCCATCGTTTCCTCCACAGCCCAAGTCAACTTCTCCTTCAAAGCCTCAAACGTCTTGTATGGTGGAAGGTCCAGTCTGTTGAAGCAGGTATGACTCTTCGGTAATGCAGTCTCATCCTGTGTCTTTTCGATCGTAAATCGTCTGGGGCCATCGCTGCCCTGGAGATCCTTGAAGCCGTTCACCGGGATACGTGATGTACCAGTGGCGAACTGCAACAGACGTGACTTTTGTTCAGAGTCCCAACTTCGAATAAGCTGTAATCATGTTAGCATCATAGGCAAGACGACCGGGGTAGCTACTGACCTTCCAGAAATTCTGAATGACAGGGTCCTTCTCTTCGTAGCCACGATAGTCGGTATTCTTGATCCAGTCATCCACGTCGATATCGGAAATACCACCGATCAACAATTCCAGCTCTCGCTCATCAAAGACATTAATGAGGTCAGCGGGGATCAACTCGTGGAAGCCAGTGATGAAAGCAGTGAATTGCTCGTCGACTCGCTTCTGGATTCGCCACTCGGTGACCAGTCTGTCCAAGTATCAGTGCTTGCAATGTGCCGGAAGATTTTTGATGACTTACTCAACCCATTCCTTCTTGTTCTCGTTCGTGACCTCAATGTCTCGTCCGCCGGGCTTGAGATCGATGGTCACCTTCTCGCCGAAGACCTCATCTTCTACCGAGAACGTTTCGTAGATTGCGTCAGTGATGTCGTTGTCCCTGGGTCTAGTCAGCACGAGATCAATCATGACGGATGCCATGTCACTGACAGGGTCCACTGAAGGTTCCTGAACACCTCGGCGTCAATACCCTCCATATCGTGCAATGAGACCTTCTTCCGGAGGATCATTTTGTAGAAAGCGCCAACAAAGAAACTGTCAAGGAAACGACGGTGGAAGATCGCCAAGCCAACAACACGACCGATGAATTTGAAGTATCCAAGATGCTCGGGGTTAATGCCAGAGTGAGGGTTGATTTGAAGGGTGTAGTTGTCGTGCGCAGAGTATTCGAAAAGACAGTAGAAAGGGTTGAACATTTCATGGGAGAGAAGGAAGAAGAATTCACTGCAAGCTGTCAGCCACCGAGGCACGTATTGACTCTACAGGACATACCGAGAAAGACCACCGTAATCAAGACCATCTTCTCCGTCGAACTTGATCATCAGGCGCTTCTTGAGATCGTTAGGCGATTGACGCATGATCTCGGCATACGAGTCTTCGAAAATGTGCTGTCTCCGGACCTTGACATGACATTGTCCACTCAAGATTCGTAGGGCAGGTTGTGATCGGAAGTAGATCAGCTTGCGACGGAAGTCACGCTTGTACTGCGGCACATTCTGATCGAGTGATGACGGCAGTCGTGGATCGTCCCATGTGGTCGTCTTGGTGTTGTGGTCGACAAAGTACACACGTGCTGTGTTAGTAAGTCGCATTTCCCAGCCACTGGGCAGAGGTCCAAGCTGCGAAACTGGTTGCTGCTGAATGACTGAGTTGTTGGCGTTATTGCCGTACATGCGGATATACTGCTGCCGTCTAGGATCCACCCAAGTCGTAGTACGAGTATTGTGGTCAACAAAGTACGCGCGTCCTTCGGGGGTGTGTCTCTGCTCCCATCCGGCTGGTAATTCTCCTGTTCCAGCAGTAGTAGCACCAGTAGCCATCATCGACACTGCACTGGAAGAAGGTCCATTGCTCGGAGACGGCCGTTCGTTCAAGGGCGGAGAGTTGGTACCGGTCCTATCCTCTGGCAACATGCGGTTTTGATGCCGTGTTCGCTGTGCTTGCGTTTCAGCATCGATCTGTTGCCGCGCCTCACCAGCGTTGAAGTTGGCAGTCGGCCTTGTCCATGTTGTCTGCCTCGAGTTGTGGTCCACGTAGTATGTCCTTCCCAGGTTGTCCTCTCTTCTTTCCCAACCCGGCGGTAGTCTCCCTTGAGCATCTTCGAAAGCACTGAAGCCAGTGCCATCTCTCCGAGGTGGAGGACCGCCATTAATTCCAGGAGGTGCTGCAGATGCTGATGTAGGTGCACGTGGAGGCTGAGTGCTGCTGTTCGGGCGAATGTCATTCGGAGTCAGGGCGAGGGAAGATGGTCCCGCACTCGTTGGGGTTGAAGAGGCGGTAGAGCCATTTGCTTGCGGACCACTTGGTCGAATCGGCAGACTCTGGCTTCCAGGCGGTGGCGCACGAAGGTTGGTCGAGATGTTGAGGATGAGCTTTCCGTTGACGACGAGATTGTCGTTCGATTTGCGCAGGTCCCGTGTGATCATTTCTGTCATAGAATGAGCCTAATTTCCATGTGTAAAACTCGGAAGACAGACCTTCGCCACCAACATCCAGATCGATGATGCTGCCTACTCTGACATTGACGACACCAAGGAAGCCTTGATCCTTCTTCTTGAACTTCTTCTGGTCAAAGATCTGGACTGCCAGTATGCTTTCTTCTGTCGCTTTCCTGTTTCCACTTAGTATGCGCCTGTATCTTTCCCATCCATGCTCTTGCTTACATATCAAAGCTCTCATTCCAGTATGGGTTCAACGTCTTCTTGATCACTCCGGTAGTCTTGGTTTGCTCGCCATTGATGGTAGCGACCGCAAATGGGTCGGGAAACCCTGTACAAACGTCAGCAAGCAATAGCGAACGACTAGAGACTATCCATACTGAAAACATCTCTCTTGTAGAGTCCATCCGCAGCGATGACTGTATGCCTGGTTAGCGATTCCGCATGTTCCACGCGGCTTTTGTTTCCCCTCCTTACTGGTGACTCTGAGATTTGGCTGCGCTGGAGTATCCATGGCGCGTGTATGGTGGGACGTAGTCCTCTATGGGAGCGACTGTGATGCGCTGTAAGACGACAGTCGGTCGAGAGTGGTCGTCACACAGCTGGTGTTGGCGGTCTCGCGCAAACGGCGGCCTGACGAAGGCTCGGATTGGTGGCTGTGTCGTGCTCCGGCGGAGACGCACCCACCGTGCACGGGAACGCTGGAATCTATTTATGTCTACACCCTCTAGATAGATCGGAGTTGCGTCGGGATGGAAGCGCTGCTGATGAATGGATGGAGGTGCGATGAAGATGAGAGTATAGGCAAAGTGATTGATAGTGTTCGTCCTGGTGATGATCCTGACTTGAGGTGGTGGGACGTCATCTCCACAAGCCAACCCACTACTCTCGACTTTGCCCGCACATGTTTTCCACGCAAGCTGACGAGGTTCTGAAACAAACGAGCAATTGAACACATTTATTCATATCATCTGGCGCTTGTGCATTCTTCTATATGCTGCCCGTTTACTTCTCTATATGTTGAGCTTTATCCATATCTGCTGACGGGTATATGCCAGCATGCCCTTCATTCATCATGCATCATGCAATCGTTAAATGCCTCATCTCAATGTCCTCAGCTGGACTTCTTGAATGGGCATTCGTTCCTCTTCTCTATCATCAGCATCCATGTTACCCATCAGACCTCTCTCTTCATCTGCCTGAGGTTCGGCCCTTTCCTTGTTCTCTGGGGCCGGTTGTGCTTTTTGCAATGCCATGACAATGGCTGCTCCCAAAATCAAGGTGGATCCGATAATTGAGCTGACGCCTGGCGAAGTACCAAAGAATATCTTGTCACTAGCAAGAGCATAGAGCATACTCGTGTATGTCATGTTCGTCACTCGCGAGCTCTTCTCGTACGAAAGTGCAGCCGCGAGCAGAAATTGCTGGATTTGTGTCAGTGTGAAAGGATGGACATCTTTTGTTAGGACTCACCATGATGAAACCGCACGATCCCAAGAATATCAGCATACCCCATTCCTTTAGGTCTGCTGGAAATAGGAAACCGATATCTGGGAGTGCCAACATGGCAATGATGCTGACCAAGGTGCACCAAGCACTAAAGTACGAGACCGAGATGAGCGGATGTGCCCGTTTGCCAATGCAGCGAATGGTGGTGAAGGCGGCGACAGCGCCCATTACACCCACCAGGGCCATACCAACTGCTGCAATTCGTTGGTCCGGCGTTGCATCGAATTTGTCGGCACTGGGATTGGGCATGGTCGAATTGCCCGGCGTTACTACATCCAGATGCCCAGATGCCGGTGTCTCTGGTCCGTCGACATCGCCACCCGACACCAGTCCCAGTATTGAGGTTGGCCTCGCGATGAATATCACGCCAAAAAGCGACACAAATGTGCCAATCTTCTCAATGTGGGTGAAGGGCTCTTTGATAAGAATAGAGCATGCCCAGCATGATAGTCCCGGGGCGAGATATGTAATGACTGTCGCATCACTAATGGGTAAAGCCATCAATGAGTAGTACATTCCAAAAACACCAAAGAAACCTCCGATGCCTCGAGCGACCAGGAGCCATCTCACTTCTTTTGCTCCAAAAGGAAAATGTGGAGTCTTCGCATACCACATATACAGAGTCGCGAAGACGATTGTGATGCTCATGCGAGCAAACAAGACCTGGAACGGATGGAGACCTTTGCCGTGATTGCCTTCAACTTCCAAGAACCTTGTCGTGACGTTCATGGCAATACCAAAGAACTGAGCGACGATCATGTAGAATATGCCCAGATTCCTGACCCAGAAGACTCTCAGCTTCGCTTGCCATGATGATGGACTCCTGAAGCCTTTGAATTTTGGTCTTTGATTCGCTTGCCAGTCTTCCACAGAGAGGTTTGATAGTGTGCCAGGTGACGAAGGTCGTGATGGTATCAGTGGCACTTGGAGATATTCTTTTGATGGTTTTGGCGGCTCGATCGTGTCAGGGCCAAGGGCTCGCATGCCACCACCACTTCCATGGGAGGCTGTGGGAGGGACCCCGCCCGCCGTTTCACCTCCACTTTCGTCATGACTGGAGACTGCTTTCATATCGATACCGCAAGAGCTGATGATGCCCTCATCGAGTCCATGTATTCCCGCTATGCAATAGACAAAGGGGATTATATGTCAGGGCGATAGAGAGAAAGGACAGAGTCAAAGACGGATGGGAAGGCCAAAGTCGATTGCAGAGCGTGACATCGATGGGCGCTGGGCATTTCTATGGTTTAACCGTCGCTGCGGGTGTGCCGCCCCACCTTCCCTAATCGCTCATTCGGTGCTCGACGAATCCTTCGGCCTCGTCTGCATTTTCCAACTTATCTTGCCATCTCGCAATTCTTGTGCTCCATAATGATAGATATCTCGAGCACTAAGCACACTATAGGGTTCCGTAGCATCGCAAGTGCACACACGACATGGTACACCAGCTTTTCAAGGAGAAGGCGGAGAGGTTGCCGATCATGTCTGCGCCGGAGATGTCGGACATTTGGACGGCTTCGTAGAGGATGGCGACTTTGAGGGCTGGGGGAGGCATGGTGGTTGTTTGGGAAGGTGGCTTGACAAGATGGGATTCTGGAATAAAGAAGCAGGTAGGATGTTTGTAGGTAAACGGACCTGTGTTCGAGGGGAATATTGAGTTTTGGTCTGGGGGATGGCAGGCTGATGGCAGTTTCCGCTTGAAGCCGAGGGGCACAAACCTGGATCAGGGACTTGGATATATATCTTCATTGTACTCGTTGTCATGGACTTTCATTCGGAGTGTTTCTCGAATAATGGACTCAATTTACCTCACTCGTTTGGACACGTTGCTGGGTTGTGGTTGTTGCTGATGCCCCAGGCAGCAGCTTTCATGCAGCCAAGGTCTTGCTTACAGCAGCGGTATGTCCGCTGACACGTCAGATCTGAGAGTGTTTTTGGAGATGCAACTGCACTGTGCATGACCTATACACGACTCTGTAATACTGATGCCTGGTGTTTTGGCCGATGAGCATGTTCGGGGCTGTAGACATGGGGAAATGAGGACTCGGAGACATTCTGGTAGAACGTCCGAACATCGGCAAGGATAGACCACAGTGTGGAATGACAATTTGGGGAAGTGATCCCGAATGAACAGATCAGCGCTAGTGCTAAAGGGTATCAGTGCTGTCTATGGATAAAAGAGATTGTGGACGATGCACGGATAGCATGTCGCCATGGAGAGTAGTTCAATGCCACCCGAAACCAGTCGCATCGGCCGTGAATGTCGTGACACCCGCCGTGCTCGCTCACGCATCCATGTTCGCCTTCAAGTCTGCGATGACAAGGTGATCCATTGTCGTCATCATCCTGTGGATGTACTTTAGCTCTCCACCGACCCATACAAGTTCGCCACCGTTCTGCGCTGTCTTGCCACCACTGAAGAGTTTCGTCGGTCCAGCAGTCAAGTTTGTGAGAAAGCTGGAAAAGGCGACAGAGGCGAAAGAGCGGTCAGAGAATTCCGATTGCCTGTTGCCGGTCGCGAGCGTGACGGCGAATCCGAGAGTGTCGTACGTTGCTCTGCTCGAGTCGGCGTAGACCTCGTAGGCACAGTCCGTGCGCTTCCTGTAGTCTTTGATCAGAGAGTGGTCGCCACATCCAATGACTACTAGCTTGGTTGAGGGTGTCATAGTGGAAAGAGTGGCGGGAGGTAGGTCCCTCATCAAGGCGCGGATGTATTCCTCGCAGAACTGGTATCATTAATCTTTGTGACAAACCCCTTTTCCACAGATAGCGCTTACACCGCAGAAGAAATGTCGAACGAAGATTGTGAGCACTCTTGGATGCGATGCGTCCTCGACGAGCGACTTGAAGGTGACCGCCTTCCCATCTTCGGATTTCACCTCCAATCCCTTCAGCTTCTCGATGTCCTTCTCGGCGGGTAACTTGGTCTGCTGTTCAGGTGTCATGTCGCCGCTTCTGGATATCAACCAGGACAAGTTGCGGCGCTGTGCTATCTTAAATGCTGTGGCCAGAGATAGTCGGCAAATGCGTTTGTTCTAGATCAACGTCTATGGCGTCACCAAATCCTGTATATTGTGCAGTACGAATTCAACAGCGTTATCAGTCGAGATGAAAAATATGAAAGGAGAATTGAAAGAAATATGTCTTCCCTATATCAAATAGCATATTCACCCTGACCTACTTTTCAAATCACGCGACAAAAACAGTGGCCCGGAAGTGTATTATCCGGATGGATGTGACAAACTCCACGTACGGCTGCTGAACCGTTCGAACCCTCTTGGGAACCCTGGGCTCTTCTGGGCCATTTTTCGTCGAATCAATCACCAACCGGCTTTGCACATCTCCGGGGCGGTTGAGCAGGGGTGTGACAGGTTGACAGGGTTGATCTTCTTCGTTGCGATTGTCTCTCATTCTTGTCGACAACATCTTCTTATCAACTATCACATTGATAGTATTGTTAGGTAGACTTGTCTGCCAGACGACAGATTTTGCTCTTCAGCGCCTCCCGTTGACGGCCTCGGCCAGTCTTGGGGATAGCAGTTGGCTCTCGAAAGCATCTGTGCAAAGTATGGACACGATTGATTCTAGACTCTAGACCAGAGTCGGTAGGACGTGCTGACATGCACGACTACTGAGCATACTTGTAGCGCACATTGGTCGACACACTGCATCTTACGAGCTGGATCGCAAAAGGCTAGTGATGCGCCCTGTCGCTGATGACTGGTAGTGCGGGGTCATGAGGATGAGTATCTCTTCCTAGTTCTACCGAGGGTGGCGGTCAAGATGAATTTGCGAAAGGGGCAATTGACAGTAAAGGAGCTGGCGGAGTTGGGTGTCGCGAGGGTGAGTGTGGGACCGGAGTTGTACCTTCAGGCCATGGCGGGATATAAGAATGCGGCGGAGAGAATGATTAGGAGTCGAGAGTTTGAGTGAGCGATAGGTTTGCGGTAGGCCTTGAAGGAGACGGAAATCGGCATGAGGCGGAGCTGTTGGCTGGATTTCGGAGCCGCAGGGCGTGAGAGGATGTCATAAATCACCATACACATGTAGAGACAGATAGACATATCCTGTCGATCAAACTCTTCTATTACATTGCTCGAGCTGTTTCCAATAAGACTGACAACCTCACTATGTCCGGCTCTCAAAAGTCATTGGCATCGTTCAAAGCCATCGGCTTCGACGTCATGGGCACACTGCTGGATGAGCAAGTCGGCATCTGGGAGGCCTGCAAGCCTTTGCATCAGTATCTATCGTCGTCGCGGACATCTCGTCAGGTCCAAGATGCCTTCAATGATGTTTTGGGATCTTCCATAAAGTCCAGCCAAGCCGGAACAAGCTATGAGTCTCTCATGGCAGAAGCATACTCGAAAGTTGCGAGCAGCCTTTCCGACGGCAAATGTCGACCATCGACAGACGAATGCACTGTCTTTGCCAACGCCCTCGCCGAATGGCCAGCTTGGTCAGACACCGTCGTCGCTCTGCAGGCACTCGCCATTAAGAGCAAGCTGATCCTGGTCAGCAACATGGATACTACCACTCTCGAAAAGATTGTAACCGTCGGAGCCCTGAAAGATGTGCAGTTCGCTGCGCTGATCGGCAGCGACAAGAGTAAGGCCTTCAAGCCTGATCACCGTGTCAATCAGACTTTGCTGGACACGGCCAAGGAACATGTTGGCATCAGCAAGGACGAGGTGCTGCTTGTGGCACAGGGTACCGGCAGCGACCATGTCCCGGCGAGAGACATGGGTATAGCAAGTGCCTGGATTGACAGGTATGATCAAGGACAGGAAGTCATCGATCGGCTAGGCATAAAGCCGGACTGGACGTTCAAGAGTCTGCAAGGACTGGTGGATCAGCAGAAGCGCGAGCAGGCCTGACTGATATCAGTGCTGTATTTCAGCCTCGTGGCAATATGTCATGACCATCTCTTTACCGACGCCATGGCATGCGGCACCGCTTGCAAAACGTTGAGAGCGCGCATTGTCCCTGATTGGCGTGTGCGGTACGCGGTTCAGTGCCGCCATGCCGCGAGTATTAGGATCCTCGGGATGTGAAGCTATACGCAAGTAGCAAATTGACTTCTGTCCGTCGACGGCTTGGCCACAAAAGTGTCTAGGAAATGGCTTGTCATGGAAAAGACTTTCTTTTTTCTTTCCCTTTCCACAGTGGTTCTGGGTGATAAGCAGGACGACGCCGCGGCCAAACTATGGCGGCACTACCGCCGATGGCTTTCGTTTCTGGCGCGTGCCCGAATCTAAGATTACACGGCGAAATTAAGCCCTGTAGCCCGGACGGTGCACGTCGTCGGGGAAGGTTGTTATCGGTCAACTGGGCTTGTGTTGACGCAACTGTCGAATGATGCCATCGTGTTTGGACATGGACATGGACATGGTAGATAGAGACGAGGCAGGACACGATGAGGAATGAATGAGGAATAATGAATCTAGCCAGCGTGGTCGACACAAGACAGGGACAGGGACAGGGACAGGGATAGAGACAGAGACAAACAAAAGGGCATCAAGCGTGGCTAAGCTCCAAACAGAAGTCCAAACTGCGTACCAACAATGATCAGGGGCAAGCCGCCAAGCTGGGAAAAACGCCCGTGCGCTCGGTTCAGGAACAGCCCTGTGATTGGTCAACCTTATTTCTTGGCCTGGGGTTAGCCGTGTTTTGGTGCTAGACTTGTGGGTCCAGTTTGTCGCTTTTGCAGATCTGCCTCCAGCGCAATTCCATTCTCACTGCTGTGACCGTCTCTAGTTCACAAGCATCTCGGGCCAGACACTGAGAGTCTTGTCTCTGTCTTGTCTCTTTCTTCTACCATCCTTACCGTCTTGAGCATGTGCTGACCGTAGTCTTTCCTTGTCGATTTGGTTATTCTAATCCGCTGCGGCGGCATTCCACTCCTTAATCCCGACATACACACAAACACACTCCTTTAGCCACGACGTCGACTTCTGGGCAGCGGTGAAGGTCACGACACGACAGCGCAAGACGAGCGATCGACTGTGAAAAGGACTGGCAGACTCGAAACATTGTGAAGAAGGATACACACGAGATATGAAGGCCCGATCTGCACACTCGGTGCTTCACCATGCACACCTTCATAGGGATGTCCTTGTCGAGGCACCCGCCATGCTGGGCAGTCAGACGATCAACAAGCCTCCAACGATAGTCAAGCGTGCACATAACCCGGCCGACACATGTGGGAATGACAGGAAATCGCCATGTCCCTTGCCCACAGATTCTGGAGACATGGGCAAGATCACAATTGGTCTGGCAGCAGCGTGAGTACACAATATACGCCCAAGTCGAATGCGCTAATTGGTAATAGAATACCTATTCTGCTAGCCCTCATAGTCCTGTTCTTTCTCCACAGGCGGATCAAGCGGAAGATGAAGCATGAAGACGCTCACGACAAGCACAAATCTCTGGATTTTGGTCTCGATGTGGTAGATGGTAGTCCAAGGAAGAAGGGAAAGAAGGGCAAGCCGGAGATGTCGATTCAAACTGATCCTGCCGACATGCGTCGCAATCGCGGAATGTCCATGGACATGGACTACGCCAACCCATACCTTCTTCCGGCAGGTGTTCACGGCTCGAGAGACTCCCTTCACTCCATGTCGAGAGGATTGAGTGATCCCAACGACCCGTATCGCCCAGTCACCTTTGTTTCCGACACCGCATCTTTCAGATCCCCCAGCCGCCTCCGCAACGACAATGGTTCCATCTACACGGCTGGTGGATACAGTGAACGCTCTGGTTCAATCACCCACAAAGCCAGTCTTCTGCAGAACGCCGCTCGTATGCCTCATGACTCTTACAACAATACTCCAGTCATGCACTCTGAAAAGTTCAACGACTTCGGCGAGCCTCAACAAGCTGCTCGACCACCACGGAAGCAGAGTCTCGTCAACGGCAAGTCTGATCGCTGGTACCCTGCGGATGATCCAAAGTATGGGTCAGACTCGACACCAGATCTCTCCAACTTGCCTGCACAGACGCCCAAGGACATGCTCTCGGAGAAGAATGGTATCCCTGCTTTCCCTCAACCTGCGAGATACAATCAGCCATCCCCAGTGCCAGAATATGACGAAAAGCGACCCTTTCTATCAGAACAGAACGACAATCTCTACCCAGAACAGGACGCTCTGAGGATTACTGTACCTTCTCCGACGCACAACCGCCAAAGCCCGCCACGATCACCGAACCCGCTTCCAACACTTTCTGTCGAGCCAGACTACCAACCGGAATACCAGGGTGAAGCGGCACCCCAATATCAGGAACGACACGAGCAGCATGACTTTGACATTCCTCCTCCACCAGTTCCCAAGCACAACTCGGATCCTCCTGAAGGCCACCTCGCCCTGCCCGGTCCCGACATGCGCCGCGTGTCGGTCATGGGCACAAGACCACTTCCACCCGATGATCCTTCTGATGACCCAGAGGCTCGTGCCAACCGCATTCGATCTTTCTACCGCGAATACTTTGACGACTCCAAACCCAACCCTGTGGGATACTATCCTACTCCTGTGCCAGCACCTCACGATCCTTATGGCTATGGCGGAGAGGACGACTACTATTCCGACTTCCTCCACGACGGTGCCGTTTATGATCCCGACACCGGCGCCTTCTACACCAACCCGCAACAACAACAACAACAACAACAAACCCAAAGACCATTCGCTGAGCCAATGGCCCGACGAGCCATGACTCCCCCTCCCCGAGCACCCGGACACTTTATGCGCGGTCATCGCAGTGCCTTGTCGACTCAATCCGCCGGCCGTCGTCCCGTGATGCAACCCAAGAAGCAGCTCCCACCACCGAAACCCCTCCAGTCTGTACCAACCCCACACATGCTCCGCGACGACACCTCCATCCTCGACTTCGCCCCACCCTCCACCTTCCGCGACCACCAAATAGGCCGCGTTCCCGATAGTCCCCTCGGTACTCAACGCCCTTACTCCCCCGCCTTCAGAGCCCACACACCACTAGGCCACAGCTTCGACGATCTAGCCGTGATGCCTAGCCCGTACGTCCCCTATCCCTCTTGTCCCCTTTTGAATGATAACCAGAATGCTAACCATAACAACAGACACGCCCTCCGCAAATCCGGCACCTTCACGGCCCTGGACTTTGCCCCGCCACCCCGCTTCCGTGACCGCGCAGACTCGGCCAGCGACGCGGGGAGTATCCGCTCCAACCGCTCCGGTCTGTCCGCCGTGCAGCGCAACGCCATCCGGCAAGGGGCGTACAGGGTGTCAAGATTGCCGACCGGGGAAGTGGGGACCCAAGAGGACTTCAAGGGCAGCCTGAAGCCGAAATGGGATATCGGGCGGTAACGCACTGCACTACTATCCTCCGCACACGTTGAGCTTGAATGCCGGTCGAGTGGCGAGAGACTAGAGAGGAGGGACAGGGGAAGGGGGCCCAAACGGAGGAGGCGAGGGAGGAACAGGCGGGCCCTGTACTATATATTTCCAGCGACATTCTTTTTCCCTCCCGCCCCCATCGAAAACTTTCTTCTGGCTAGATGGAACGACTCGTTACGAGACAGAGATCTGCTTATATTTAGGGCATCTTTCTTTTGCATACCGGGCGAGGAGCAGTGACGGTTACACAGTAGAGAAAAAAGAACGGTATATAGGGCAGAGCATATAATGTATGTACAGACACATTTCGGTTGATACAGGGGATGGGGGGATGGAGCAGCTGGACAGGGAGAGGGGAGGGGGATAGATGGGTGGTTACGGAGGGCATGTGCTGTGGATAGAGAGCAGAGATACAAATGGGTAATGAAATGGCGAGAGCCAAGTTCTATGACACGCTGCCTTTAGAGTTGTGGGTTGATGTATGTCTCGATCGCCGCTACTCGATGCCGTCTTTTATTGGGGACGCCTACTGCTGTAGTCCGAGGACCGATGCACAATTGTCTCCCGTCCCTCACCTTCATATACTGATAAATGTTGAACTTATCCGAAGCATTTGCGAATTCAATGACATGGTCTATCACACTGATGCAACCTTCCCTCAAGCACAGCTCAGAGTATACGTAATGTCCAATGCATGCTTTTTAATCGAACTATGTACACCCTTTACCATCTATAGCCCCTTTGCCTTCTTCACCTCCGCCACACTCTCCCCCAAAGCCTTGATGGCCGTCTCAATATCCGGCCTCTTCGGGTCCGTGACACTCACGCCCATATGACCGAATCGAATGTATTTGGCCGCAATTTCCTTGTGCAGACCGCCGGCGAAAATGACGCCCCTTTCCATCAGCTTGGGCAGGACATCGGGCGGCGCAATGCCCTCTGGCAGGTAAATGGCCGTCATCCCGTTGGCTTGGTTCTCCGGTTTGCTCGCCAGTTGCTTCAGCCCGAGGTCCGTGACGGCTTTCTTGATGCGCTGGCTCTGTTCCCTGTGGATCTTGAAACGCTCCTCCATTGGTCGAGCAGTGATTTGCTTTAGGGTTGTGTGTAGCGCGTGGATCAGCTGGGGAGATGGGGTGGCGAAGTAGCTGGGTTTCTTGGCTTCGTAGTTTTGCATAATGGGGAGCCAGTTCTTCCATGATGCAAAGTAGCTGTTGGGTGGGTTCTTGCGGTTCTTGAAGGACTGGATGGCGCGGCCTGAGACCATGGAGATGCTCAGTCCGGCAGGGCATCCGATGGCCTTTTGGCTGGCGGTGATGACGCAATCGACTTTCCAGTCGTCGAAGCGGATTTCTTCACAGCCGACAGAGCACACGCCGTCCACGATGAGGAGAGTCTCCGGGGACACGCGCTGGACGAGTTTGGAGAGAGGCTCAATCTCGGAAAGCACGCCGGTGGAGGTGTCGGTGTGGGTGACGGTGATGAGCTTGTATTTCTTCTCTTTCAGTGCCTTCTCAATCTCATCGAGCTGGGGACGGTCGCCAATAGGCGCTTTGAGCTGAGTGGCCTTGACACCGTAGGCCTCGAAGCAGTCGGCGAAGGAATCGGCAAAGTACCCGGTGTGCAGAACGAGGACGTCGTCGCCTGGCTCTGACAGGTTCGAAGCCACCATGTCCCATCCTAGTGTGCCAGAGCCGGAGACGACAAAGGGCTGTGATGCGGGATCCGAGGTCTGGAAGAGTGTTCGGAGCATAGTAAGAGTCTCTCCGAACACCTTGACAAACGGCATGCCGACATGGGACTCGCTAAGGGACAGTCAGAGGAAATTGAGCTCGGCAGCGAGCTTCTAGACATACCTGTAGTGGCTCATGGACTGTAGTACCTCATCGTCGAACTCGATGGGCCCAGGAATCAGCAAGGCGGGGTGGGATGGTTGTGATGACATCTTCGTTGGTGTTTCCTTTGTCTGCTGTCTTTCTATCCGCTCGAGATCGTCCTGTACTGTGGTCCTCCGCTCTGTGCTGTATGGAGTGTTCAATTGGAGATTCTGCTGTTCGACGAGATGTCGAGAAACGAGAGAGAGTCTGTTGCGAGCAGAAGAAGAGGAGGATGATGATGATGAGTGGGACATGAGAAGAGGGGAAGAAGAGGCAAGTCGACCGACTCGCCCCGCAGTCAATCGCAACGCCAGAGTGGGAAATAGGATCTAGCAGCGAAGAGAGGAGAGAGTCTGTGAAGTAGAGCGCAATAATGTCCTCCACAGCTGTGAAAGTATGTTTTGTTTCAATGAGTCGCGCCTCTTCAGATCTGATGAGCAGTGGTGCTGTCTGTTCCAGATCTGTTGCAGCCGCCAAAGGTTCCAATCCCCTAGCTATTGAAAATTTTGAAGCACTGTTGCCGGCTTCGGAGGTGGAGATGAATTGCCGATGACTCGTGTAGGATGCTTATTGTATAATCCGATGGTCTAGTTTACTGTTTTATACTCGTATCATCACGTATAGAACAAGGCTATGAATCTACAAAGTCTCCGGCGGCTGCGTGATCTTGGTAAGCTGGTCCCCATTCAGCGTCTTGAACGCCTTACCCAACCCAGCATGATCATAGTCCTTTCGGTTCCACATATCTTTGTGGTATTTGACCTTGCCTCTTTGAGCTGGAGAAGAATTTCGGAATGCCATACCACTGTCCGGCGATCTTGTACCGCGTGTCACAGTAGCTGAAAGGGTCGTCATATATGGACTTGGTGGCGTAAACTTGCATGTCCTCCTCGGAAGCAGAGCCGGAATACAGGTTGCAGATGTGCTTGATGATCTGGTCATGTTCAGATGAGATGTTTTGCGATTGCTCCGGATGTGGCTCGTAGTCGACGTCCGTCACATTGTTGCCCGTGAGCGCCTTTGGGTCCGGATGCGGTTCAAAATCATTGTGTAGCTCCTTGGAGGTTGACATGGTGGATAAAGCTGAACGGAAAGTGACTCGAGCGAAATGCCACCAGTGCGGGATCCTGTAAATGCGAATCTGACTCCTTATGTATGATAGTTGGGCTTGACAATTGTCGATGAAACTGTTCACTCGGTGTACTTGTGCTTGGACCAAACAACGGTACATAAACGCATCATTATGACATGAAAGCAGGTCAGGTAGTAGAAAGTCACGTGTCGAATAAATATTGTGTTGTGTGAAGACAGCAGATCCATGTAATGACCCAGCTATATCTATACTAGGTGTCTTATCGCTGTGCGTAGGTATTCGTCATTCTTTCATGTTGGGACATGTTCACCACCAGTCACCTTGGTCGTGCATGGCCTGGGCCACCTTCTTGAACCCAGCAATGTTGCCACCAGCGACTAAACTTGGGAATTCGCCCTCGGAAGGAGTGACATATTCCTTTGCTGTCTCGAGGCAATTAGTGAAGCAGTTCTTCATAATGTCCTTGAGCTTCGCGTCGACCTCCTCGGATGTCCAGACAAGTCGCTGAGAGTTCTGAGCCATTTCGAGACCGGAAACGGCAACACCACCTGCGTTTGCTGCCTTACCTGGTGATTCGTCAGTATCTGGTGGATGCATAAGAGTTCGTGCTTCCTTACCTGGAGCGTACCACAAAGCGCCATTCTTCTTCTCCTTCCTGGTCTTCTCGAACACGTCAATGGCCTCCTGAGTGCACCCCATGTTGCTGCCTTCTGCAATGAACTTGCATCCCTGAGCAACAAGAGCCTCCGCTTCTTCGCCGGAGACTTCGTTTTGTGTGGCACTTGGCAATGCAACGTCCACGTTGCCGACATGCTTCCAAGGTCTGGCTCCCTCAACATACTTGAACTGATCCTTGTACTCGGTAGCAGCTGCCAGCTCGGATAGAGCCTTTCGCTTGACTTTGAGATCGGCAATGACGCTGACAAGTTCTGGAGTGATACCCTGCGGCCCTGTAGCGATGAGAGCGCCCTTGCTGTCGGAAAGGGAAACCACAGTAGCACCGAGCTCAATCGCCTTGAGAGCTGCGTATTGTGCGACATTGCCTGAGCCCGAAATGGTGACCTTCTTGCCCTTGAAAGACTCCTTGCCGCCTGATGCGTAGTTGATCATGTGATCGACGTACTGATTTTATGGTCAGTAGAGCCCTCGCCAATCTACTTCAAGCTCTTACGTAGACGCAGCCGTAGCCAGTGGCTTCTGGTCTGATCAGACTGCCACCCCATGCTCCACCCTTACCAGTGAGGACACCTTCCCACCTGTTCTTCTCTGCGCGGTATGCACCGAACAGATAGCCAATCTCTCGTGGCGAGACACCGATATCTCCAGCTGGTACGTCCGTGTCGGCGCCGATGTGCTTGTTCAACTCGCGCATGAAAGCAACGCAGAACTTGCGGATTTCATTGTCCGTCTTTCCCTTGGGGTCGAAGTCGGCACCACCCTTGCCACCACCCATAGATACTAGTCAAGGTCAGTAATTGTTCCTGGCGCATCCTTGATCCTACTGACAGCCTGTGAGAGCATTTTTGAAGACTTGTTCGAAGCCCAGGAACTTGAGCACGCTAAGGTTGACTGTAGGGTGGAAGCGAAGACCGCCCTTGTATGGACCCAGCGCAGAGTTGTACTGGACACGGAAACCACGGTTGACCTGGACCTCGCCCTTGTCGTCTTCCCAGGTGACACGGAATTGGATGATACGCTCCGGAATGGCCGAGACCTTGAGGGCCTTGCGGTATTCCGGTTTCTTCTCGAAGAGCGTGCTGTTCTCAAGGGTAGATGCGAGCTCTGGTGGGGTAATCAGCGAGTGGGTCACTGAGCAGAGGCTATGGACAAACCCTTGTATGCCTGCTCGAACTCAGGCTCGGATGGAAGGTTAGACATGTTGGCGAATGTTCTTTGGAGTATGTGGGAATGTCGTCTGCTGTGTTTGAGGAGGAGTGGTGTGGAAGATTGAGGGAGGGAGAGTCGCAGGAAATAACGAAACCTCGCTATGGTTCTGTCTCGCTTCTGGACGGCAAGACACAGCTAGGCTTTATCCCCACATCCGTGACCGACTTCGTGGAAAAACATACAAACCTATGTGAGCGTGGATGGGGGGAAAAAAGTCTACGTCAGACCACAAGCAGAACGCGGAAGTGGGACGATGGTTGAGTGGAGCTAGAAAGAGCATCCTGGTAGGGTCCGGCACGCGTGGGCCTGCTCTCAATGTATGCAAAAGACACTCTGGCTGAAAGATAGGCGGTAGTCTGTGTAATTGGTTTTGCTGATACGAAATTCGTTATCTGTCTGGACGAGCAAATGCGTCACAAACCACAAACATGCCCCGGAAGCTCTTCGTGATCAGGAGGGGGAGCTAGCCGATACCGGCAATCTACCGCTCCGGCATCGCCCTTCTCTGCCTGTTTTACCCGCAAAGCACATCAATCAGTGTCAACAGGATCCCAGTCTGTAGACAATGACTCAGTATACCGATAGTATGGGCAAGTATCGTACGACTTACCAGTGACCAGATACTCGTCCAGACCATCCATGGTCTTCATGTCGGTTTCCTGGATCTCAAACTCAGAGATGTCACCATTCTCCTTGATTCTAGCCTGCTTGACACTCTTTGGTAGTGGCACGAACCCATGTTGGCAACTCCATCTGACCATGAGCTGACCTGGTGTGCATCCGTACTTTTTGCTCAACTCGACAATGGTTGGGTGCTTCATCCTCAGTGCTCTGGCGAGTGGCGCATAAGCCTCTACCATAATTCCATGTTGCTGACAGAAAGATGTGATCTCGGTCCTGGTATTGAAAGGATGTACTTCGACCTGATTCACCGCTGGAAGAATCTTGGGCTTCACCTCCATCAACTCCTTGAGCTAGAGGGCGTCAGGATCGGGTAACACAGATCGAAATGGAAGACTTGCATGCTTCACGCCATAATTCGACACGCCTCCAATCTTGATCTCGCCATCAGCTATGGCATCTTCTACAGCTCGCCAGCTTTCCAGACGAGCACGTTTGCCACCGTATGGACTGTGAAGAAGGAAAAGATCAATGTAGTCTAGACCGCATTCTTTAACACTCTTCTTTATGCTGCGCCGTGCTGTGTCATAGTCCGAGTTTGATGCAAGCTTGGACGTAAAGTGAATGTCTTCTCTTTTCAAGCCCTCAGAATTGGCAGACGACGACAGGAAAGATTTGATGGCATTTCCGACTTCCCGTTCATTGTGGTACATCTGAGCACTGTCGACCGCCCTGTATCCAGCCTAGTAGCCTTGTCAGGCCCATCTCAATATCATCACGAACGTCCTACTTCGAGTGCCCATCTGGTAGCTTTCACCGTTTCGTTGCCAGAAGTCAAATACACCCCTAGATGGATGGTGGGCATGGTGCTGCCATTATTCAACTTGCCACACGTCAGCTCCTCGATACCCTTCATGATCAAATATCACCGACCTTCACTCTGCTTGCCAAATTGTAAGTGGATTTTGACATGATGGAGATCTCAGCTGTTCTGCAAGCTCCGCGGTAGACAAGGTGGCGTGATATTGCTCTCTTGCGGAACGACAACGAGACCAATTTATGAAGCTCGAAATTGGAATACGCTGATCATACTTCGATGTCACTATTCGGGCTATACTTTCCCACGGCAACAGTGAGGTTGACGCCGTCGCTGTGGCCATCGCTGTGACCCTGCCGATCACTGCGTCCGGGGGCTGAGGGAGTCTAGACGTCACCGAAGAGCTTGTGTCACTCGCTTCTAGACCGCCACCATTCAGAGTTTCATGTTCTGGAGAATACATTCGGAGATGTTGACTCAATCTACATGATATACATTGACAACATTTTTCGTGGCCATCGCATACTTTGAGCACTTACTCTGCAAGCACCTTGTTTTCAAGCTCATTCGCCCCACCAGACCAAACCATATTCTGATCTATACTAACACTTGGCCTCTCCCTGCCTCTCTAAACTGTCAAACCGTCGACCTGTCAAACGAAGTGCCCACAAGATTAGGGCTGACAACGTTGTCGCATAGAAAACATGGCGTGCGTTGCCGCCGATACGCGGTGTCGTTCGCCACTCACTCATTCAATAGGCCGCCTTATTCAAATGATGCCTACTCTCCCCGATCGAGAGTGGGTCAGGACACTTCAGCATCATCGATGTTCCCCTTCTCAAGCATGCCCGGCTTCGACATCTTAGACTGGCACCCAGCATATCAATCATGTCAACGCTACTTTCTTGACCATGCACAACACGAAGCAGCCACACAAGCACTCTGCTCCTTGATCAACATCAGACTACCACATCAATGGCGAATCAATCCTATTACATCATCGATCAACAACTCCAACGTAGCGAACCAATCCACCACAAATATTAAAGACTGGCCACGATCAACAACGGGACAATCCAACCAAGACCGACTGAACCAGAATCAACCTCTTTCCTTCGTATCCTTAATACCATATATCCGCCGCCTCATCGTCACCGGCTTCGACACAGACGGCATCCTCCACGGCTTCTTCGGCGACGCATGGCAGACCGGCGTCACACCGTTACGGGAATGTGAGCGTCGCAATTATCTCTTCGCAGCCAAGAACGGGGGTTGGGGTAGCTGTAAGAACCAGTACGATCTCAACGAAGAGGAGACGGTGCCGTTCATGCAGCCACTCAAGGACGTCACAATGGAGGAACTGGAAGCCGCGGAGAATGGGTGGAGCTCGTGGCTGGCGTTGGAGGATTGGATGTTGGGACCAAGGGCACCGAGAGATAGCAGGGGTTATGTAGGGGGGAGGTATGCGCACGCGGATGGTGTGGATGGAGGAGGGAGGTATGGGCAAATGGATGGCGTCGATGGAAATCATCGAGGGCGATGATACCTTGCTTACTTCCTTGTCGGCTTTAGCATTCAGCAAGCACTATATGGAGTTTCTGTTTCATAAGGCTTGCGCTAATAGAAGTGAATACACTGTGCATTCAATACTGGGCAGCGTACACTGCCAAGAATACAACGTTCATTCATCAGCAAATCCAGATCTGGTCGTCCACGAACCCAACTCTAATCTCTTCCTATAGTGCATCTCTGGTGTCGTTGACCAAGCTCGAGGTCAATTCCGAACACAGTTGATGATGTAGAACGAAGGCATTATTGTTCAAATGCGTTGTCGACACTGCTGATTAGCCCCAGGACACGGCGGTGACTTGATGACTGTCGTCGTATACCCTCTCTTATCATGGTACTCCCTACTGACCGCTGGACATTTCCACTCTCTCCCGTCTCGGCCTCCCCTCTCTTCTCGGCTTCGTCGACTGTGGCCAGGAATGAACGAGGACCGAAGCTCGTCATCATCTCCTCCCACGTGAACGTGGAGGACGAGAATATATGCTCGGGCGTAACTGTAGATCGAACAGAATCACCGTCACCGTCCCCAATGAGAGGATCATTGGCTTCCCTGCTCAAAGAAGCCTTTTCTGCAGGATATCGGCATGCTGACTCGGATGGGTTGAATGTGAAGTCTCCAGTACACATGCCGGGCAACGATGGTAGCTTCACTAGGTTTCAAAATCACAACACGTATCGCAGAGCCACTTGAAGACCCAGCGATAGATTTGATCGGTGAGTGTGAGAGATCGACGCATGTTCATGATGGCGGAGAAAGGAAGAGTATTTTTGTATGCAAAGGATTGAACAGCCCCGTGTGAATGATCAATTGGTACCCACCAGGTTCTGGACGTAATCTCATCACCAAATGTGACAGTGTAGTCGAAGGTTCAACCTCGACATTCCGGAGAACGAGCGCTGCAAGTACAGCAGAATGCCAGGTTGTGGGTGCAGAGATCCATCAGTATCGTTTGACCGCCAATCCGGTAGTGATCCAATGTCGGAGATTTTGCATACGGATCGTCTCATCAATTTGCGTGTCCTTTTGTGGTGGTGGAGCCGGTCGCGCTTGGGCCAGCAGTTCACCCGCGGCCCTGAATGGCCGATTGAAGGTCTTCGCTTCCTTTCTTCTTTCATCAATATTCAATCTCCAGATCTGTTGGATTGGAAAAGGTACGATCAGGTGGCTCTAGGAGAAGTCCTTGAACGAACTCGCAACTCTTGCGGATCGCATGACTGGAAATGGCACATGAAGCTTCCTGATCATCCTCACGCAGTTGTATTTTATACACAGGCTGGTTTCCCGCATCAACTCTGATCCAAGGAAAGAAGAGTGACATTCCCATCTCCGATTTGATACTTGCCGATGGCACGTGATCCGCCTGATGGACCGGTAGCGACCGAAAGATGGCGAGCCGCACTCCAGGCTTGCTTTACCCGCAGGCTGCGACCTCTCGACGTCGACGAAGCTCTTCAGGAATGCCACAAGCGCCACCGACTCGCTGGGAGGACACTCTCAGAGATACTACTTCGTTGCGGCATACAGACGGGAACAAGCTGCGATCCGCTATTGCTCACCTATACAACACACTTTCTCACATCGTCATACCTTCAGCCGGCGGACTTGTTGGAGGCTCTTCTAGACTTCTCTCCATTCAAGCCACAAAACTCGGGGGCGAATGTCGACAGGAAATTGCTAATCCCTCAGCCTATTCAGGAATGCATGTTTGCTCTGCTCTCTTCCCCGTACGTATCCGGACACTGGCCCAAATCTGAACAAGAATCTTCACGCACTTTCCGAGCGCTTCTAGCATACGTACAAGCATACAACGCCTTCGAAACTGTGCAGCAAATTGACAATCCCGACGACCAGGCGCCTGATGCTGGTCTAGTCGCTGCGTATGAGCACCTAGGAGCTTTCCTGGTTATACTTCTGAACAACATCAATGTCCGGAAACATCTGATCAAAGCAATTCCGAAAGGTCAGTAATTGTTACGAGCGCTTTATCATTAGTTTCTGATCGTGCCGCAGGCGCCAAAGCAAACATTTCTTCATCGATAAGTCACTTTGCGACAACTCTTTCACAATGGTCGCATCAGTCGCCCATCAACCCAAAGCTGCAGATCATCTTGAAGATGCCGCCTCTTGTAGACCAGAAGCAGGATGGGTCGTCCAACTTTACCGCCGCCGATATCGCCATAGAGGTCGTTGATCTTCCGAGGACGAACAGCCGATGTGCGGTATATGCATACGTCAACGCTGCACTTTGTCATCGACCGTTGGTGGATGATGTGCACATTCTCTCTTTTCTCCAGACGAGATACGGAGATGACCACCAAAGTATGATCTGCAACCTGATCACAGGAGCATTCGATGCATTGATCAATGTGCTCCACCGACATGAGCCTGCCCATACGATTCTATGCCATCGCTCCTTCATCACCAATAAGCTCCATACTCTGATCTCGAGCTTGGCAATAAACCAGCTCTACCAACCAGGCATGACCGAATCATGCATTCAACTAGCAGTTAGCAGGATCGATACTCACCCCTTTCCTCCTCTGTCTTCTGACAGCGCCGGTATCAACGACGTTATCAGGGACGTTAGACAAGAATTTGTCCTCTCTTGTCAACTCCATCAGATCATATCAGACGCCACCGCTTCCGCGATCTTCAATGGCACTCCTCCAAAACCACCCGGTGGCGCGCGACCGAACAAGCAGAGCCTGCTGCATCAGCTCATTTCAAATCCACAAAGAGCAGACGATTTAGTGAACGATCTCGATAAGATGCACGGAGATGCCGGTACGACTTCAGGCGCACTGGTTGAATCTATCAGACATTCTGCCGCATCCAAGGAGACAATGTCACTGAAAGCACTTTGCACGGCGCTGTCCCGCAAGCTGTCTTTTGTTGATATCATACTGCAGCATTCTCGTCTGAATGACCTACTCCTGCCTCTTTGCGCCTATCTGAACGACTGGACGCATGATGAAGACCAAAGCGAGCTTCAGCCAGCATATGAAGATTTTGCGACCATTCTTCTTTTCACCTATGCACTGATACATCGCTATGATGTCAGCATAGCCGAGCTCGAAAGCTATGACCGAGAAAGCTTCATCGTCAAGTACTTGTCTCGGTACTCGCAGAACAAGCATGTCAAAGATCTCACAGAGGACGAAACCAAGATACTTGGCAAATGGGTCAAAGGTCTGTTTGCTGTGGACGAGAAAGGCGAGTCGTCTGGAATCACAGATGAAACGATGTCGGGCTGCTCACCGCAGACTTTCTATCTTCTGGTGCCGACACTTTTCGAACAGATTGTTTTGGCTTGTCGTAGCAAACACCTGGCATCAAACACCCTCAAGGGCGGATTGGAATGTAAGTCTTTCGTCTCGAGTGCAAAGAGCTCCACTGATGACTAGTGTAGTCTTGCTTGAACCGTTTTTGCTCCCTTCGCTTGTGGGAGGTTGCATCTGGCTGAGCAACCATGCCCTGATTGGCAAAGATGTCGACATCGTGCTGACAATCCTGCACAAGCTACTGAAGCCTTCATCGATTTCTGGAGATGCGCACACGATGCATACGATCATCCTCGGAACCTTGTATCAGGAATTACGACCCTGTCTGAACGAGCTTGACAAACGAGTGCCGAATCGAAAGGACATACCGCAGCTGATAGCCGCGCTCAAGCCGCATGCTGCGTCAAAGTTCTCTACGACCGCAATGAGATCTGAGTTGCGAGAATGGGTGTCAGGTGGAGGGACACTCAAAGCGGCCATGTCAGAACTCGTGACGCAGCTCACTACTTGGAGCAACAACTCCGATATGATCAACATACCAACAAAGTACAACCACAAATTGGTCGAGGCAGTCGTCGAGAAACATGGCGCTGACGATGTGCTGAAATTAATCATCGAAGATGTTTCTACACAGACGGCGATAGGCTTCGGATCCTGGGCGTTGGATGTCGCTACCTGTCTGATCTGCGCCCCCAATCCTTACAACACCTTCCAGACACCATCTGCTGTCGGATCACGAGCGTGTAGCATGCCTACGAAGTTTACACTTCGCCAAGCACTAAAGCAGCGTTCGGAGGACGCACGTTACCTGCTTTCACTTGAGCAGGGCAAGGCTGAGACCTTGGTACGCCTTGCACGCCTCGTTGAAGTGCAGTCAACCCTCATCGACATGCCGCTTCTCAATTCCATGCAGATGAACATCCCGACAGGCGATCTCATGGAGGGAATAGATACTGCAGCGGCAGCGGACGCTGCGGCAGCTGTCACGACATTGGACACCGCCGACCAAGCAGCACTTGATGCCGCAGCTGCGGACTTCTCCGCGGCGATAGATCAGAACATTGACTTGACGGGAGCAGGAGGTGACTTGAGCATGGGTGATGCAGGAGATTTGAATCTCAGCTTGGGCGATGATCTGTTTGGTGGCGATAGCGTCAATTTTGATCTTGATTTGGGTACCTCAGGAGGGACAGGAGATGGACAAAACCAGCAGCAAGGCCAGCAAAGTACCGAGGATGACATCTTTGCTGGTATTGACTTGGGAATGATGGATGATGACTTTGGGTTCTAGTAGGACTTTTGATAGATGACATATCTATGAGCTATTCATATACATCCATACTATTCAGAAGGGGCATATCGATCGAGCAACGAAGTGCAACATGATCCATGTAGCTCCTTTTCATGGTCAAGAGCGAACTCCGAGTGCGGAGTTGTAGCCATTCAGCCTGGTCGCTCATCGCCCAAGACCACGTCTCCTTGACCACTGTCCCTATATTGTAAATAGTTTTACTCTCCTGGAAGACTCTCTGTTCTACTATTGTGTACTCCAAAATGCCGTATTCTCTAAAAGGACGGCGAGTGCTGATCACTGGTGGCTCCAGGTATGTCCAACCTACCCCTCCCCAGGTCTCTTTCATGTACATTCGGCGGTCAACTCCCTTGGTGGAGGTTCGACTATCTTTACAGCATTCCAAACACTTTCCGCGTATCCGAATGAGATGTACACATCTCTGGACCTCTTTTGCCACTCATGTCATGAGCGCATCCCGATCCGAGGATAACCCGCAATCAACCACACCTCATCCTCGATCTGACCAACGACCGTCCTCAACTAAGCTGACACTCTCCCAGAGGCCTCGGTGCCGCCATCGCCCACGCCTTTGCAGCAGAAGGCTGCCACCTGGCCGTCAACTATGCCTCGAACGAAACAGCCGCCTTGAACCTCACCAACGAGCTGACATCCAAATACTCGATCAAAACCATCGTGCTCAAAGCCGACGTGGGACGTACCTCGGACTGCGAAGCCCTCATCAAATGCACCATCAAAGCGTTCGGGGGCATCGACATTGTCATCGGCAACGCGGGGTGGACCAAATTCAGCGACTTCTCGGATCTGGACGCCATGACGGACGGCGAGTGGGACAAGTGCTGGAACGTCAATGTCAAGGCGCAGTTGGCGCTGCTGAGGGCCGCCATGCCGAGTTTCAGGGACAACAGGGAGGGGGGAGTTTTCTTGATCACGTCGAGCATTGCGGGAACCAGTATTGGGGGCAGCAGCATGGCGTATTCTGTGACAAAGGCGGCGCAGTTGCATCTCATGAAGTGCTTGGCCAAAACGCAGGGGGAGAAGGTGAGGATTAATGCGGTGTTGCCTGGGTTGTTGTTGACCGAATGGGTGAGTATAGTACCAAGAAGGGAGAGCAGAAATGGGACTGACGATGATAGGGACTTGAGTATGGTGATGACAGAATCAAGGCACTGAGGGATGCGGCGGCATTGAAGAAGGAAGTGGATATGACGGATTGTGCAAATGTGTTTGTTATGTTAGCGAAGAATACGAGCATGACGGGCCAGAAGGTGCAGATTGATAGTGGATTGAACATTGCGAACATGTAGCGGATGGGTGCGCAGATTTGCTCTTGAAATAAAAGTCAATGAACTCGTCCTCAAACGCCGCCTGCCTGTGATAGTCTTCGATGCTTCGAGTTGCGCATCTTCATGAAAAGGAGACCAATCAACGCACCTTGATGTGATGCACGATCCGAGCTGTTTGCTACCTAGATGATGATTTTCAGACTTTCTTCCGCGGCGATCCGCTTGACGCGCCGGTCTCGACATGCCTCCGACAAACCTCACGGCCCTCCAGGAATAGCAGTGTCTTCCCAATAGAATTGACCTCGAGTGCGGCAAGCAGTCCCACGAACACAGTAAGGTATGACTTGATTGTTGTTCGGGCTCTTGATGACATACGCATCCCTCACAAGATTGCAACCCAGTTTTGGGGAACAACTGACGTCGCGAGCAGTGTACTTGGGCGAATGTCAGCGATTGCAAGTCAACGGGGGTTTTCACTACGGTGTCGTCTTACCGCAGTGTGCTGGATTCGATGCAAGATGCAGACGATCTCACCTTCGTCGCCTTCACAGATTTGTTCTTCACCCGTGGTACGGTCTTTCGAAACCGAGAAGCCACCATTGATCCACTGGGCAGGTTCGAAAGCAGCTTCAAAGGAGACGGTGAACGACTCGCTTGCTGAGTACCTGATGGAGCAAGCCCCGTCGCCACAGTTCAATGCATTCTGCAACCGTCAGTGATCACTGTTGTGGGAATTGGAAGAGCAAGCATACCGTGATCTGAACGTTCCTGAAGTTCTGATGCGGATTGCCATTTCCTGCCATCTCTGTCGTAGTGGTGCAAGGACATGCAGCGTTGACCTCCTCGCTTGGAAGGAACACTGCCGCGTCTTGACGTGGAGATACACCAGACGGGAGAGCATTGACCACACTGACCACAGCCAGGACCATGACGTGGTGTAGAAACAACGAAGCAGCAACCATGTTCGGTAGAGCTCGTTCAGGGCTGAAGGGCGGATGGACCAGGAATGTAGGTGAATGATTGATGATCGAAACCCTCAGTACAGAGGAAACTTCAACTGTCTTAAATGCCCTCGTGGACTGCGCTCGATCGTCGCTGTTGTTTCATTCGTGGTCGATGGCATAGAGTCGTGCCACCTTGGGCGACTTTGAGAGTCTGGGATTGCAGCCCTTGCCTTGACGAACGTGCATGATACCAAGCTCCCCTGTGCCGCCGTGGTGTCCTGGATATTGATAGTCAAGAGGGACGTTAGTACAGGTAATGAAAGCAAAACTGCCCTGCAGATCCTTTCGATAATTGAGATTGAATTCATGCATGGAGCTGTTGTCCACGTTGCAGCTAACGTTCACTTAGTGACCGCAGAATACGGGGCGAAGAGCATCGTACTTTAGCTACTATATGACCTGCACGTAGCTTGAGAACATTCGATGAAGGTGGACACAACGCTGCTCCATTGTGCTTTCGACACATCAGATCGAGGCTTACGCAGACGGCATACCAACGGCATGCATACAGACCAAGGGGCGTGGAACCACACTTCTGTGGCATGGAGTCTATGCTTGATATGACTTCGCACACCTCGAAAAGTCTTGGGCGGCACAGCAACTTGTAAAAAACTGGAACACTAGTCCCGCACTCACCTGATAGAGATCATTTGAGGTCGTTCCTATCTTGGGACCTCGAGCAGTCAAACAGTGAAGGTGTGACAACCGCAAGGTCGATCATGATGCAGCAATGAAGCGGCGTGCAGGCTCGCTCTTGGAACAGAAGAAGATGGCGCGGTCGCGGTGGGAGCCCTGAGGTTGCCCAGGAGGTCAAAAACATGATACCACTACAATTTATCTCTGCAAGTCTTCTCCTAATCTGCGTCGAACGAGCCTAAGTACGGGAATATGGGAGATCAGGGATTCGCTGAGTTGAGGGGCCGGCGCCGACCAATCAGCAGCTGCCAAGCACTTGATCAACTCCCACCGCGCCGCCCCCATCTTTCCCACCGCTCGCCAGCCACGACGTTATTGATCGTCGCGCATCCCCGCTCGTCGTCGAGCGTCTGCATCTGGCAATGAGTGGCGAGCTGAGATAGCATCAATCCCTGCGGCATGTTTCAGAGGCAGATCTAATGCCAGCTCGGCTTGCATGGCAGGTCTATCGCCGTAGTCAGAGGGCTTGCACCATGGTCACGCATCTTCGGGTGATATGCGGCCAAGACTTCAGCTGCTTGGAGTCTTGGACCAACGCGGCGTAGTTCATGAAGCGATTTACACGACCCTTCCCTCTTTATGAACATAAAACATAGGCGAATCCGTTCAGCGGACTCGTGACGACGTTTGGTCAACTGTCATCCTCACAACGAAAAGGTCTTATATCAAGACTTGACCATGACAAGCTTGAACAGATGTTCGTGACACCTTTAGGAAGGCCTACAGAACTCTGAGCGCTGACAATGCAAAGCCAACTGCCCTGATGCAGCAGGGGGCACGCCGTACAACGTGTCTTTTCCTTGGTGGAGTACAGTACCCTTCAAGCTCTGCGGCTTCAATTCTCAATTCGACATTCCGGTCGTGAATATCTCATGTATGCGGCAACGTGCCTTTACGTGGCGACCGATTACTGCTCTTAGTACATCTCTAATGTGTACTAGCATGTTGTGTTCAGGGTACTGTCCAGCAATCCGAGGGCTGCTTTATCTACTGCCAGACGCAGCTTGAAAACGGTCCCTTCAACTCCTGCATCAGCCGCAACACAAATATAACGCTGCTGGGTACATCATGCAACGGGAGAACTACGTCCTCTGCAGCAATAACATCGCCGCGCTGGACAATTGTAAAGGTCGGAGTCTTTTGGCTTGCGGTGTTGGGTACGCACTTCGTCTTGTCCTGATCAAGATAATTGGTCGCTATTGGGAGTCAAAAGTCAAAGGCCCATCTTATCGTTGGGGGACAAGTGGTGTTTGACGGCGCATCGTAGATGCTTCGAGTCACGCTGTCGGCGGTGATATGGTTGATTATCGTGAAGCGATCGACTAGTCCGAGGAGTTGTTCACTTCTGACAGTAATCGAGCTAGACAGGCAGACACTGGGAACTACATAGACACGGCCGAAGCGTATATCAGCGATTGATTGAGAAACGCCATATATCTCTACGCGCTTTTTGATATGACCTTGACAGACAAGTAGCAACCTCTAAAAGACCGGAAAGGGGGTCAAGCTTTCTGGAAACAGCACTTTCGGAGCCACGGGCTTCTCCTGAAGTGCTCGCCTTGGAGTGCAAATTCGTCGTTTCTCGGTTTGCGCCTCATGGTCCCGGACCTACATCACAGGCGGTTGATCGGCATATCTAGTATGTGGCTGCTGAACCGACTAGGGGAGATCCTTCTTTGCATGACCGGCGGTGTCGATTCGCATCATGTTCGCATCATACCCACGTCTGTGGGCCTGTCCATCAGGCTTGTCTCACGCCACACAGCGCGGTCTCCGAAAGTCATAGGCCACGTCAGAGAAAAGCAGCAACCATCGACCCAGGCATCTCGTCACCCCCGCATGGATTAGCCAACTGATAACCCGCAAAAGACCCTGCACAGAACACTCAGGAGCTCCCTTTGGCTTTGGAGAAGACCAAATGACCACACGTTTGTCGATAGTGCTTGCAGTGGCGTTTCTGCGTCCAGCGTGAAGAAGTTGGAGATACCAAGATGGTCAGTATATAGGTGAACACTTGTTTGCCACATGGTTGGTCGTTCTTCCGCACTCTATTTGTTTCGGGTCCAGGTGTCTCTGGTACCTCTCGCCCATCAGCTTCATACACTGTACGTCTCAGCTCATCCTAGGCATTAAGTATTTGCTGATGCTGTTCTAATACTGCAGTAACCGCTCCAACATACGCTACTTCACTGAGTTAGCATGCAACCTTGGCTATCAGAATACCTGCTTTGATTAATAAGCCTTCTCCAGCCCGATTGCGATTGGTGCAGCAAGTCGCTGACTCTATTGAGCTGTGACTACGATGCAAGATGTCAGCCGGCTCAGTATGTATCGGGAAGTGCCTTTGATACACAAGTTGTCAATGATTGTGGCGAAGATGAGAGTGCACGTGCACGAAGGACTGTCTGCAAATTCATCAGAAGCGAAAAGTAATGTCTGACGAATGATATCTCTGTCAAGACTAGTGATATTCGCGGCTTCAAGGTAAGAGAATTTGCTGTACGGTTGACCGCAGCACAACTTGTGTAGTCGGCAACCGTAGGCAACATCTCGCGGTCCAGCTCCAGCTTCGTCGCTACTCCGACTATCATCCCCCAAGCATTGAAACATGCGCGTCGCCTTATAGCAATTCAAGACTTGCACGCCATAATTTGAGAGGCATCAAAATTTCACCATGACCTCAAGACTAGTCCTCGTCCTAGGGGATCTCTTCATACCCGACCGCGCCATTGTCCGTTTCCACCAGTCCTTCTCCCCTCATACCATATCACTAATACTTGCATAGGACATACCCGCCAAAGTAGTCACTCTCCTCCAGCTTCACCATGTCCTCTCTGACCACCTATAGTTCAAAAAGCTCCTCACCCCAAACAAAATCGGCCAAATCCTCTGCCTGGGCAATCTCACCTCCCCCTCCGTATACGCCTTCCTCCGCAGCCTCGCCCCCGACCTCCAGCTCGTGAAAGGCGACTTCGACATTCCCCTCTCCCTCCCGCCGCCCTCCGCTCCACAACCCTACGAACAGCCCAACCAATCCTACTCCGCCGCCTCCTACCCCATCCCCACGGCGCTCAGCAAGGTCGTCACGCACGGCAGTCTCCGCATAGGCTTCACGCACGGACACACGATCATCCCGCCCGGCGACCCCGACTCGTTACTCATAGCGGCGCGACAGATGGACGTCGACGTGCTCTGCTGGGGCGGCACGAGTCGGTTCGAGGCGTACGAGCTGGAGGGAAAGTTCTTTGTCAACCCGGGTAGCGCGACGGGGGCGGCGAGTTGGACGGGGGATGATTTGGATTTCGACGAGGAGGGCCAAGACGAGGGGAAAGTGAGGGATGAATTCAGTGGGATTGATAGGGATACCGGAGAACAGAAGGGGTTGTGTCCGAGTTTTGTGCTCATGGATGTGCAGGGGGATGTGTTGGTGTTGTATGTGTATCAATTACGGAAAGATGGCGAGGGGAAGGAGGCGGTGGCGGTGGAGAAGGTGAGTTTTAGGAAGGGTGGGAGTGGGTGATCCCCTTCCTTATCGACAAAGGTCGATAGAAAGGATGAGGAATAGCCGAAGTAATGATATCCCAAAAATTCCCACGCTATGCTCTATCATATTCATCGTATGGTATATCCATCAAATATCATCTGACTCCTCAGTCGGGACTCTCTCTCTCTCCTTCCTAACCCCCCACCCCTCAGCCAACAATTCCCCCACGTCCTCGAGCTCCATCCCTGTCGTCTCGGGATAGAACCCATACACGCCCCACCAGCCGACGAGACACACGACCGCGTAAAGAGCAAACGTGACGGCGCTACCCAGCCCTTCCATCATGGGCAGGAAACTAATCCCCACGAGAAAATTGCTGCTCCAATTCGTCGCCGTCGCCAGCCCGGACCCCAGACTGCGGACCTGCAACGGAAACAGCTCGGATTGCTGCCACGGCACGCAGCCCAATCCAAGGGCGTAGGAAGCGACGTACAGTACCAGACTGACCAGGAGCGCGAGGGGGAGGGCAGAGAGGGACCAGCCTTCGAGCCTTCTCGCGTACAGCTCAACGCCGTGAAGATGGAGGGCAGAGGAAGCGACGCGCCGCAGGAGTCCCGAGGAAGGCGAAGAGGGTTCGACGGGAAGGTAGATGAAGCATATGGCGCATAGAGCGAGACCGATGAACATGAAAGGAATGCTGAGGAGGAGGATGCGGCGGCGACCGATGCGGTCGATGAGGGCGAAGGCGATGAGGGTGGCGAGGAAGTTGGTGAGGGCGATGGAGAGGGAGGTGGTGACAGGGGAGGAGAAGCCGACGAGTGAGAAGATGGTGGCGGAGAAGTACATGAGGACGTTCTGCGAGCGTCAGTCCACACTTCGATGGTAGAGATGCGATTGTGGGTAGGAGGGAGGGAAAGGGACATACGAATCCACAAAGCTGCTGCAGCCCCTGCAGCCCACACGCAATCGTCAACGCCCTCCTATTCCCCGGTACACGCAGTAGCTCGGCTAATGCACTCCGCCATCCCCCCTTGCCCATCTCCGCAACCTCAACCCTGATCCGCCTCACCACCCCCCCTACATCCTCGACCCCCTCCAGCCTGCCCAGCACAGCCCTCGCCTCTTCCTCCCTTCCCTTCATGACCAGAAACCTCGGACTCTCCACCAGCCCACCCATCAAACACCCCTGCACCAAAGCCGGCACGGCCCCCAATCCCACCGCCCACCGCCAATGTGTCCCTGTCCCCCACCCAACCAGATACGCAACCACCTGCCCGCCGGTAATAAACAGGCTCTGCACCGTCACCAGCCTCCCTCTGCGCTCTGCACTGGCGATCTCGGAGATATACATCGGCACAGTGGTACTGGCTGCTCCGACCGCCAAGCCCACTATGCTCCGTCCCAGCACCATGACCGGTACGCTCCACGCTAGACTCTGCACCACTGCCCCAAGGACGAAGAGGAGGCATGAGACCAGGATGACCGGTTTGCGACCGAGGGTATCTGCGAGCGGAGAGGACAAAGGGGAGGCGGACAGGGCGAAGAGAGACGTGCAGGAGGTGATCAGACTTTTGTCGAGGGTCGAGAGCGAGAAGGAGGAGCTGAGGTGCAGGAGGGTGGAGGAGATGATGCCTGTGTCGTAGCCGAAGAGGAGGCCGGAGAGTCCGGCGGTGAGGACCAGGAGAGTCGTTGTGCGGGAGGAAGGAGGCGAGGTGGATGAGGAGGTGGATGTCGGGGAGGGGAGCGTGTCGGGGGTGTCTTCCCGCGAAGAGGAGAGTAGGGGGGCCGAGGAGGCATTGCGTGTGAGAACTGTCATCGCTATTGCTTGTGGTGTTGTGGGTGGATAAGATCCATCAAGTCGTGTTGTTGGAGGAGGAGAGGAGATCATGCGGTTGTTGTTGAAAGGGAGTGAATGTCGCAGTGGACAAGGGTCATGCGCGAGCCTTGAGCCGCAACGTGGAAACAGTTCGCGGCTTTTGAACAGGCGTTCGTCATGCCGCGTCGATCCTGGGGAATGTGGCTGGATCGTCAGGTACAGGAAGGCGGATTGGAGATGGCTCCGGATATCTACCTTATCAATGTGGTCATAAGACGAAACGTTCACCGAACGCGTCTTGTGGTGACTACAGAGAGTTTCATCTATGATTGAATCTTGATTCGTTCGGTTTCAAGACACTAATTGACGGGTATCGACCAGACAAGTCCTCAAAGAGGCACACTCTCACGCGACAGATCGTTTATTGTCGAACGACCAACTATGTGTCGCTTTTTATGTTGTCCTTCTCACCTGTCAACTTGCTTCATCTCCACCATCGCTCCCACTGCTCTAGTGAAATCTGCTCCCACAAGCCCTACTTCTCTTCCAACACCGACCGTATTCCCAACTGTCCAACAGTCGTGGCACCACGACTTGAACATCCTCCATGTTTTCGATACTTCTCCCGTAGGCGAAGATACTGTGCCAGTTGCTGCATCAGCAGTCTGGCCCCTCGGTAGTATCCGTGTGCTCGCTTGAACGCAGCAGTAGAAGGTAGTGAAACGACCGACTATGCAAAAAGTCTCGACTGCTCATTTCCCCGGATCGATGCGATGAGATTGCCCACCCTGGCGACTGTTGTGTTGCATTCAACGCCCTTCTTCACCGTTTGTCGATACTGATGGATGCATCTGTGGCGCCATTGGTCCTTGTTGTGGAACGGCGTTTTGTTGACGTGGCGTCATGTGCTGACTGTAGCCTCCGCTAGACATTGCCCGCTGCTGCATGGCGTATGCATTTCCAGGGTGCTGGCCGGGGAAGCCTGGCTGACCGTAACGCATTGGGCCCACTAGAAGCTGTTAGTCACGATCAGGCCGTGTTCGCACAAGAAGTATGAACTTACTTGGACCACCGTGCTGCGGCATCATCATCATGGGTGCTCCTTGCCCAGGCATCATGTACATTGGCTGAGGAGTATGGCCCTGCTGTGAACTCTGATGACTCATCGGATGGGCCCTGGGACTGCCAGTGTACCCACCGGGCATTCCTGGCTGACCTTGATGGCCAGCAAAGAGAGGCTGAACATGGCTCGGTCCTGGCGATGGGTATACGTGCATCTGCTGTTGTCCAGGATGGGCCATATACGGACCATTCGAAGGCTGCTGGACCATCATATGACCGCCCATAGGAGCACCTTGTGGTGTCATATACTGAGCTCCTGCTGGCACAGGTCGCATGCCCATGCCTGGACTCATGCCATTCGCACCCATAGGGAAAGGGTAATTGGTCATGTGCGCTTGTGCTTGAGCATTGAATGCCATTGGAGGCTGTGCCATACGTGGCGATGGCTGAACCGACGATGTAGAGGAGTAGGAAGGCATGCGACCGTCGTCCATTTGCTGTGGACCCATCTGTTGTGATTGACCACGATAGAATGGTGGTGTCTGCTGCATGCCAGGTCCGCCGTTCTGAAGATGCAGAGGCAGCTGATGCTGATGAGGCATCGCAGCGTTATGAGATGCATGCATAGGGGATGGTGGTGGGTGATGGAGGGACTTGGCGAAAAAGTCCACATACGACTTCTCTTGGTTCGCCTCAGGGGCGTCCCACACTGGCAAAGTACGGTATCCTTGCGGAATGCCCCCGTTAGCGGCATACTGAGCTCGCTTGGCTTCATCGTCGTTCTGCTTGTGAAGTCGCCTGACAGTGGAGAAACAGTCGGAGGTGGTAGATTCCCAGCTGCCTCCAGCCAGCTTACTCTTCTTGGCGGAGGACGGCAAGAAGTTGCTGACAGGAGTGGCAACAGGTGCCGCTGCGGGAGGTGGTGAGACTATACTTGGGCGCTTCGAGGTCGGCGCCTCGCTGCTGGGTCCGGTTGGTGTGAAAGTGCTCGCTGCTGGATTTGGTCGGAACTCCATGGCGTTCGCGTTGAATTTGATCGAAGTAGCCGAAGTTGGACTCATGACGCGGTTGTCATTCTGCTGCGGTGTTGTTTGAGGAATTGGAATTGGCGCAGGGATTCCACCATTGGGACCCTGCCTGTATGAAGGCTGATTGCGCTGGTTGTATCCCCCTTGTACACGAGGAACTTGCTGCATGGGACCGTTTTGAGCTCTACCTTGCTGTTGACTTCGCGTACGGCTGCTCATCTGCGGTGCTGCATCTGGTGGTGTCTCCATGGTTTGTGGTGCTCGTTGTGCTGGCTGGACGGTTTCTTTCGACGCGCTTGGGGGAGTGATGACCCCTTGTGCGCGCCGTTCCTCTCTTTCACGTGCGTGTTGATCAGCCCTGGCTTTGATCGATTCCTGCTTTTCCTTGGACTTTGCTAAGATGGGCACGAGATCTTCAGGCACCCGCGAATGGAGCTTGAAGTTTTGAGAAAACTTTTTAAGGTCGTTGAGCTTGACAGACTTCTCCTGGCGAGCATTAGTGGATCGTTGTTGTTGGTGTTGGCGTTGCTGTTGTTGGATTCGTAATTTCTCTTGCGCGCTGAACTGCTTGAAAGCGTCCGTAACATTGCGCATGATGTTCGTGCCATTGTCCACAGCAGCCTTGGATGCTGCACTCGATGATGCTTCTGCTGCTGAAGGGGCCCTTGGTGCTGTTATCTTACCAGCAGGACCATTTGTGGGATTCGAGGCAAGAGACTTCGCAACCGCATCCTTCACGGACTGTGAAACCACCTTTGCGCTGGGTTCTGCCTTCTCTTTCTCCTGTTTCTCGGTCTGATTATCAACAGCCTGCTTGGCGTCCGAGCCACTACCAGGTCGAGCCAGCTGAGATGAGATGATGGCAGGGTCAATGGGAGCTCCATCTACGGTTGGCTTGTTTGAGAGTGCTCGTTTGGAAGGAGGGACATAAGCGTTCGGTCCAGAGGCTCCTAGAGAAGGTGTGTCCCGGCGGACTCCGCTGTATCTGACCTTTTGTTAGCTCAAGCGGAACATTTCCAGTGCAGTTGAACACACTTGTCTTCTTCGTCGAGACCAGAATCAGCTACCTTGCGTGATTCTCCTTCCCGCTCCATCTCTCGAGCTAGGCGATCAGCACGTTCGGCGATCTGCCGATATCGAGGATTCGTCTTGTCGATCGCAGTGGTGTACATGTCTTCGTCATAGTCGCTTCGGATATTGTATAACTTCTCGTTGGCTGCGAATTGGTCCCAGCTCCCTGATCCGAGAGACTCATCCTGGTTGAGCGACAGATTGTTGTCCTCTGGACCTGGCTCCCATTTCTGCAAGACCTTCTCCCTGACATCTAAGTTTCCCGAGATCTCGACGTCCGTTCGGAAAGAGGATCCTAGCCATGTTAGTGGACGAGTTCTCACGACAAGCGGTGGCAGTACCATTCGTGGTTCTGGCTGCTGTGTTTCCGAAAGAAACGCGTTGCACAGCCAGATCGGCGGTATCATTGACATCAAAGGCCATGGCGTGGTCGTCTCCTTCACCAGTCAGACTGCCGGGTCCAGATGAAGCGCCATTAGTCTGCTGGGAAGGCGCATTGAGACGACGGACCATCTTGAGATGGTAGCGAGCTTCGTTGTTTTGCGAAGTGGCGCCCGAGAAGACACCTTGAAATTGTTCGCCAGTCTTCAAGGTCAAAACAGTATCCAGACCCTACGGCAGGTGAGCAAATTGGACATGTGAGGTCGACAGCTCGGACGTACAACAAAGTTCGCGTATAAGAAGAGCAAGCGATCATGTGCATGCTTATCTGGCGACTGATCTCCCTTTGCATTTGCTCTGCCTTGCTCTTTTATATGGCCATTTGCAACGCCATTGACTGCAGTGGATCCGCTCGGTCGCTGAGTTATGGGGTTTGTGCCAGTAGTCCAAGCCTTTGGTGGTGCTATTTTGCTTTCAGGAAGTCAGCAAGGTTGTCGTCGTAGCTTTGAAGATGAAGCCATGCACGAAGTGTTTCGGAATGAACTACAGAATAGCTCTGCCAACAGTTGACGAGAACCACATGGTTGGTCCACCGAGGTGAAGGAGGAACGTACCTAGAAGTAGCAGCATCCTCGGTTGCTGTTGATTGTTTGCGCACATCCTCTGAAGATTTGGCTGGGCTCATGTTGTGTGTAGTGTTTTAGTATCGACGTGCCTCCAGCGGAGGTCTGAAGGTGCAGCGAAAAGTGTCAGCAGTGGTGAAGAACTGCCATGCACCACGAGCAATCAGCTGTTCTTCGACGACAGAGTGCGACCTGTAGTTGCTCAGGTGCCAGGTGCTCCTCTAGGTCGTAGAGCTCCAGCGATCAGAGCAAACCAATGCCTGTCCGCAAGGTCCCAATGGCAGTGATGAAGCTAAAAAGGAGAGGCGGCTGGTGGACTGTGTGCGCAGACTGTATCGAGGTCCTGAGATAAGCCCGCAATCAAATGACGGCCAGCTGATTCAAGGAAGACGGAGCCCAAATCGACGAGATGGACGAAGAGCGAGATTGGCAATGTGTCTGTGTCTCTCTGTGTCGACGCAGACGCAGTCGTCGACAAGGTCCAAGCAGGCTTCGGGAACTAAGAAGCGCGATCCGGTCGCCGCCCTTCGTTTTGTGGACTTTAGCCTGACCCTGGCGCGGATTTCAAAATGTAAACGAGTCAAGCAATAGGAGCTGCCAGAAAGGCTTGACCTGTGGTATACGATGATTGATAGTATCAGGCACACGGAAAAGATCAAGACCCTCGACTTCAGCACAATACGACTTGAATAAGATCAATGTGGACTGTGTTCATTGCTGTCGACCAAAAAGAGCACGTGAGAAGCAGCAGTAGCACAAGCCTTGTTCACAAGCTCGGTGCAACCCTGCCGATTTGGAGAGCTTCGATCAAGAACAATTATTATCCATTGTCTGGGCAGGTGTCACGGACAGCTGGGGCTCGACATGAGCTCTACCTACAGCTTACAGTCCAGGCAAAGAGCAGAAGAGACACCTCAATTGTCATGCCGTATCTTGTGAGGCTTGTTTGTGAGACAAATACTACAGGAACGGATTATTGCTCGTACCAAACTCATGCCAAGTTCCTCTCATCGATCGTCTCCAAGCGGAAACCGAGCCGAATCGCCGTACCAGCCGACCCTTCTCAAGACGAAAGTCACGTGCTTGGCGTCACTCGCTCGGCCCCGGCTGTCACTTGAGGTCCCTTCAGGTCTGCCTGCCACTGAACTACAGCACATCCCGTCAAGTCATGCGCAACAACTTTTTCCTGCCGATTCAACTCGCTTCTAATCCTAATTCCTTCGCTTGTACAGTCTTGTCGCTGATGCCTTTCCTTTCGCATTGATACCCTTTCAGCGGCAGCGCCAATCTTCCCAGACCAGCAAGCTCCTATCATTGCTGTCAATCCAGTAGCACCCATGGCGTCCGAAGTACCGCAACAGCGCTCCTCCTCGGGGTCAGGAAGGACCACGGGCAGCAGTAGCAGTAGATCAAGAGGCAATGTACAGGATCGTCACGATACTGTCTGAGTTGACACTAACCGCGTCGCCAGCCTCAACAGCAGCTGTCCCAGATCGAAAAGAGCGTCACACACCTGCTCGTCGCCACGAAGCAATTGCTTGAAACTTTGACCATGTGGTCAAGAGGATCTTCGACCGAAACAGAAGTCTCCGATGTCTATGTGAGATTAGGATACGAGTTCAACATAGCATGTCGAGCTTTCAACAGCATAGGCGTGGAGACGAACGACTTGGGCCCAGTCCCTGACCTGCTAAGATCGATATTGGAGGAGACGCTGAGTCAAGAGGCATCACAAGCAAGCTTGGACAAGTTTCTTCCGAGGATACGAGACATTATTATTAATCTGCTTCACGGTCTGAAAAAGAAGCAATCGCGATTACGTCAAAAGACAGGCCAACCGAGCACCAGCAGTTCTCGAGAAAGCGGCTCATCGAGTCGACAAGTCAGCACTGCTAGCAATGGAAGCGCAGATACCACAATGACTCAGACACTGGATGAAGCTGCACAGCGAGCGTCGCACAGCAGTAGGTCTTTTGCCCAGAGACATGGTAGCGGCGATCTGAATGGTCCTGAGCTTCCGCCGCGGACGACTTCGGTACAATCTCAGTCAAGTCGCTCGTCGCCTCGCAGAGACGGATTCAGCCCCAGTAACAGCATGCATAAACCACGAGAACTGAGCCGCGAAACAAACGACTCCAGTACTTCGTCAATGTCAAGTAGCACCATGCAGAATCTCCCTATCGTCACTCCTTATCCGACAGAGGATGCCATGCCGATGCAGCCATTGGATACGTCCGAGGATTCGACACCTCCAGCACCTGCTCCGCCACCGAAACAGGTTCCTATGCAGAAAGATGCACTTGCCGCGTTGCAAAGAGGAGGAGAACTCGAAAGGAGAGCATCAAGAAGGTTTTCGGCATACCAGATACAAAAGCACTTGGGCTCGACTAATGGTGTTGCCATGATCCCACCGGCGCAGCATTCACCAGTTCCGAACAGAGGAAGAGAGGCACAAGAGTCTATGAATGCTGTCAGAAATCGAGGTCAACAAATCCACAGTCGGAATCGCTCTGCGTACCGCGTTAGAGATGATTCCTCGCCGTTGCGCAAGGAAAGGACTGAAGCTCCACAAGTTCAACAGGTAATCCAACCTGATCAGGAATTCAAGCTCGACTTCAACAGCCCTCTGGCTAAGACGCCCGAGGATAAGCTGTCAGGCTACTTTCCCGAGACAGTCAAAGAAGAGGGACCTCAACCCAGTGAAGCTGTTGCGACACCTGCACTGTCTGCAGTATCGGCGCCATCGCCGGAAATTGATCGAGTCACGACTGAAAGAGCCACACCGATCGACTCAGTCATTTCTGCCCCAGATCGAGTGAAAACACCTCCGCAAATCAGCCAACCATTCGTACCAGAGTCATCTCCAGTAGCCGGAAAGGAGCTTACGCTTTTCCTGCAGTACAAGACCAAAGTCAAGAAGTTCGTCCTCTCGGATGGAGCTGACCTTACCATTGCTCGCCTCCAACTTGCCTTTATCGAGAAGTTTGCATGGAGTACACATAACAATGGTGTCGACCTACCCGAGATCTACATCCAGGACCCGATATCTGGTGTCCGTCATGAGCTTGAGGATCTTACAGATATTAAGGACAGAGCTGTGCTGGTCCTCAATGTCGAGGCCCTTGATGAGGTCAAGCGACACATTGATGATGGCATGGGAGGGCTCAAGCGTATGATCGAAGGATTGAAGGTCGCAGTCGATGAGCAACAGTCTGCTCTTCAACGTGTCTCCGACCGCCAGCAAGAAACCGCAAAGGACATTGCTGGAATGGCTGCTGCGCCAATTCGTCCTTCTCTGCCCTCATCATCCTCGAAATCTGCACTCTTGCCAAAGAATGCCACCGACCAGATGGGCGAGGTACAAGCCATTCGACGCGACCTCGCTATTGTGCGCCAGACCTACAGCTCTTTCGTCTCAGACATGAACGCTTCCATGGCTTCCATCCGCACCAAAGCCTCCATTGTCCGCACCGCAGCCGCCGACGCAATGCTTCCCAAATTCACTTCTGACACCGGCCGTGCCTATGTCAACAAAGGTAAGAAGAGTCTCCAAGACGATTCAGAAAAGATTGTCACCTCCGTCGACGACCTGCAAGATACGGTCGAAGACCTCCGGAAGGACGTCGTCAGCCGCGGCGTGCGTCCTCTTCCCCGCCAACTCGAGACCGTCAGCAAGGAAATCTCGTCGGCCACGTCCCAGCTCAAGAAGCTTCAAGAATACCTCAAGCGCGAGAAGCCCATCTGGACCAAGATCTGGGAGAAGGAATTGCAAGTTGTTTGCGACGATCGCGATCTGCTTACCATGCAGGAAGAGCTTTGTGTGGATTTGGAGGACGATCTGGAGAAGGCGGCCCAGACTTTTGCGCTGGTGGAGCAGGCTACTCGACAGCAGCATTTGGATAATCCGAAAGGTCATGGCGGTAGAACGCCAAGCCGGACGCTCAATCCTCTGACGCTGCCGCTTGGTGGTGATCCCAAGAAAGCCAAGGATGGTGTGCTTGGGGAGGTCAAAGCTTTGCGACCAAACCATGAGACCAGACTCGAGGCGATTGAGAGAGCGGAAAAGGCCCGACAGAAGGAGCTAGCTAATCGAAAGGGGGGAGAGTTCCAGAAGGAGCTGGGGTCATTTGTCGAAGAGGGCAAGCTGAAGAAGTCAGGCGGTATCGAGGAAGTAGAGAGGATGAGGAAGATCAGGGAGGAGAGGGCAAGGAAGGAATTCGCTGAGCGTATGGCTGCCAGGGCCAGAGGAGAGGAGTATGTGCCAACGGAGCCGGAGGTGAATGACGATGAAGCCACGGAGCAGGCTGCTGAGGAGGGCAAGACAGATGAGAACCCCGAGGAGACTAAAGCGCTGGATGGTCCAGACAGGACTGAGGGAGGCACAACGCCTGATCAGGAATTCGTGGAGGCGGAGGAGACGCCGACCACGCCCGCAGCATGATGAGAAGAGGAGAGCAGTGCAGATATGTGTCGATAAATGTCAAATATCTTTACTTGAAGGCGACCAGCGTAGGCCGTTACCGCACTGCCGTCAGATTGCGACTCTTCCGTCGAGCGCAATGCTTTATAGGTCGCATTCGGAAATCACAGACGATCATACCCGCGCGCTGATGCGCGCGAATCACGTCTCCAGATCACGTGCTCTCGACCGGTGGAACGTCGCCTGTAACTCAGCTGCCATGAATCCACATCTATACACTCACACCAACCCCTGCGTACCCTCGCTACACAGGTTCGGCACCTTCTCCGCGCCCCTCCCCACCAACCCATCGAAATACCCCAACACCCTCCCCAGCGGCACCATATCCATCACCCCCAACGCACTGCTCCGCATTACCCGCCCACCCCAGAGTACCCGTACGAACCACTCTTTCCCGTCCCCCTCCCCGCGACTGAAAAGCTCAAACACCACCTCGGCTCCCATGCCAGGCCACACCATCCTGTCCACTTGCAGGATACTCAAAAGCCGACTCAGACTCCCGTCGTGCGCCACGTTATGGCGGTACCTGACCCTGTCCTCGTCGACGGCAGCTGGGGTGTTGCCGAGGCCGGCCTTGGTGCGCAACGTGTCGGCCAGTTCGGCGACCCAGATGCCGTAGGCGGACGCGGCGGCGCGGAGGGTGTCGGGTCCCGCGGCGCGGTAGGTGTGGCTGTATTCCCATTGCCCTAGCCTGAACACGGTGTCCGCTTGGTCCCTCGTCACGCAGTCGCTGGTGTCGTTTGACGAGCAGGGCAGCGGTAGGGCGTGGCATAGTCTTGCGCTCAGGTTGTCAAAGTAGTGGTCCCATGAGACATGCCACTCTGACGAGGTCGGGGAGACGCCGGAGAGGGTGTCGAGAGTCGTGTATAGTGGAGCGGTGAGGTCGAGATGGGCTTGCCATTGTCCTGTCGTTGAGCCGGAGGCGTACGAGCCGTAGAGGGATGAGGAGGCCGGGCAAGAGTAGGATGGTTGAAGGGAGTCGATGGCTGCGGGCTGGATGAGGAGGGGGATGACGGTGGAGGAGAGGGAGGGGTAGAGGCCTGGAATGAGGGAGGAGGCGACTTGGGAAGTGATGGTGTTGGTTGTGACGCGGAATGTGGATAAAGCTGGGTCGTAGGTCTCGGGGAGGAAGTTTAGGAGGGATTTGTAGACACTGGCTAGGTCCAGGCCGTGCTGATGGGAGTCGCGTAGGCCAGTGGTGGTGATTTGAGGGAATTGGCAATTTCCAGGAAAGCCGGGAGCTTGCAGAGGGTTCGACGGACTGTTGTATACGGACCAGTATGTCGATGCGGAAGTGTCACTGGGGTCTACAGGGAGTGGCGCTCCGTAGTAGAAAAGACCTTGATCTGAACAGTCCCACCCATAATTCTCAACCGGAAAGGTATTCGCTGCGTAGGGAGTACGCTTGTGATGCCTATGAATGATCTCGACGTATTCCAGCTTGAATGACGAATTCACTCTAGGATACTCCTGAGCGCGCACATGTGGCATATTGCACCAATTGTATGTCGAATATGGTAGGGAGTCCGGGGTCTTGGACGAATCGAAGATGAAGCCATACACTCCTGTCCGGTTCAGGATGTTAGACAAGTCGTCAACCTGTGAGCTCGCAGGTGCCTTCCAGGACAAATCATCTGTCGTGTTGAGCTCTTTTGAATGTCCAAGGACAGCCATGCTGGCCAGTAGCCACGCTTTTGGGGTGCTAGAGAAACGCATCGTGCTCGAGATGGCCAGCTGCACTGTCAGAAGGAACAGGAGAACCAAGAAGACCGTGGTACGTGACGGCAAAGGTGTCGGCAGCCATGATGGCATCTTCAGCGGGACCACCTGTTAAAGTAGAAATTCTCACGGCATGTTGTGCTGCTGAATGGAAATGCTGATCGGTCAGAAATGCTGAACCCTTGAAGGCGTGCTGAGATTGCCGGAGATCATTGGTCGCCAGTGAATAGACAGAGGCAAAAGACCACTCTTCCGTCTGCCGGACCGCCAGAGTAGCAGTCGGTCTTTCAGTTACAGTGGTCAATGGACTGTCAAGGTCGTAGGACGAGATTGACATTGAACGTGGTCGTGATAACCTTGGAAACCGTGGTTCAGACTGTGCTTTGATCGTGTTGAAAAGCTTCCCCGTGACGCAGGGTCTTGACCACCCGCAACCTCACCCGATTTAACAGCATGTCACTCCGATAATATAAACGAGGGTTATGGAAAGGTTTCATGTGTAAGCGTCAATGACACAGATTTGACATACACGACCCGACCCCTTCGTGAAGAAACTTCGATGACCCTGAGATCACTGACTAGGCAATCAAGCAAGGCAGATAATTTGTCTTTGATTCTCGTTGACGAGTACTAGAATACATATTTTCTCCCTCAGATGGAAGAGGACCGTCCCGGCACATGCGTGGCACAACCAGGCCAGACCGAACTCCTATCTGAATTTCATCTTTGATCCGTCGTCATGTCGGCTTGGACAATTGGACAGCAACTCAAACCCCGTCAACGATCGCTGCCGTAATAACACATGCTGAAATCAACCCTTGTTCGCCGTTGTCATGTCATCATCTCGACGTCCCGCGTTGTTTGTCAAGTGGATGCAGTCAAAGACCTGTTTACGTCGTATTGATACAACGCAGATATCCACCGGACTCATCAATGCGGGCTCATTTCTTGTCGGCAGCAGCCTCTTCTTCCTCGATAGAACCAGAGCCGGCAGAAGAGTGAGTGCTCTGCTCCTCGAGGGCCAGGTCGTCAACCTCGGGACCGTGGATGTCCTCCTCGAAGACCGGCTCGGGCTCGATGGTCTCGAACTTGGTACGGAAAGTGTTGTGGCCGGGAGCAGCACTGAAGCTGTTACTACGGCGACGGGGCTTGGTTGGGTTATAGTCGTAGTCCTCGAGCTCGTCACCCTGCTTGCCCCTGGTCACGTGTCAGTCGTCGTTCTCAAGCCACGGTGATAATCTCAAATCAGGTGGTAGTCCGGATTTTCAGGCATGCGCAATGATGGATCCATTGGTAACGACGGGGTTGACACTTACCAGTTGCCTTTGCCGAAACCCTTCTTCTTGGTGGATTTGGGGTCGACTTCGACGAAACCAGACTTGGAGAAGTAACGGGGAAGGTGTTCTTCGGGGCTGGCGGTGCCGTTGACAAGTCCGACGTGATCACGATCGTTGGCCTTGTGGGAACGAGTCACTGTGATCCATTGTCAATATCGTTCAGCATTGATTGACGTTGTTCGCGTGTGAAGTGAGGCTGATCACCATCTCCGAAGCCGGAGGGAGCCGATGAGGTCAGACCACGTGGGGTGGGCATCACTTACTTATGTGAAGGTCAAACGAGGTCTATGGTATGTTTGTCTTTGGAAGATATCGACGGTCTGAATGGTCGAAGAAGATTGTGGTTGGTGATGGGAGAATAAGTAAGGTGAGGAGGAGCGAGGTGATTTGAGGAGCTCAAAGGGAGCTATGGCACTATGGTCACGGGGTCTGACAACCGAAAAGTTCCAGGGCTTCCAGAGATACGGGGTACGGAAACAGCCAAATCAAACGGTGCTCTGGGTCTGACGGCAAGCATCGGATTGTTACTTTCGTCGTCATATCGACATGGTACACGCAGCGTGTCTTTGTCGATGCCATTTTGGACCTTCTTCTCATTCTTGTGGAAAGTGATGTTATCGGAGCCCACTTTTGGTGATGATGTGCTGCAGCATCGGCCATGACAACAAAACTGCACAAACGGAGCACGCGACAGGTGGTGGGACCTGGGAGGAATGAGAACAAATGGCGAGCTGCGAACTGACCCCGCCTAGGTCTCACAGAACCCTGTCGCTCGACCCTCATGGGAGCTCCCTGAAGATCTTGCAAGTAGTGGGCATGGGAACTGCAAAGTAGACTCGACTTTGACTCACGCAACGTGTTGTTTTCCACGGTCCACCTACACATCTCATCTTCAGCATCTCTCCTGATGCCTTCTTCCTTGTCGCTTATCATGCCAAGTGGACCCGTAGAAAGTTCCATCGTCACCAGAATCTGGGGAAGCGGGGAACGAGACAAAGAAGTGGAGACCGGTGGATCCGATCCGTCGATGATCAAGCCACAGTCGCCGATTGGCTGCCCGTGACAGGCACCGTCAACTCAATCGCACCATTGCAGAGGCCAAGAGCATACTTGTATAGTCATGCTTGGAGGAGTCAGCACCCAGAAGATGACGTACGGCATACCATTCTGAATTATCCAGTAGAAAAGAAGAGTCCAGCAGTGAGAAGCTTATCTCTTGACCCTCCCTTCCCATCACACTTTGGACGTTTGAAAAGGCGTTGCAAAAATGGGCACGTGCTACCCAAAGCTCGAAAACGTGAACTCTTTCAGGGTGTGTTGGCCTATTCTGACCGCATGCTTTACGTTATCTCGTTCATGGTAGCCATCTACTTGCTCTGTGCAATCAGACTCCCCCAGCCATTGCTCTGCTGCTTCCTGAATTCTTTAAGAACTTCCTCCCGCATGACATGTCTTGGAGCTCGCCGTCCTGTGAAGAGCTCGAATTGAGCAAACGCCTGCTCGGGAAGCATGTCTAGACCTGTCATGATGATCCAACCCCTATGAGCCTGCTCTTTGACCTGTCGCACTAATGCTGTCACCAACGGGTTGTAAGTCAGGTCGACCACTACGCCACCAGACGGACTAGCGAGCCACGCCTGCGGCAAGGTGAAGTTGGCTTCTTGCCGACCGCCAACAGTCTCGGCTGGCACACTCGACACAATCATAGTTGGGAGTCTATATCCTTCCGGCCAATTTGTGCTTAGTGAAGCCAAGACAAGTACCCGTGGCTTGTCACTACTATCGCCATGTTTGGTGTCCAGCCATTGGTTGTAGTACTCTGCAAGCTCTTCGGCACGATCACGGGTGCGGTTGCAGATGAAGATGTTGAGCACCCCCATATGAACCATACTGTAGACTGCTGCTCGAGCCATGCCACCTGCACCGATGATGAGTCCCGAGGACGTCTTCCGTACCGCATTGACCGGTGATAGACCACGGCGTAGACATGCCCGCATTCCTATCCAATCTGAGTTGTCTCCGTGTAGTGCAAGTATGGTGCCACTCTCATTACGGGTGTTGACAATGTCGATGTCTTGGATCTCGTGTCCGGGCGGATATTCTCGGCGTATAGGTAGGATAGTATTCACGGCACGAATCACTCGGGCGTGCCTGCTGAGAGACTTGAGTCGATCGACCACACTGATCTTGTAGGGCTGCGTTATTGCTGCACCGCCGAAAGACTGACCGTTCATGAGTTCGTCGAGTAGCGATAGAGTGTGAGTGGAACGAGTTGCATAGTGATGACGCATTCCAAGTGCTTCATACGCTGCATTATGCATGGCAGGCGATAGAGAATAGTCGACATTCGCTCCCATGATACAGAAGTGTAGAGGAGCAGACATGAAGCTGGCGAACATAGCTACAGTCGCATCACGTGCTGTAAGCTCGGGTGCTGTGCTTCGATCGCGAAGAACATGCTGACCAGCGCCGCGGACTGGCAACAAGCCTGTGTTGGTAATCTGCGAGTACCGGCCTTGCATGCAGTCGTTGAAAGCACACAACAGTGGGAGGTCTGGACTTGCTCGCCGTAACTTTTCGAACTTGAATCGTAATGCTTCAATCGAGGATATCGTAGTATAGTCGGGAGTGCTGGAAGTCATCATGATCATGTCGCACTCGTACCTGCTGGCTGTATGATATGCTGACTCCAATGCGACATTCTGCCATGACTGGTTCTGATTATTTACCTTAATCTTGACGATAATCTTTGGGAGCTTCGGTGTCCTGATGATGCTGTCCATGGTGGGCAGTACGTCTGAATGGATGATGAGGCCCTCTGGAGCAAGACGGCAACAAAACATCCATGCATGATCGTCCTGGTGGCTAGCAGTATCGGCACTGGGATCAATGATGATAGGCAAAATGGTGAATCTTCGGACTATCGAGAAAGCTTGGGCGATGTCGGTGTATTGCTTGTTCCGATCTTCCTTGGATGATGACAAGGGTGGCATCCGAAGGATGAAGGCATCTGCACCAGTCTGAAATGTTTCCAGGTCAATCTGATCACAGAGGATCTCCTCCACGGACACACTGGCCGCAAAAGTGTGCTTCCGAGACTTTAAGGGCAAATCAGACAGAGGATATGCCGATTGCTGAGAAGGAGCTCGCGAGTGATCTCCCAGCACAAGGCGTAGGAACTTGAGAAAATCTCGTTCTGTTCGTTTGAGCCTGAGAAATGGAAGTGATTGTGCAGTATCCAGTTCAAAGTTCTGCTCGTTCAAATGTGCGCTGACGGACTGCGAAGATCCGGTCTCCTGTCCAGTTTCTGTCCAGTTAAAGTATTCGTAGGTAGTACATTCTCGCAATAGAACAGAGCTTGATGAGAGGACCTGTGATAGCTTGCCCTTCTCCCAGGTTTGCATATACTCGTGTACACCATCAATATCTCGATTGACATAGATGACAGGATGAGTGCCGGCAAATGAATGAAGAATCGGAGTGGCGTACTCGAGATCGCTGAAGTCACAAACAACTACAGCGCCAGACTCATGATCTTTCAATATCTGACTCAGAACTTCCTGGCGCTTCTTTCGGCCGGGCTTGCCCTTCTCCAACTGTCGATGATGACTCAAAGTTTGGCCGGTTTTCTCTTCAAAATATCTTTCGAGCTCCAGTACTCTTCGGTTGTATGTACTAGCTGCCAGGAATGCGAGACTCGATTTGCCTGCACCTCTATTGCCAATCAAAACAATAGTGGCATTGGAGTGAAAGGCAGACGAGGAAGCAGACATGGCCACCGGCGTATTACCTGTGGTCGCTGATTCTCCGTTGCTGTGGCCGGTGATTGTACTTGATCCTTGACCGCCGTGACGAGACTCTCGCGCATCGTGTGCGTATTCGTTGAACGATCGCTTCCGTGTTCCAATCATGCTGAGTTGGTTAGGAGGCATCGGTCATAAGTCGTGCTATTTGTACTCTAGCCGGAAGTCAATGGCATTATTGGGTGTCCTTTGCAGTACACATGTTTTTGGTATTGGACCTTGGCCATTGCGCGCGCCTTGAAGTGGTACTGGGGTAAGGAAGACGGGATGCTAGATGGCATGCGAGAAAAGAAGCCTCGGCCAAGCCGCCCGCCACGCAGAAGCCTCTGCTCGCTCACTGTCATCGCGTTGCTCGTTACATATCGCAACAAAAGGCTCCCCGATACGAACGCACAGTGCAACATCTGTGACAATCTCGAAACAACGGCGGCAAGAAGTGTGCATTTCCAGTTGTCACGCGTGCATCACGGGATCCGCTTCAAGTTGTTGTGCGAAGGTAACTACCAGTTCTAGTATACCACGCGCCCCGCACTGTGTCAGTCTTGGGATCTCTTGGTGGGCTCATCGCTTCTAGATACTTACATTCGGCGCTGGAACTTGATCTTTGTCCGTCTGGCACTGCTGCAATTGACAAGCTTCTGTATGGCGTGGTAGTATACCACGTCCCCCAATGCAGAATGGGGAGGATATCACTGGGGAGCAAAACGTTTCCAGACGACGTCGGCGGACTGATGATGGCGAAGAAGCTCCGAAAAAGCGATCTCGTGTCTCCCGAGCTTGCGACCAGTGCCGTCTAAGCAGAGACAAATGCGATGGCAAATCACCATGTCAAACCTGCACGGCAAGTGGCAGAGATTGTAGCTACGCCACGAATCCGAAGAAACGAGGTATTCAGCCTGGATATATTAGGACGCTTGAGTCTGCTTTAGCACTGCTGTTTCGAAGAGATCCCGGAGCGCAGAGATTCCTGTCTGGTCAACTGGGGAGGAGTGGTCAACTACGTCAGTTGGCCAAGGATGGAGTACCATCAGAGGAGGTCCATGCTGTATGGACCAACAGCAACGTGTGCAAGCAGATTGACGCAATCCTCTCTGGATCGCCGTCCAACGATGCTGACAACCTGGTGGAAGAATCTCTAGACGAGACATCGCTGCAATCAAGTCTACCTCTAGGACCTGGTGCAGCGTCTATCCCGCTTGGGCCTCCACCGATTGTGCAATCATTCAGTGGCGGTCTAGTATCTACTACGATACCAGCCACGATGGAACTTCCTGCAGACTTCTGGTCGTTCATAGATCATTACTATGCGTATACGCATAACTGGCTTCCAATCTCGGAGAAGAATGACGTACTGAAGACTGCATATTCATATCCCTTGCAAGGACCAGATGCGACCTTAGATACGTCAGGTGCTCATGCTGAGCTTTGGGCTCTAGTTGCGCTTGCTTCCCGCCACACCGACACACCAGCTGCAATGACCCTGTCATATGCCAGAAACGCAAGGGGTTTTATTCCTGACCTGCTCGGCAAATTTGCCAAAGGACACGTTCGATCACTTCTTCTCCTGTGTCTGCTGTCAGTCGGGGATGGCGACCTCACATCGGCTTGGTACCTGGTCGGTTCTGCTTCTCGAATGCTTCTGAACCTCAAGCTGCATCAAGGCTCTACAAGCGAAGGGAGGTCACAACACTTGGTCATGGGCTGCATTCTGGTGGACAACATTGTTAGCTTCTTGATAGACTTACCTGCTCATTTGAGTCCGGCAAATGGACTACACATTGACAAGCTCAACGAGGATGGTCTGGAAGAGTGGTCGCCGTGGCAGCCGCCAGCACAATTTCTAGCCCAGGGTAATGGACATGGTGGACGTGAGCCTGGACGCTCTCTCAGTACCTTCAACGCTCTACTGGATACTTTTATCTCGACAAGTGCTCCGCAGCGCCAAATTATGAGTGGCAGGACGCCTCAACAGCTTCATGTATGCATCATGGCCGCCTGGATATCCCATAAAGCAGGCCGGTTATCATCAGCAGACTACCAGGCTCAGCTCTCAGCATCCCTAGAGAGGTTCGTAGACATCGGGGGTGTAGCTGCGGTCCCCCCTTTGATCCTGCCATTGCTACGAGAAGTACCAAAGCAAAGTCTCACTCCATTCGGCACCAGGTTACTACAAAATTGGACCAACGCACTTGAAACTCTCCTACCCAGGGGCTACGGTGGTGTTGATCACTCACAAAGACCAAATGCACTGTCAACGCATGCCTTCTCACAACCGACGGGCATGCAAGCCCCTACAACTATGCCCAATGAGCTGTGGGCGAACAGTATGAGCACTCTGGATGCGGGTATACGACCTTCGGTAACCTTCAATCAAGAGCATATGCAACGACAATTTGCAAACCCTCGACAACATGTGTTTAGCGACCCATCTGCGGTAGGCACACAGCAGCGAACCACTTACGGGGACCGGCCAACCCTGAGTCTAGAAGACATTCCTAACGACCTAGGCGATCTGCCGAATAATATCACTACTACGAACCAGGACACGCCCAGTGGCATTTCGGATGGCGGAGGTTTCAATTCAGAATTTGAGGCCATTTTTGAGGAAGTGGCACAGCTTGATACGGTTCGACAGCTGAACGACCCACAATTCATGCAGAATCTTGGCCTTGGGCCTGACTCGGATCTGCGAGCTTTCTTTGGCCCTGATTACCAGGAAACCGATCCACTGTTGGCTTACTTACCCTTCAATACAACAGGCCAGTCGACAACTCGGATGCAGACAGGAGCAAACTACCCAACATGAAACTACAAGACTTGATAGTGGCATGGTGATGCCTACCAGAACCCATTGCATCTCGTTGGCACGACTCGCAAGCTCAAGAAAGACTACCAGACTTCAAATGAGATCCGCCACGATCAGGCTTGAGCCGAAGCCGACAATCTCGTCGTCTAAGTTCTGCTCTTGGCCAAGTACCTCGCAGCAAACTCAATCGACGCGGTATAGCCATATACTCCCATTCCACAGATCACTGCTACCGCCTTGTCGCTGAGGTAACTCTTGTGTCTGAACTCCTCTCTAGCATGGACATTGCTGATATGGATCTCCACGAACGGGATTGCCACTCCTGTGATGGCATCCCTGATGGCCACGCTGGTGTGGGTATAAGCTCCAGCATTGATGACGATGAACTTTACCCCTTCTGTCTGCGCAGCATGGATGCGGTCGACTATTTGGCCTTCGTGATTCGATTGGAAAGAAGATACGGAGAGGTTGAGATTTTGGCCTTGGATTTTGGCTGCGGCCTCGACGTCGGAAAGAGTGTCGGCGCCGTAGATGTGAGGTTCGCGAGTACCGAGAAGGTTGAGGTTCGGACCGTTGATGAGGAGTAATGGTGTGGCCATAATTATGACAGAGCTGAAGGAGAATGTCGAATTGGGAGTGGCTATCCACAAGCAACCTTTTCTGTTCGACGATGCCTTTATTGACTGTAGTCGTTGAAGGTTATCAATTCGCCTGGCCCCGAAGTGATCGATGAAGACCAGATCTTAATAAAAATGCGGTATCGAACATTGGTAAACAAAATGAATGTTTAGTATGTCCTCCCAAACGAAGTCCCGAAAGCCGTGCCCCTCCCCCACCAATCCATCCGGATGTGGTTAAAAACGAGGCCCCCACAGCGGGGCAAAGAGCTCTTCCACAGCCCGACATTTCGGCACTGATCGGGTCATTCGATAGCGACGGGAACTCTGACTGTACCGTAGCAAGAGCCGTTGTATGACAACCTCTCCCAACTTTCGTGGTGCATCATGTCCAGAGAGCTGAGCGAAGCCGAGATCGATGAGATCTATGCCTTTGCTATCCAGCTCGGCAAAGATGCAGGGCAGATGCTGTTGGACGGCATGCTTGCCCGCATGGGAGGACGTGCTGCACAAGCAAATGTAGAGAAAGATAGCTCCGTTGATATCGTGACCAAGACAGATGAAGGTATCGTGACTATACCACGGCCTCGGATGCCTTCACGTCCACATCCCCGCTTACACTCCCAGACGTCGAATCCTTCATCCACACGTCCATCTCCCAGAAATTTCCCGCCCACCTGTGAGTTCCCGCTCTCTCCTCCTCCTCATCTGCCATTCCTAACCATCCCAGCTTCATCGGCGAAGAATCCTACAGCAAAGGCGCCTCCAAAACCTACCTCCTCACCCCATCCCCCACCTGGATCGTCGACCCCCTGGACGGCACAGTGAACTACACCCACCTGTACCCGAGCTACTGCGTGTCCATCGGGTTCTGCATCGGCTCGAAACCCTTCATAGGCGTCGTCAACGCGCCGTTCCTCTCCCAGCTCTTCCACGCCTGTCGCGGTCGAGGGGCGTATCTCTCCTCCGCTTCCCTGGGCAGTGAGCCGCGCCAATTGCCGCTTGTGAGGGACCCGATACCGTCGCTGCCCGAGCGGGCGCCGAAGGGGTGCGTGTTCAGTTGCGAGTGGGGCAAGGATCGCCGTGATAGGCCTGATGGGAATATGTACCGCAAGGTCGAGACGTTTCTGAACATGGCTGCCGAGACGGGGGGGCGCGGAGGCAAGGGCGGGATGGTGCACGGTGTGCGGAGTATAGGGAGCGCGACATTGGATTTGGCGTATGTCGCGCTCGGAGGGGTCGATATCTGGGTTGAAGGAGGGTGTTGGGAGTGGGATGTCTGCGCTTCGTGGTGTATACTGGAGGAAGCAGGGGGGTTGGTGACGACGATGAGCCCCCCGGGTGGAGATCTGGAGAATGCGAAGATAGAGGAGGGGAGGTTGGGGAGTAGGTTGTATCTTGCTATCAGAGCTACTGGGGATAAGGAGGGGGAGACGGGGCGGAGTCAGCAGGAAAGGCTGGTCAGGGAGGTGTGGAAGAGAGTGTGTCCTCTGGACTATACGCGGCCTGGATTATAATAGCCGGCTCTGGCTATGATAGACATTACATAGACGGTAATGAAACCACATTAGAGTTGTTGGTGTATCGTGGAAGTGCTGTACACGCTTTTGTACATATTTTCTCAATGCTTCATCGACTTCTGCAACTGCTCGGCGATGACCTTTTTCACCTTCTCGACCGGAAGCTCATCCAAGCCCTTGCCAGTCCAATACCGATCTTGCTCAAAGCCCTGGTAGATCATCGCCTCCGTCCCCAATATCACCTGCCACTTGAAGTCTGTGGCGATCTGTGCTACGCTCGTCCAGGGTGCAGGATGATATGCCATCTCCAGTATCGCGCCCTTATGCTCTCTGCTCAAGAAGAGCTCTAATATCCGCCTTGCTGTGATCTCTTCCTCTGACTTGGGCACCAGGTCAGGTACACAAGCCACTATGGCGCCCACACTCTCCAGCTTCTCTGCCTCCTCGACGGTCTTGACATGAACTAATCCGTCACCGTAGCCCTGCTTCTTGCACCACTGCATCAACACCTCCACTTCGCCCGCATCCCGATTGACCAGATAGATCGTCTTCGCACCCAAGTACCGCCACAGGGCATACACCGCCGCCCTGGCTGCACCGCCTCCGCCAACGACCATGCCGGGCCGTCCTTCGTAGACACTCCCAGCGTCCTTGACGTTCTGTAAGAAGGACTCCCGCACGCCAATGACGTCTGTGTTCGTCCCGCAGAGGATCCTTTTACCGTCATTCTCCTTCAAGAAAATTGTATTACATGCTCCGCATGCACGAGCCTCGTCCGTCAGCTCGTCCAAGTGTGGGATGATGTTGACCTTGTGCGGCATAGTCACACTTGCTCCGTAGAAGGCCGGGTCGCGGAGGTATTGCAGACAGTCAGGAAGCGAGGCTGATTCGAGGAAAAATTGCTGCCATTTCAGACCGAGATCAGAGTAGATTGTGTTGTGGAAGAGAGGAGAAAGGGAGTGTGAGATGGGGTTTCCGAACAGGAAGCCGTATCTGTCAACGTGGCTGCGCGAGGGGAGGATATCTTTCGCAGGGAGCTCGATGGGAGCGGAAGAGGTGGGCGGGAGAGTCATTGTGCTGGCCATTGTTACTTGGTGGTCGTGAGGGCAGAGAAAGGTATGTACCGGGGATGAGAGAGTATGCTAGGGAGATGAGAATGGTGCACTCAGCACAGCGAATGGCAGAAGAGCTATTTTCTACCCTAATGGTTGAGATGAACTACTCCGCTTATGCCCGATGATGATGCTCGTGTCCACGGCACTGGTAGATGGCATACACGGACGCGCGGTTGGCTTGTGGAGATGTTGTCTTGCCCATGGGGATAATTTTTTTAGGATGGAGGGGCAATGGAGGGGCAGCTTCAGACGCCGACGCAAGGGGCGAACGTTCTGCCGCTGAGCCGAACAAGCTCCGTGTGTGGATGAAGATTCTTCCGGGCCAGTTTCGTGGTTGTAGCCTCATCCGAAACGATTCAGATTTCTGGAAATGAGTTTGTGAAATATCGCCCCGCGCCAAGCTACCAAAAGATTGGCAGGCCCGAACGAGAGCAAAGGGTGTAAGCGAGGGTACTCAACTCCAATGACGTTTTGCGAGATTGGTCACAACGTCAACCGTGATGTGCATCGAAAATACGATGAGTTCCATGTACTGTTCTATGCCATGTCTATGGGTCTGAGAAGTACTGATTGGATATTGTTTCGCTTAACTGAAGACTTCCATCTGCTATCATCCACGTGTACTATTCTTGCATTCATCCGCGTCTGCAGCAGCGGTGTGACCAGCCAAAGCAGTCACGCCAAGATCCACTCAATTCATATCATTCCAAGGGGACCTTGAACGTTCGAGAATGCTTGCAATTGGTTGATAGATTGCTCAAAAATGTGAATATCTAGTAACTTTACGCGTTTTCAAACGTCCGACGTCCTCTCCAGCTTGTCCACCTTCTCCTTCGCGACTGTAAGGTCGGCTCCCTCAGCATCGTGCCTGAACTCCTCATCACGTTGGCGAACCTCGTCGATGACGATCTTGTTGGCCCTCCAGACTGGCTTGACCTCGAAGAGACGGTCCATGTACTCAAGAGGCACAGACTTTGTCTCTGGTACCAGGAAGATCACAAAGATGATCGAAACCATCATCATGCTCGCAAAGAAGAAGTAGACACCACATCCTGACCGTCCCATCTTCAGGAACATCTGAGGAGTAAATCGACTGATGAGGAAGTTATAAAGCCAATTGCTTGCTGCTGCCGACGCTTGACCCATTGGGCGAGTGGCGGAGTCGAACATCTCGGAATTAAGGACCCAAGGAGTACCGTTCCACGAAGGGGTGTAGAATGCTGTCCAGAGGTAGAAGAAGAAGATGGCAGCTATGCCTCCGGGTGTCAGAGATGCGCCCGCGCCAGTAGAGTTTGCTGAAGGGTTTGACTTGTAAACATATGCGCCAATGATCCACATGCAAACTGAGCCCCCCGCCGCACCGATCAGGAGAAGGGCGCGACGACCAAGGTGATCAATGAGGTACAGGATCCAGATGAAGGTAAGAATAGTTTTGACAACACCAAAGAGACCAGTGGTGAGGAAACCAGTATTGGTACCAGTAATACCCAGAGATCGGAAAACTGTAGGGCTGTAGTAGTTGATGGCATTTATACCAGAGCCATTCTGCCATAAGAAGAGCATGCTACCGAGCCACAGCCTATACAAGACTTTCTTGTCGCGAATAGCAGCCTTGAATGGGGCACCAAACCCAGATCCAATGCGTGAAGTATCAGCAGTGATCGCAGCATCGATCAAACCTACTTCCTCGACGATGTAAATGTCATCAGCATCCAAGTTTCGCACCCAGCAGAGGTTTTTGAGAGCTTCGTCGCGTCGATTCTTAATCAGAAGCCATCGAGGAGACTCCTTCAGGAAGAATGTGCCAATGAGCAAAAGACCGCCAGGGATGAGCTGCACAGCGAATGGGACGATCCATTGAGACCAACCGGGCCTAACGTGCTCGGCAAGGCCATAGTTGATCCAGAAACCAACGAGACCGCCGATCTGCCAGCCGAGCTCGTAGATACCAACAAGACGACCACGGATGGCGGGTGGTGAAAGTTCTGAGATGTAGATCGGGACCAACATGGACGCACCGCCCACACCCAGTCCAGCCAGGACTCTTCCTCCGTAGATGAGCCCAAGACCACGCTCGCGGTTGGCTCCCATCATCAAGCCTGCTCCGAGCTGGAAAACAATCGCGTAGACATACAAGCTCTTCTTGCGTCCAAAGTAGTAAGCGAAGACGTAAGCTGACAGAGCACCGAAGAAGGCACCAGCCTGATAAACCGAGACAATATTGGAGCTGACAAGAGCGCGTTGAGATGTACTGAGGGTACCTAGTTGAAACTCTGCAACGAAGGATGGAAGAGCTAACGTCGTGCCGATGAAAGCAGAATCATAACCAATCATGCACGCTGCAAAGGATGCAACAGTGGCACAGAAGTAGACGCGCCAGTTATATACCGCCTTTGGTGTAGGGCGATCCTCGATGAGGGTAAGGAGACCCATGGTGGCGGTGGTGGTGGTGGTGTTGGTGGTGTGTAGGTACCTTTCCTCCTTGGATGATATATGAAAGGTATGAATTAGGACTCCGCCGAAGACAAGGTCGAGTTAGGGAGAAACCAAAAAGGGTAGATGAGGAGAAGTGAGGGCGAATGGAGATCGATTTAATCTAGCTCGAAGTCCGGGGGCGAGTATCCTATGCTGGTCGGTGCAGATCAATAGAAACGACGCTCGGAATGGACTGGGGAAGTCTCCACGGGGTGCCCGCGTGTACAATGCAAGCCACAAACCGTCCGAATGGTGATTTCTAAGACGCTATCTCCGCTTGACCTGTATCCTGACGTGTGGGAGGGACGAGGATCAAGACCGGAAGAAAACTTTTCATGTGGGATAGGTACGACAACAAGCGATACCGGACGAACGGGACATGACTCTGTTTCCCAAGATATAATTTGCAGACCCTGTTACCAGGTCTTGAGCTGCCGAGGACGGTCCAGCCTGGATGAGATGTTTCCGGCCAGATGCTATTGGTGCAGAAGAATCTTTTTCCGCCCCATCCTAGCCTCGAAAAAGCTTTCTTCCAGACTCTGACATCCGAGAATCGTCGTGGAGAAAGGCGCGGGTGATCGTGTACTGGATCCTGAACAGAGCATGTCGTCTGACAATGTGACTTGCCGATACGTGAGAGTGTTTGTCCACGATTTACGAGCGGGTCTACAGGTAAGTCCCCGGTCAATCAAGTCTCCATGCGCCTCCTGCCGCTTGTTATCTTGTGCTCAATATCGCTGCCGCAAGATATTACCGTGTCTTATCCCTTCAGCTCAGCTTCACGTCAACCATCACAGCCGTCAAGCATCACTGTAAATATCAGCACTGCATCATGTCTTGCAGACCGGGTATCTCCTCAATGTCCTTGGGACGAGCCTGGGTACATGATATGAGGACCAAGCTGGAACAAGCCGCCAAGTATGGCTTCGAGGGCGTGGAGATATTCTATGAAGATCTAGAGTACCTCGCCGAATCACTGCCAGCTGGAAGGTCGTCATCGCAAGGACTCAGAGAGGCCGCACAGTCTATCCGCGACATGTGCGATGAGCTCGGGCTTATCATCATTAACCTACAACCCTTCACCCAATACGATGGTCTACGTGACCGTACACAGCATGCCGCTCGCCTTCAAAAAATCAAGCTCTGGTTTGAACTTGTTGAGATTATGAGAACCGACCTCATCCAGATCCCCGCCTGCTTCCTTCCCACCGACCAAGCGACTGGCGATATCTACACCATCGTATCCGACCTCCGCACTATAGCTGACCTTGGCGCTCAACGAAACCCACCCATACGTTTTGCATACGAATCTCTTTGCTTTAGTACCTACATCGACACATGGGAGAAATGTTGGGACGTTGTCCAGCGTGTCGACAGACCGAACTTTGGCATCTGCCTAGACACATACAATATCGCCGGCCGGGTTTATGCTGACCCCGCCGCGCCATCTGGAAAGCTAGCAGACGCAGATGCTGCCACTACGGCCTCGATACAGAATCTCGTGAGGACCATCGATGTGAAAAAGGTCTTCTTCGTTCAAGTGGTTGATGCAGAGCGTCTTTCTTCTCCATTAGTAGAAGGACACCAGTTCTACGACGCCTCTCAACCGGCAAGGATGAGCTGGAGCAGGAACTGCAGACTCTTCTATGGAGAGGAAGACAGAGGCGCATACCTACCAGTGAGGGAGATCACCGAGGCCATCATCAATGGTCTTGGCTTCCGCGGTTGGGTGTCGATGGAGCTTTTCAATAGGAGTATGTCCGAGTCAAGCCCAACGGTACCTCAGGAGCATGCTAGAAGAGGCATCGTGTCCTGGGGGAAGATAAAGAAGGACACCCAGCTGTCAGCGCCAGTCAAGCCGCGATCTGAAGCCATGAGGATGCCAGTCGTGCGAGGGACTGGCGCTGTCATGCCGACGCATAACGAAGCGAGACTTGTGAGCATCCCATAGGATGCCTTGGATCGGGTGCTATCAAGTATGTCTGGTGTTTCGGATGCATAGCTATGGTTGGATTATCAGGAACGACGCTACCGCCACATGTAAATACAGCTTTGGGGTTGCGCGCAGAGCGTCGTACACATTCCATAAATACACAAATCCAGCTTGGGTAACTTCATCTTATTCCCGGACTCACCGACTCTTAACAAGTCTGAGGAGGGTCAACAGTCCTAGATGAATCCAACGTGAACATGGATGTCGTGCTTGCATTCTTCTACATCGGCGCCGGAATAAGATCGGATATCTCTTCAGCGCGATCCTGAGCAGCGTATTTCGTATTATGCTGATTATGGAGCTGATAGTATCGCATGGCAGCGATTCTGCAAGATTTGATACTACTAGAAAAGATAGAGCAGTACGTACTGACATGTGCCACCAAATCAGCAAAGAAAAAAGTGGAGCTGGATCAACCCTGTCTTCTCACCACGGCAACCAGAAGGAGCTGCATGAACCACACTCATCACTCTCCTCTCTCCGCCTTTCATATTTTGTTGTTTTTCGACTACGTGCGTAAGCTACACATCCATCTGGATGCTTGAGATCTGATCGCAAAAGTCGCGACTTTCCCGTTACCACCACAAACGGTTCTTTGACCGCGTCCCCAGCATCGAAACCAAAACCCAACACCAACAACTCCAGCATCTCCTGCCGCATGAACCCTCCACCTTAGCATCTCTCCTGACAGGCTCTCCTCCCAACACTGCAGACATGGGCAAAAACGAGTCTTACGTTCCTCTCTCCTTTCCCCGCCGCGATTCAACCCCCTCGCCTCCCCCATCCCGCGACGCATCAGGCTCGCACATCGGCCTCCTCGCACAATCCCCTCCACGCCGGAAACGCTTCATGTCCATGTCGCGCCCCCTGCGCCGGCGACGCTTCAACCGATACTTTACTTTCGTCGTCGCTTCCGGATTGATCCTCTTGGTCGTCTTTCTGGTGCGACAGAAGAGCTTGTCCGAAGCGGAGATCAGATTGGGTCTGAAGCAGCGGCCTCCACCACCACCCCCGCCGTGGGAGAAGTTCCCGTTCTTGAAGAGATATCATGGCGGAGTCAGGACGATCGTGCCGAGGAGTGGGAGCAAGGCCGAGTACCCTGACAAGGAGCGGGAGTTGGAGATTGGGAAGGGGAAGAAGGGACAGGAGGCTAAGGGAGAGGGGAAGATGGAGGAACAAGAGGTTGAAAAGAGTGAGGAGGTCAAAGAAGAAGGCCGGAAGGAGAAGAGAGGGGCGGAGAGCCAGACCGATGTGTTCGTGCCGTTTGCTCAGGGCAGGGGAGTGGGTAGGAAAGAGTGCTTCCTTGACGCGGATGATGAGATCGCTATCCCGTCCCTGCAGATGCACCATGGTGTGCCGAAGGGTATGCCAAATCCTATCATGGGCAGCTACGAGATGTTCGGTCTGCAGAACACAGGATGTTTTGATCGGTACGGAAGGCTGGGGCCTTATGGGTTCGGGTACAGCAGAAAGTACGGTGGCATAGGTGCAGGTCTTGAAGGTGAGGGTCGGGACGAGGCCATGAAGGGTGTCTGGGGTGATAAGATCGAGATTGACTACCGTAAGGTGGAATGGGCGGACGTGCAGGCACGTTGTGCCCATAAGAACAGAAACCGATTCAAGCAGCTCGGGACCGGACGAAACCACTTCTTCACGACTATGCCGCAGGGCAGCCCAGCGAAAGAACTCCCAGCCAAGAAGACAACACCTGAAGCACCTCCAAAGAGAATCGACGATCGAGGATTGGATAATGGCCAGATTGAGCAGCGAGCAGCGGGCTCGTCGACTTCAGACGATGGTCAACGCCTACCGCGGACTGCTGTGTTGATTCGGACATGGTATGACTACCAATACGATGAGGAAGACATCGTCTACCTCCGAGCACTCGTCAATGAGCTGTCGTTGCAGTCTGGCGGAGAGTATACAGTGCACTTCCTGATTCATGTCAAGGACAATGACCTGCAAGTCTGGGCCGACGACGAGACATACCAAAAGGTCGTGGACAACGCACTTCCAGCAGAATTCCGCGGCATGGGCACACTCTGGTCCGAACGCCAGATGGGTCTCATCTATGGTGGTATCGCAGAGTCGATGTACCGCGATTTGCCTGTTCATGGTGTGTATCGATCGACATATATGCCTGTACAGTATTTTGCACACAATCATCCTGAATATGACTACTTCTGGCATTGGGAAATGGACGCTCGGTACATCGGTCACTACTACGAACTGTTCGACAAACTCGGCACGTGGGCGAAGAAGCAACCTCGCAAAGGTCTCTGGGAGCGAAACAGCCGCTTCTACATTCCTTCGGAGCATGGCGAATGGGAAGACTTCTCGCAAATGGTTCGAGTGCAAACAGAGCATGGAACGGGCAGTCGAGGAAACATGTACCACAAAATGGCCAAGGACCCTAAGCATCCAGATGATGCCGAGGATAACAAACCTGAAACGCCCATCTGGGGTCCACTGAGACCGAAGAGCGATGAAGAGCATTTCGAGGTCGAGAAGGATCCTGTCCCTCCGACTGAATACGCCGACGACAAGTACACCTGGGGTGTGGGCGAGGAGGCCGATTTCATCACTCTCAACCCACTCTTCGATCCCGATAAGACCAATTGGATCTTGAATGAAGACGTCACTGGGTACAACACGACCGAAGGCTTTCCTCCTCGTCGGACTGCCATCATCACTGCATCGCGTTTGAGCCGACGTCTCTTAGATGTGATGCACCGCGAGACAGCTCTCAAGCGACACTCCATGTTCAGCGAGATGTGGCCGGGTAGTTGCGCTCTCCATCATGGGCTCAAAGCCGTGTATGCTCCTCACCCTGTGTACATCGATCGTCGCTGGCCAACCTCTTACCTCGCTGCAATCTTCAACAATGGCCGGAACGGTGCAGCTGGTGGTGCCAGGAACAGTGTTTTTTCCGACGAGAGGCAGCACAACTTCCTTGGAACGACCTGGTACTATCATGCTGGGTTCCCTGGTAACCTATGGAAGCGATGGCTTGGATACAAGGTCGACGGTGATGGTGGCGAGCAAGAAGAGAAGGCTGGCGAAGGCAGGATGTGCTTGCCTACTATGCTACTTCATCCTGTGAAGCAGGTTGATATGATTTACGAACACCAAGAAGGAGAGGCATAAGCCCGGCGCAAAATCGATGTGCCGGACTATTGTAAGCATGACACGGCGTTCGTATATACCCAGCGTGACAAGGTCATGCGAATACCATTCTGTACATACGTGTAATACAGTTCATGACTCTATGTTCCGAAAGAATCATTATGCTGCATTGTTATATTTGTGATCCGCGTATTGTGGAGGATCATCTTGCCCAATTTGCAGAAAACATGCCCTCCGCAACCGGGGCTTGGCGACCCTCGCCCGGCTGACCTCATACCCTGCTTCTTTAAGAATTACTCAGCGACCAATCGCCGTTCGTCCTTATCGCTCACACCTTTTCCTCTCCTACCGATCCTCCTCTACGCATCTCTACAAAATCAGCACACATACACCATGGCGCCTTCACTACTCATCGATCCCTCCGACGACATCGCCTTCCCTACACCCAAATCACAGAATGGCGCGGCCCAGCGAACGCTTCTCCTCTCCCCGCCCTCTCTCTCGTCCCACCCCGATCTCCTAAACTCTACTCTCGCAGGCCACGACCGCGCCAACACAGACATTCAGATGCTCGACCGGCTCGCGCTAGGCCTCGTCTCCCTGCCGGACGCCACATACGACCTCATCCTCCTTCTCACCGACGCGGACGGTTCACGAGCGGAGAGCTCCTCGCTGCTAAATCGGGATGTTCTCTCGCGCGTAGTACGGTCTCTCAAAGCCGGCAGCAAGCTACGGAGTCAAGACGGGCGATTCGCACAGGAGCAAGGGCAGGAGCGAACGGAGGCGGTCTTGGCCGGTCTCGAGGTCGGGGCGGAGGGATGCGTCAAGCCGCTTGAGAGCGCGGGGACGGTCAAGTTGAGTTTCGGGAAGAAGAAGAGTAATGCTGCTGCTGTGCCGGCGAATGCGGTCGAGGCGGCAAACACGGGGGTGAAGAGGGCGGCGCCGGAGGGAGTGGGGTTTGATGAGGGGAACGATCTGGATGAGTGGGATGATGATGAGATGGAGATTCCGAGTAAAGAAGAACTGATGGAGGGAGATATGATTGATCCTGATTCGCTTTTGACGGAGGAGGACTTGAAGAAACCGGTGATTATTCGTGAGTCATGCCGGCAGACTATTGAAAGGTGGATTACTGACACTCTGTAGCGGAGGCTTGCAAGCCAAATGGGAAGCGACGGAGAGCATGCAAGGACTGTTCGTGTGGACTGAAGGAGAAGATCGAAGCGGAGGACGCAGCGAAACGAAAGGCGGCAGACAAGGGCCTGCAGTCGCTCAAGCTAGGAGCGGACGATTTGACGGAGGTTGACTTTACGGTTCAGGGCAAGGTCGGTAGCTGCGGCAATTGTGCCCTAGGAGATGCCTTCAGGTGCGATGGTTGTCCTTACATCGGGCTGCCAGCTTTCAAGCCAGGCGAGGAAGTGAGGCTGCTCAACAATGACATCCAATTGTGAGCCTAGCCTGCTACACGAAACTTGGGGTAATGAACTTGGGAGACCCATGGAGGAACTTGTGATTTTGGCTGGGCCACGATATAGGAATGGTGCATTGGTGGGAAACTGTTATAAAGAAAAGGATGGCTTCGAGTCGAGCCTATGACCTAATGTAAAGGATACACATCATCTTCCACAGTCTTTCCACGTTCTGTTCGCTCAGTGAGATATTCATATTGGATCTGCTTGTAAAAGACCTCACGTGCCAGCTTGCAGTTGATGTTCTGATATGCTGCCTGAGGCACACAAAACGGCATGCTCCCAATCCGGAAAGTGCAGCCGATCACTCGACGGAGAAAGCTTCTCTAACACCGCAACCTCTAAACAAAGCTTCCACATCACGCTCTGCGTGCACCTTCTTACGGCATCGTGAGGAGCGCGACAGTACATTCACAATGTCGTTCACAAGCGCTGAGACTCAAGGCGCCAGGCGTGTCTCGACGCGCAATCCGCGTAGGCGACAACGACTCGATAGCGACAGCGTCGGTCATCAACCACGACGAAAGAGGTCAAAGGTCACATCAGAAACGTTCGACACTCCAACCCTCACCAACGGATCAATCTCGGGCGATGCCTTGACCGACGGACATATCGAGACCAGAAGCAGGAAGAGCGCGACTCCAGCTGATTCACTCGACATTCCGCTCAGGTCGAAAAAGTCGACACAGAAGAGAGCTCCACGCAATGATGCTGGACTTGTCATGGTAGAAGCGATAATGTCAGGAGAGAGGCAAGCGCTGACAACTCTCGACAGACACAGAATGCGCACTATTCACTTCGCCAATTGTCGAGTACTCCCGAGGCGGTTCGCAGATGCGCGAGTGGTAATTTGCTTTCATGCAAGCCGCTCTCTTCAACAGCTGACAATCTGCCAGACTTCCACGGCTCCGTACTTTCGTCACCTTCCTTAGCACTTGTCGTTACGAGAGAACATGCATACATCTGGGACTACACTTCGTCTACCACTGTTACACAACCGCGCACATTCGACGTACCCAATCCAAGCAAACCATCCGAGCCTGCTCCTTTGGGCCAGCTGGTTGTTAATGGCGCAAGTTCCTCTGTTGGCCTGGCCATTGTCTCAGCCTCTACTGGCGAAGTCACATATTGGGAGAACATTGAAACGGCAGAGTCACTCAGTCTCTTCCAGGATAGGCACGGTGGCGTTCGTGGGCCAATTGGTGGACTCTTTTCGGGCGAGACGATCACAGCCATAACAGACGCCGAACACGCAGGGATCGTTCTGACACTCAGCTCCGGACGAATCGCGCAAGTAAACCTGCGCGATGCTCAAGGAAAGCCAAAGATCCAAGCGCAGTTCTTACGATCAAAAGACGGAAACAATGGCGGCCTGTTTGGTAGTTTGCGAGGAGTGCTCGGAGTTGGCTGGAAGCGCGATCTCGTGGGTGTCCGGACTCGAACGCAAGGCTCAAAAGGACAAATGCAAGTCATCTCGGCCACGGCGAGCGCGCAAATCCAGGTCTGGGATCTCACATGGTCTGGGCAGTCTTCATATCGCGAATCATACGATTTCAAGGAGGTGTTGCAAAGCAAACTCGGACAACTTGACACATCCCCCTCACCATCCAAGTTCAGTCAGGCTCAGGTGGTAGACTTTGGTGTCCTACCAATAGTCTCCAGCGGCTCTGAGTTGTCCTTGGTAACAGAAACAAGCAGCATTGATCTTGTATTCCTGGTTCGCAAGCAATCTGCTTATCATCTGGTCGAGGTCACGATTGACGGTCCCAAGGTATTTATCGAGAGGTCAACAGAACTCAAGGGATATTCGGCTACAACGCCAGACGAGTCTCCGAAACTATTCCTCCCACGACCTGGTCACTCCGCTGTCATTATCTTCTCTAAGGCAGTCGCAGTCATGGGTCTTGCAGACATCGACAACTCCGGCCCGGAAGCACAATTGCTTATGGAATCACATCGCGCCCCGAAGCTATTCCAGGACATTATCTACTTTCGCAAAGAGTCACATGCTGTGATCGAAAGTGCTAGCATGGAAGATGCTGATGACCGGACGAAACAATCGAACTGCATGCTATTCATTAGGGGCTCCGGGGTCGCGCGACTCGCTGTGAGTGATTCGAGTGCCAGCGCCGAGGTCAAAATTCCGGTCAAGTCACGAATCGAACAAGCCATATACTACGGAGCTCAGGGTCATAGTGTGATTGACTTTCAACATGTGGACCGAAATGCTTACTCGCAAGAAGAGGTGGAGGAGGCAGCGTTGCAGATCAGCGAAGAATTGCTGGCATCTGCATCTCCGTTCTTGTCCACCTCATTCTCTACTGTCCCGGAGCAGATAGCAACACGACAACGACTGGCATTGACACTGATAGCATACATTCGTCGACATTTCGGACCAATATCAAAGGTCACTTGCTGGAGGTTGATGAATGACGGTGAGAAGCTGAACGCGGCTGCGGGACTTATGCAAGGATGGAATGAGAGTCTCAAGCGGGATGAGCAATTTCAATCCTTCGTGCTGCCCGTCGTGATCAAGATCCTACGCACTGGCGGTAAGAGCGACGGAAGTTCAAGGAATGTCTCGGACCCCGATGAGGTCAGACAATGGTTCACATACGGCTTATACCAACTCGATCAGCTCGTCAACCAGGTCTTATCCATCAGTAAGAGCGTCTGCAGTAGCAACAAGTTCGACAACGTCATCAAGATGATTAGCGAATGTGACGACATCATTATGACTGTCTTCAAAGCCGTATTCGAATTCCGCTACAGCCATGCCGAGGCGTATGGCATCAATCCTGCAGCCATGATTGACGGTGTGTTAGAAGAGGGATGGGAAGACCTGTCAGAGCCATGGACGGCCACGCATGAGCTCCTGAATGGTTTCGATCAGCATGTCGACAATGCTCGCAACTTCACTGTCAATTTCTACGACGCACATGAAGACAGCCACGATGAGGTCGATGATTATTTCGTTGCTAAGGTCGTCAAAGGCAATCCAGAACTGGTTGAGATCCTCTGCAAGTGTTACCAGGAGCGTATAGGGTGGTGCTTGGCGCATTATTCGGAGAAGCATCGCAAGTACGCACCAGGACTGAAAGAAAAGTTTGGTCGCTCACGCCAGCATCACCTTCGAGGTCTGGTGAAGATCGGACAAGCAGCAGCAGGTTTTGACGTTGCCGAGAAGTACAAGGATATGGATAGTTTGGTAACGCTGGTCATGAGTGAGACAGCTTACCTCAATGAGATGCGCGAAGCTCCAGATGTCGACGCTGGCGAGAGAAAGATCATTGTCAACCGCATGGATGGCCTCACGAAGAAGATCAAGGGCTTCTTCCGAGACCATGGAGACGAATTCGCTAATAGATACTTTGACGCGCATCTGGCAGGACAGCACAGCTATGGCTTGCTGATAGATCAATCCGAAGGCGCCATGTTCAAGGAGCCCTTGACCAAGTATCTCCGAGCCGAAGGCTCCAGAGGCAAGCTTGGTTGGATCAACGAGGTGCTCAACACTGGCGATTTGTCACAAGCACAGTCTGCGCTCCACAGCCTCGCAAGAGAGCATGAGAGGAAGATCTGGAACAAGAAGGTCGAGCTCTCGCTTGCAAAGCTCACAGCCATGGCCTCAGTTGAGGGTGGCTCTCAGCCAGCAAGCGATGTGGTCACTGAGAGTATCAACCACGACCTTAACTTAATCAAGATCCAAGAGGCCATCTACGCTCATCTGAAGCCTATCGTCGCCACTGCCGTCGACCACGAAGCCGAGGTGCAGCTGGTCTCAGACGCTTACTCTGTCAATATTCGCCAACCTTACCCCAACCTCTTTCAGCTTCTCGAGCGCAACTTCGACAATCTCCTCAATCACGTTGCTCTGTCTGTTGAGGAACTCATTGACGTACTCACGTTAATGGACTCTGTCCCTTCTGCAGATCCAGACGCAGATATTGCCGGCCATGAATTCCACTTCGCTTTCCGAGCTCTCAACACTGCTCGGCCCAGCTTATCGCAAGAGCGCTTCCAGATGCTGCTACGTGTAATCTGGAAACGTTGTTACTTACAAGATGATTGGGACCTCATCGGCAAGACGAAGGGTCGCAGCGACGAGAAGATCATGCAGCGTGTCCGAGAGACTAACACTTGCTCGACCATCGCTCTCGGTCTTGCTAATGGTAAAGACCATAGTCTGCACACGCAATGGAGCAGCAAGCTGACCTCTGCAGTCTTCTCCGTCGATTCACCAGTGACCATCCTCAAGCCAGATGAATGCATTGGCGCCGGTTCTGCTTCCGAAGATCTGACTTGTCAGTTCCCGCAGGCTGACATTCGCAATCCTATTGTGGAGGACAATGTCAGTCAGGACAAGGCCTTGCAGCAACTCATCGACAAGCACCAGTTGCAGAGATGGGTCGACACCGCGATTACAGAAGCCAAGAAACTTGTCGACGAAGAAGCAGAGTACCGTCTGGCAGAGCAGCAATTGTCGCAAGAAGGCCTCGAAGCTGATACGAATGGTGATGGACTTCTGCTCAGCGACGGCGCGTTAAACGGTGATGTCCTCGAGAATGGACTCGATGACAGTCTCGACGAGCTTGAAGATGAGATACCCAAAGTCGAGGAGCAGCAAGAGGATGAGGAGCAAGCTGCTGCTGTCGAGACGGTAGAGGTCAAGAAAGGGAGGAAGCCAAAAGTCAGTGGCACGAATGGAGTCAAGGAGAAAGCGAAAGATGTCGGAAAGGAGAATGAAGGGTTCACGGGAGCGAGGAAGAGCAAGCGTCTCTTGAGAAGCACTTCTGGCAGGGATACGGACGGGGATGTTGAGATGTCATAGGAGGACATCGACGACAGCCTAACGCGTGAAGCCGATTCCTATCAGGTGGAATGGGACGAGATGTATGGACCGCATCTGCCTACCAATTCGAAGCAGGCAGATTTCACGATGGACATTACGGATGATTCCTTCCAGGTCAAGGATCATGTACCCAATCCACTCAACGATGTGTTCCAGCAGGAAATTGGACATCTAGATCAGCACAATCTGGATGCAGTGAACATGTCAGACTCGGTCGACGACGACCTAGGAGATCGAGATGCGACCACGGCGATTCACTGGCCCGATTGTGCACCACTTGTCGAGACCGCAGCAGAGGGTGTGCCCAGAACTCCGATCGAAACGATTGCCGAAGAAAGACATCCTCATTCAGCACTAGAGATTCTCAGTCCTCAGCCAATCAAACTTTCAGCCACATTCACGATCGTTGCTCCTAAGCCTGCACCGCCCATGAACATTGAGTTATCTCAGCATCAACCACTACCGCCTCCGTCACCAAGGAAACCACGAGTCAGGCGTCCTCGACGTCGTCGGCCCAAATCACTCGACATGTCTCAACCGAAGAACATCATAACGGTCAAATGGCACGAAAGAGTGGCGAGCAATAGCGAAGTAAGTACGGAAAGGAACGACCAGCGTTTTTACACAAGCAAGGGAAGGGCATCAGAGGCGTCAAAAGAAAAGCATGTATATCGGGACGGAGATCTCATTGCATTGGGATCGCCGGTCAAGGCGCTGGTGGAGGAGAAGTCTTCGAGAATGACGAGGAAGGCATTGTTGTCTCCGATGCCGAGTTTTGTCAAATTCTGAGATGCGGCCTGGTCCACGGAAGCCGACGAGGGAGGAGCTAAGGGTAGTTGACAGTATACCATACCTGGCCAGTAGTTGCTTCAATAGTAGCAGAATAGCATGCAAGCGATCTCTTCATCAAGACCAAATGTCTCTTTTCATTTCCATTGACTTCTAGTGGGTGTCACGCTCAATCGCACGAGACGCACAGAACAGGAAACGTATAGATGTAAGATATCAATACCATTCTTCGGCCGTAGATACACATCCCCTGTTATCCCCTTGTACAATCCGACGAACGAGACGGTATATATCGCTGAGCCGAATCCAAAAATATTGAAGAAACATTCCCAAGAAACGCCAGTGCTACAAGCAGAATGAGTGAGACATGTACACATCAGAACGCCCTTTCCCTGCTCTCTTCCCCGCTTCCTTCCTCTCGCTTCGTCGTCGTCGTCGTCTCACACCCGCCCGCCTTGTTGCTGCTCACGCCCAAGGACAGGACTCTTCCCGCTCCCTTTACTCCCGGCACTGACGCTGCGCACGCTCGCCCTCTCCGGATCCGCATTCACCACCCGCAGTCTCGCTTTGGGGACGGTGAACATGACTTGCACGTCCCTCTTCTCGACGGCTCTCTCGACGTCCCATTCATCGTCACTCCCCAGACCTCTCCCCGCGTGGTCGTCGCTTCGTCGGTCTTGCACCGCGTGCTCGGGCCGTTGGTCGCCGTAGGTACTGGCTCTCTTCCCGGGGCCTCGCTCGTCCTCTGCGTCGTTGCCGTCTACGAAATTGACCGACTTGTTGGTTCCGGTCCGGGCCCTTGTCTTGCGTCTTGCTGACTTGAGCGGGAGGACGGGAACGGATTCGTCGGGGGAGGGCAACCCCCAGTCTCCCCCGTCCGGTTCGTCGCGGTACGGCTCCCACGCGCTCTTCTCCCCTCCTGCACCGTCCCAGTCTTCCTTGCCCCGCTTCGTTGTCAGGAAAGCCGAACTGTCGCTCGCTGTCCGTCTCGGCTTGCTTCTCGTGCCCGAGACGGCGGGGTCGTGCGCGTCGAGACCCTTGGTGGGCGATGGCGTCGTGGATCGGTCCGAGTAAGATGCCATCAGCTGGCTGCCCTCGACAGGACCTTGGAAGGACGCCGAAGCGGAACGGGCGAGGTCGATCGGATTGTAGGATCCCAGCGCGCGGCGGATAGATCCGACCCAGTTGAGACGTTTGCGAGTGGGCGAGGTGGGGGTGATGTCCCCGTCGTTGTACTCCAGTTCGTTATCTTGGTCGGAGTAGAGACTGCTTACCGGTCTGATCGGGCGTTTCTTGGGCATTGAGGATTGCAAGTCGGTGGAGGGTGGGAGGAGGATCTCGCCTTCGCATCGCAATTGGTCGAAGGAGTATTGCTGTCTATGGCCCCGGGCGGGGGATGTTACGCTGCGTTTGCGGATTATGTCGGAGTCGGTGCGGATGTGCATGGGTCCGGACGAGTTGGTGCGTTTTGGCGAGCGGCGGCCTGACAGGGAGCCAGAAACGCCAGCGTAGGTGGATGGTGTGAAGGAGAAAGTGCGGTCTTCGGTGGGTGATGGTTGAGGAGAGATGCGAGGCGCGCCGGAGAGACCAAAGATGGCCTGGCTTCTGGTCGAAGTGGTCCGGGCGATGGAACGTGCAGATTGGTAGCTGCGAGAGGACATCTCGGAAAGGCTGGAGAGCGTGCGGTCGTCAGAGGAGGATTTGGTCGGGGAGGAGTGTCCCGCGCTAGATCGGTCCATGTGCGAATGAGCTGAAGCCCAATCGTGCATGGAAGTGTGGGCATTGGCCTTGTTGATATTGAGGGCGAAGATAGGTGGCTGACCACGGAAAGGCGAAGAGGAAGTGCCAATTTCAGGTTCGGGAGAGACAGGATGTGAACCCAGAGGGTTCGGCTCTGGGTCCCTGAAAGGGTTCTCGTTCAATTCGCTTTGCTTGCCTGACGTTCTGTCGAAGATCTCGTGTGCAGCCAGCAGACGTCGTTGAGCGTCTGCAGTGCCTGGCCGAGAGCTTGCATTGCTGGCGTAACCTTCTTCATCAGTCTCCACGATAGGGTGAATACCACTGAGAGCGCCACTCATGCGAGGCTCTTCGACAGGAGTCGCTTGATATGCGTAGTTGCGTCCAGCAGAAGCTCGTCTGAGACCACGTGTTGGGCTGGGGATATTGAGGAAGGCACCAGTAGAGTCTACCTCACGGCGCTTTGCCTGCTCGATCTTCCAGGTCTGACCAATTTGTGGTAGCCAAGGGAATGCCTCTCTTTCGGGCGAACCGGGATCGTAATCGGTCCGTCCTCCTGTCAAAGTGTGAGTGTTCCAGCCATCGTCCCAGGATGGCTTCTCGCCGTTGAGCTGCATGGCCATACTGTCGCGATTGAGACGTTGTCTCTTCGAGCGCTTCGAGTGCCAAAGGTACAGCACACCTGCGCCAGCGAGTGCAATAACACCAAAAGTGACGCCAATACCGACGCCAGCTTTCTGAGATGGTGTTTGAAGTCCATCCGAAGCTGATTGAGATCCTGACGTGGCTGCAAGCGCCTCAGGTGAAGCGGAGTAGCTCGTGATCCATGTATTCGACGTGACATTGTACAGGAATGTCTTGGTGTTGACCGCTGGCGTTGCTCGTCTCGCAAGCTTCGCAGCTGAGGAGATGGTGTATCCGCCCATGATCATCATGACATTGCCAGGAAGCATGACCGCACCGTGCCCGTATATGCCCTGTCCACCTGAGAAAGATCCGGCAGGTGTAGATACAGTGGTCCACTTCCAAGCGCCGGTTCCGCCGTACCCAGATCCAATTTGCAGAACTGCGATTTGGGGCGAAGCAGGAGTGTTGACGTCGCCGACCCAGCCCCCATAGATAACAATACTTCTGCCATCTTCGGATAGAACTGCTGTGTGCCCTGAGCGTGGAGTCACAAAGTTTGTATCCGAAGGCGAAATAGCTCCTCCCGGTTGCTGGACAGGCAAAAATGACCAGATCGCTTGTGGCAAGGAAAATAATGCTACCTGGGACATATTGATGAAAGCAGATTGGGTGTGTCCTCCAAGAACCACAAAGTCTTGCTGCTGCGTCTGAACTCCGCTGGTGTTCTGGAAAGTAGGAGACAGTGGTGTCATGGTCATGCCTGCCTCAGCAATCGGTGGCCCTTTGCTGGTGATGAGCGCAACCTTGTAGTCATCGTCCTCGTTGGTATCATCTTGTGGTGTATAGGTGACCATGGTATTCGAGTAGTTTGCATTGGTGGTCCAGGTCGAGTCGGAAGCGCCAGTATCCGGACACATGCCACCAAAAGCGTAGAGATCCGTGTCTGTGGCATTGCCTCCGACCAGCTCTGAGAAAGCTACGGCTGCATTGAGGAAGTTTGCGCCTGTGACGGAGTCTTGTCCTTTGAGATCCTTGGCCACCACTTTATCCTGCGACCATGTCCCTCCATTTTGTGCGCCATTATCCGGCTTCAATCTCCATAACGAAGCTCCATCGGCACCTCTACTGCAGTCTCCCGAGAGGACTGTGATATTCCCACTTTGGTCCACGAATGACGTGTATGCCGTGACCTGGTTGGAGGTGACAAAGGGCAGAGTAGAGGAAAGCGATTTTGGTTTCGGGTTGCTCGAGTCGATGGCATCGGACAGATCGATTGAGGAGAGTTGGGCGGATGTCGTCGAGTCGGATCCTGGCTGGAGGATATAGGCATGCGGCTTGCCATCTGGTTGATTTGACAGATGTATCCGCGTCGGGTTATAAGGGAGATTCGAGGCGATGATAGTATGAGCAAGTAACGATACAGTCGAAAGGTATCGAACAGGAAGCGAAAGAGATCGCATATCCAGTAGAAGTGAAAAAGATTCAAGGCGAAGCTGCGCTGGCGTAATTCATAGGTTCACACAAGGAAATGCTCATAATCTCATGTCAAACGAGAAGGTGATGTTCGTCCTGCGATCGTCGTAGTCGAGTCTGCTAAGGGAGGAAGAAAGCAAATGAGGTCTATGCGTCGTGCAGCAGATGATAGGAAAGTCGAAACAAGAGTCGCAAGCAGGATAGGAAAGGAAACAGAAAGCGGATGGCGGGGCAATTGATGAGACGACAGGCGTTCAATCACTGTGGCATCCCAGTGATCCGGTTTGCTGGTCTCAAGATATGCGGGCTATGACTCTGGAGGGATCGTGGTCGAGGGCAGAATGGGCTGGGAGAAGGATCGCATGTGCATGTGCCTGGTAAACACACGGGCCCCCCGGGCGACGAGGGTTGGACGAACTGTATATAAACGGGCGAATCACCACAGCATTCTATCCAAGGTGGATCTCGCGCAATCAAGAGTAAAGACGTTGCCACGAGTCTGCGTTTACCACGAGAAGGAAAGCTCCGGGGTTCCAGCGGGTCCAGCGTAATCAATCTTGAGATGTCGATGGCGCCGCGACATTTCAGCCACGGATTAATCTATATACAAGCCACCGTCACCCGAGCAACCACTTGTCATCCACACGCGAGAACGACATCTTTTTCGACCACATGTACCTCAGTGGAGAAGGTCTAGTACTAATATGAACAATACACATAAATGCGATCACCACCCCACGAGTCGAGATAGATTCATTCACAGGAGTTAATTTTGAAAAAGTCAATGGACTGCATCGGCAGTCTCTTGATTCGTTGTGATTTCCTCAATATACACTATTTTGCTCGATCTCCGGGGCCGAGGCGCGATCTACTCTGAGCTGAGATTGATTGCGCTGCAGAGGATGCCGTGCGGTGTCCTTCAAGCGTGAGCTGAAAATCCTCCTGAGGATACGATCATGTTGGTCCTGCCGACCTCTGCTCCCGTGAATGCGTGATAATGCATGTGCAGCATAAATCCGTGCCGCATGTCCCTCTACCGGGGATGCCATGAACCCTTCCTGAAAACTCCGTGGCCATGTGGGTGAAGAAAGTGGTATCTCAAACTCCGGCTCGTCTGTGCAGAGCTTTGTCCCATCAAAAGAAGACGCCTGTGATCCATGTCGCTGAAAGCCGATTGTTCATACTGCCATCTCAAATCTGGTTGATCCTCTTTTTGATGACCTCAAACATGCTGAAGAAAATCATGTTGATCAAGCACGACCTAGCCACCGAAACGCCCAGTCCTGGTGATTGTTAGCATGAACGAGTTGGGAAGTGGAGGACGATACTGACCCCTATAAGAACCCTTTTGAAAGACCTGAATCTTTGGCTTTTCAATCTTCTCGGTCGGATTTGACAGGAGCGCCTTCTGGTAGACCGTCTTGGCAACGTCGATTGGATAGGTACACATCCAGCTGACAATGCCACAGAGTCCACCACCAGCCATTACCGCGAAAGGAGATGTCGGAGAAGCGCCACGAGCATTGCCGAACATCTGTTTGGCCGTTTCATACGTGGTAAAGTATATGCATGTGCCGATCGTATCGCGCACTGCATGTGTCAGCCAAAACCCTTTCAGTCCTTGCTCATGACTCACCCAGATGGAGCTTGTATCCGCTGTAGAGGCCCATGAACCCGCGGTCCTTAATCAGCTGCCTGGCCAAAGGCCACGACCCACAGTTCATATCCTTCTTCCCCTGTTCCCTGGCCATCTTGCTCGCCAGCTGAGCATGTAATTTTGTCAACTCGAAGGGACATGCCAGAACTGTGACGAGAGATCCTGCGGTGGCGCCTGCTGCACCGAAGCAGAGCATGGTCGAGAGTGTCGGGTAGCGTCCGGGAGCGTTGGCAATGTCGAGTGGAGATTCGCCGGTGATCTTTTCGAAGTAGCCAGCATATTTATACTTGGCCCTCTGATATATCGAGAATGATGCGGTGCGGACTGCTGTGACGCTGACGAGTGGTGGGAGGACTCCTGAAGCCTTTTGTCAATTATGGTCGCGTGATGTGAAAATTCATCTTACCCCTCCAGAAACCACGGATCCCCTCAGCACGATAAGCCTCGGTAATGGTCGGTACGAACTTGGTATCATAGCTGTGGTCAGAAGTCAATGTGTGATTCTCACATGGGAGGTGAGGGTGTCATACGATTGCATGCGACTCTTTGCGAAATCTAGTGGGAACTACCGAAATATATTAGCATCTCGCTCGCAGAAATGTCAGATACAAGTTAGCATACAGCGACGGCAGTAGAGAGGACGGAAGCGCTGCTCGACGAGATGGGTGTGCGATATTCCTTTAAGAATCGCTTGAGGTCTTCGCCAGGCCAATTGCTGCCGCTCACCGGCGACGTGACGCCCGCAGGCGTGTTGGGGTCTTCCCCCCTTGGTGCCATGGCTTGAAGGCGTGTGAAGACGTGGTGTCTTCACAACGCACTTCACTTAGCCAGAGGGCCGACGGCTTGTGTGGTCTATTGCAACGTTAGTAGTTGCCCTGTTAGTATTGCGGAGAGGCCAGCAAACAAGCCAGCAAGCAGCGCGCACATTCGGAGGAGCAGGAGGAGGCGGAGGAGGGTGGTGAGGTGGAGGTGTTGTTGGAGCAGTCGACGGTGAGTGAAGTCGTAAACTATCCATCGAGTCGAGGTTCGAGCTCGACGCCAAGCTCCCCACCATGACGTCTGCACCAATCATCGTTGAGTAATTCTCAAACCCCCATCTCATACCTTTGCTTCGATCATGCCATTGATACTTGCTTGTATATTCATTATTGCTACATAATATACATCCAGCTTTGCCATTTCCATCGCTGAGAATGTTGCAATTTCTGTACATCTCTGGCATGCATTGCGTGGTGGTATACTCTCTCATTCATCGCCTGCTCATAGTCCAGCAAAGGCGGGGCAAATTTCCGATGCATGTGATACTCCACTTGGTGCCCCTCATCGAAATCCTTTCAAACATGCCATGGCCAGATATTACCAGCGTATCGTCCAGCAACCATACTTCAGGGTCTACACTTCTGCTGGTCACAAGAAACATGGTCGCAAGACTACGCAATCAAACACTCCCGCACGCTCTACATGATGCAATACCGCCAGCTTGACTTGGGAGTGATATATACAAATTCGATTATGCCATCTACATGCTGCGTATCCGTGATTTCATAAAACAGTCAAGACTCTGGTCATAGCAGGACCATTCCTACCCCAGATACAACTGCCACAATCAGAACCACCCACTCAAGTCCTACTAATTTGGGCGCAGCGCTGGGCGCCTCCTTGCCGACATTCGACTGCCCACTCACTGTCGCTGTGCAGTCCGAGACACCACAGAGGTATCCGCTGGGGCAGCATCCCCCACTTATGCTCGCCGCGCAAGTAGACCAGCCAGCGCCGCAATTGCCCGCGACACCAAGTGAGGCTCCTGCCGGAGCGACAATCGTCCTGTCAGAATTGCCGACCAGTGTCGTGGAGGTCCCAGCGGGACACGAAGTCGAAGCACAGTCTCGACCGACTCGGCAGCATCCGCCAACATAGTAGGCGCTGCATCTGTAGAAAGCAGTGGGGCAGCCGTCATTCGGTGGTGCTGTCGTCGAAGGAGGAGCAGCACTGACTGTATTTGAATCGCTGGTTGGTCGGACAGGCGCCACTGCCGACGCTGTTGTCGTTGGCGTCGGACTAGGCGTTGAAGATGGCGAGATTGTCAGAGTCTGCGTTACTGTAGTCGGCTCTGCACTCGTTGATGGACTGATGACCACTGTCGTTGTCACTGTCTGGACAGATGTCTCTGGCGTGTTCGTGGCGGGGTTGACAGTCGTCGTAGGGGTCGTGCTTGTAAAGATCTCGGTCCCTACGCGAATGCAGCCAATACCTTGACATGAGTATCCTGGTATGCAGCAACCGCCGTTTGGGCTCCCAGGGCAGCTTGAAAAGCCCTCATCCGTGTTGCAACTCGCAACAGAACCTCCACAGTTCTGACCCTGCGGACAACAGCCCACAGGTCCCAGGCCAGTGTCTTGAACACTGATGCATGTCTCACCGGTCGAGCAGCAGCTGTTGGGTTGGTCAATGGAAGTGCAGGCGAAGGTGCCGACCGGGCATTCAAAGTCTCGCTTAAAAATGCTTCTTGCCAAACGTAGAGCAGAACTCGACCCGACGGTGCTGCTGTGAGGTGACAATGCAGGATTTAGGTATGCAAATGTGCTGTTTCTTGACTCTTTCGTTCCATCCACGCCCAATATAGGTCCTGCTCTTAAAGCCAAGGGATCGAAGGTCCAGTAGTCCAAAAAGAACATCTCCCCTTCGTCATCGCTCATCTTCCGCATCCCAATCGGTTGCTGTGTTTGCAGCTTCTGTAATATTCGTTCGTGATCATCGTGTCGTCGTTGAAGGGAATCTACATCTGAGACCAGTGATCTGCCGACTGGGCTCTCATCATCTGACTTTCCGGTAGAGAACTGGAGGTGACATGCCAGAGCAATGTAGAGCCATTGCCTCAGCATGGAGCAGACGCTCTGTTTGTAGAAGCTTCGAGGATACGATCAAACCTGTTCAGATCCTGCTGGGCGAGGCGAGCAATGAAAGCCGGTCAGGGAAATCGAGAATATTCTTACAGGAGGCACAGATGCGAGTAGAATGGTAAACAACTTAGCTTGACATTTACATGGCTGGAGGGAGAGGTCAAAAGCAAGGAAGGACCACAGTACACCGAGTCACTCTAGCGCGAGAGCCAGAGCAAGCTCGTGGCTGGGGATGTGCTTCGCTGTCAGGGTTTCTCACCAAGCAACATATTTTCCCACTTGGAGCTCTGACCATCACGGCTCTAACCGGCATTGCCGCACTACACTTGGCATGCCTACAAGAGCCATTGACACCATAGTATCTTACTTATTGCATCTATAAGTCCTTTTTCATGTCATAATGTATTGCGGCATATCTAGATGTCCTTAGTTGTGATAGTCAGGATCGGCGTGTATCTTTGGCGATAATCACTATCCGCTCGACCTTTCTGTAAGGCCCACAGTGGCTTCCGTCGCTCGGACCATGAGATTGGTCTCTAGGAATATACCATAGACAACCGAGTTGCATGGTTTCAGCGGATCCACGATCTGGAAATCAAATCCGCGAAGTAGCTAAGCAGAATCAGCACAAAGAAGTCAATGAAGCTCCAGATTTAGCGACTGACCTCGAAGACGGCCTTGTTCAGCTGCATGAAAGCTATGTTCTTTCCGACACACATGTTCTGGCCGGGACCGAAGGCTAGCTCTACATTTCGCTCCATATGTGTCCGCCGGGCTTGATCGAGCTCCATGAAGCGTTCCGGGCGGTAAGAATCGGCATCCGATCCGAACATGGCGTTCGATCGAAGAAGTGCGGAGGTATTCATTGCTACAGACGTGCCTGCTGGCAAGTGAAATCCTGACAGCTCAGCACCTTCAGTGGGGACCACCTTTGGAAAGAGTCCAAGAAGTGGCGGACGCATACGGATGCCTTCGTAGATGACCGCCTGTGTCCATTAGTGGTGAGAGTAGTAGGTAAGTACGACACTCACTTGTAGGAAAGGCAGTCGTTTCGCCTGTTCCACAGTGATGGGAGACGAAACTGAACCTGATTGGACTGCTCCCACTATTTCTTTCTTGACTCTCTGATAGACTCTTGGACAAGTCATCACATGAATCAGAATTGACCTCGGCGCGGAAGCGGTGCTTTCCGAGCCACCCACAATCATGAACAATCCCTCGACTTCACACTCTTGCTGATTGTGGCCATGTCGAAGAAAAGATCCCTGGAATGGCTTAGGAATCCAATTGGTCAGACGTCAAGAAATAGGTCGTGGACACGAACCATCATGTCTTGCTTGGCATCGACACCTGCCTGGAATCTGTGATCCACTTGCTCTTCTGCCACTCTTGAGGATATCAGCATTGTCAAAGTAGGTGCTATGATATCTTGCATACCGCATCAGGGCACCAAATCCATCCTTGTCGGTCGTTTTGGGTCCAACTAAGCCCAGTACGAGCGGCGAGAAGAGCATCTTGCGGATCCACGGAACATCGGCTGAAGTAGACATCTGTGGCCAAAGAGTACGTATGACGTGTGAAAAGTCAAAGTGATCAGTATCGTCGCTGAGATACCCGACCTCCTGTCCAAATGCAAGGCGCATGATGACATCCAGTGTGTAGTAGTTGGTAATGCTCCCCAGGTCGAGTGGTACAGGTTGATTGCCCGAAGAAGTCTTACAAGCATATTTTTCGCGGATCATAGCAGTCAGTGTAGTGACCAGAGTATCCACTTTTGCCTCGAGTGTGGGTATCTCGCGACCACTGTACCCTCCAATCTTCCTTGCTCAAGCCTTTGCGTGGGCCCTCGGCTCAAGGATTGTGAACATGTTGTCATGGTATGGATTGAATCGTCCATTCAGGTACCAGGTAACGCGACCCCAAGCACTACGGACGGAGGACATCTTTTTGATCGTGTCGGGATCATCTGTCATGACTTCATTCGGACCAATCCGCACAAGTGGTCCATACTGCTTGTGGAGGTCCTTATGGACATAGTATGGCCGACCACTGTATGTCGTCTTGCCAATCCAGAGATAGGAGAATCGTGCAAGGAAAGGACCTGGTATATATCGTAGGCGATACCAAGACCACACCGCACTGGTTGCATACAAGATCAGTATACATGCCGCAAGTACGACCGGTAACTGAGCTGAGTTCGGGTATATGTGAGAGTGTGCGTGGCGAGCACCATTGATGCGGGTGAACAGATGGTCGTTCAAGCTGAAAGTATCCCGAAGCAAATCCATGGTTGGTCTTCGAGCCGTCGTCGTTCTTCACCAAGGCAAGTACGTTTGTCCAGGTGAGCAGACCCGTCCTAAAGATACTAGACGTCATTTCGAGTTCGTGCGACCCATAGATCCCAGCTGCATGGGAAACGGGTTGGTGTGGATGCAATGTCCTTCGAGGCCACCCATGGCGAATCGTGGCGTCCTGTAAGAAGGAGCCTATACTCTCGCGGTGGTCGCATCTCTTCGGAATAATCTATGTCCGGATGTTAAGAAGACGCAAACGATGTGTGTTCGACCCATGTCTAGGATAAGGATACGATAGGTCCTATCAATTTTGCATATAAGTCACTACTAGTGTTTGTTGTATGAAACCCGTCGTGCTTGGTGAAGGTCTCTTGCTCTGTTGGCTTCCGATTTGACTTCACACAACTAACACTTTTACCATTCACGCCCTCTTTTCGGGCTGTTGCAACAGTACATACCACAAGGTGACCGTTCTACAGCGTCGATTCCCAAGCAAACACATTTTCGGGCTTGAGAGTTCTGACCACGGATCATCCCGCCCTTCCCGCCTCTTCCTTGGCACGCACACCAGAATTCGGCTTGGTCAATCGTGCGCTTCACAATTTTCGAACTCCCACGACATCACCTCTTCAATCCCATCGACATCTGACACCCATCCGCCAACATGGGTAAGGGAAAGCCGAGAGGACTCAACGCCGCTCGCAAGCTGCGCTTGCACCGCAAGGACCAGAAGTGGGCCGACCTCCACTACAAGAAGCGCCTGCTGGGAACCGCCTACAAGTCGTCGCCGTTCGGTGGCTCTTCGCACGCAAAGGGTATCGTACTCGAGAAGGTCGGTGTCGAGGCCAAGCAGCCCAACTCGGCCATCAGAAAGTGCGTCAGGGTGCAATTGATCAAGAACGGAAAGAAGGTCACCGCTTTCGGTATGCGAATTTACAAAAGCGGAGTATAGGAGACTGAAGACTGATGAACGCAGTGCCAAACGACGGTTGCCTCAACTTTGTCGACGAGAACGACGAGGTCCTCCTTGCTGGTTTCGGTCGTAAGGGCAAGGCCAAGGGTGATATTCCTGGTGTGCGTTTCAAGGTCGTCAAGGTTTCCGGTGTCGGTCTCATGGCTCTCTGGAAGGAGAAGAAGGAGAAGCCTAGATCATAGGCGACTCGAAGCAGAGATGGATGGATGGATATCATGACGATGGTGGTTGGGGATGGAAAGCATACCGAATCATTCGAGGGCGAATGGGCTTTTCTTCATCATGGACGCAGAACGCATGTTACAGCTGCAGAAATGAAAATTCTTCAAGCACCATCGATTGACCAGGCACAAGTGAGCTGATACATCACACTGGAATGACTCAAGACATGACACTGGAGCTCAAGATATGAGACGTTCGGAATGCTCTATGAACAAGTTCTGTCTACTATCTAAGCATCATTCTCCTTCTTTCTATCCTTTAGCCCTTCAGGACCTTGACCCCAAGCACCAGCCTTCTTCCCCCACTTCACCGTTCCCCAAACATGCGCCCAGCTGAACTTTGGCGGCGGCTCTCTCGCGACCCTGAACGGACTCGCACCATGCCTAAACATCACCTCATCCTGCTGCTCATCAACGCCCCTACTCCCACCCATGGCTACATCACCCTGTATCTCATCCTCCACTAACCGCTGCACCCTGTCGGACGGCTGCAAAGGCTTCTCCTCCGCGCTACCCTCCCACCGCCTCACCTCCTTCGGCAGTGGCCGCCACCACCCTTCCTCATTCCGCTCCCACCATTTCCGTCCACACATCTCCCACAACCTGCTCCTTGCACGCTTGAACGCGAACCGCTCGTCCTCGCCTGTGAACGCACCTGTGGCTTGGAAATCTACTCTCCTGACCCTACTCTCGTCCGGATCGACAGGTCCTGCGTCACGTTCCCGCTGACGCTCCCTGGCTCTCAGCACGCGGTTTGGCGGGTCGTCCTCCAGCGCGTCAGGTGCGAGCATGCCTGATAGTCGTGCGTGGGTGTAGTCCGGCTCCTTACGCGGCTCGTAGTATGTGTCCGTGTCTTCCCTGTAATCCGGGTTTGATGAAAGGACGTTGGGTCGAAAGGGGCTTGTGACGTCTTGGTACGCTTCTGCCAGTGTCTCGGCGTAGACGGGGTCGGAGATGTCCCCTTGCATGTTGTTGTCTGCTTGATCGGGAAAGAAGATGTCATCGGGTCCGGCGGCTGCGGTGATAAATAATTTGCAGCGGGCTTCGTAGAGGGCGTCGAGGAGAGTGATGAAGCGGCGGGCTTCATTCTTGCGGAGGAGGGTGAGTATGGGCACGTCGGTGAGGATGATGGTGTGGAAGGTGCTGGCGAGAGTGAGGTAGTCGGCAGGTCCAAGGAGAGAGGTGCAGAGTTCGGCGAAGGTCCACTGAGTTATGCCGTTTGAGGCGCGAGGAACGGGGACAGAACGGCCATAGACTTGCATAGTAGTGGGTTGCCAGTTTGTCGGAGAGGGTAGGTGACCTTGGCTTTGCAGGTCGTCGATGACTGCGGTGAGGGACTTGAGGGATGTTTGAGGTGAGAGATCTGGTTGGATATGGTAGTGCACAGGTGCCGAGGGTCGGGAGTCGGAAATGACACTGTCGGTAGGCTCCTTCATTTGCATCTGGAGCTCCTCTGTGAGATCAAGCTCATCTCGAAGCTTCTGCAAATCTTGCTGCTCGTCCAACAGCCACTGTGCATCATCCTTGGATGGCGGTGCCACTGTGCCAGATTCTTGTCGGCGGTAGTCCTTACTGTTCTCCATCTCCCACACTTCACATCGTGCCTTGAGGACGTCAAGGAATTCGGAATACTCTTCCCGATAGGCAAACATGTTCGCGCTTCCAGAGTTTTTCCGGCTTGAAGGGTTCAAACCGAGCCTCCAGCGAAGGGAATCCATCCGAGTAGGGGGTGGAGAGTACGTGATACCGGCCGCTTTGTGCAAATCCTCCGGCATTCGATTACTTGTTGCAACTAGAACGCCACCAAGCTGGAAAAAGGCAGTCATGAGATTGGTCATGATCTTGCTAGCCGCTCTGTCAGGTAGCTGGAATTCGTCCAAGAACAAGATGGGAGACTTTTTAATCAAATCTCGTGCCAGGATGAGTATTGAATAATCTTCCGGGCTTACGGGAGCGGCTTTCAGGAAGTTCTCTCTTCGGATTTGCTCCAATGTGCCAATCACATCCAGGATGAACGTGTTGAAGTGCCATCTACGCTTCTTGCGATTGGGCAGACAATCGGCAAAGAGGTCGATGAGCATACTCTTACCAGTACCGACCTCACCATGAAGCATGAGTCCTTTCGGAGAATTGAGATCGCGGGCGAGTTCGTGACTGGTCAAGACTCGAGTCAAAGCCTTGGAGCCTTTTTTCTCCTTCTGAGCGATGATGCTTTGCCAGACACCTCGCCTCCCAAGACCTACAAGATCATGACCATCATCAACGGTCTGAGAAGCTCTCGCCGGGCCAACAGCTTTCGATATCTGGTTTAGACGCTCACTATATTCGACTGTCGGCTCGTAGTCTTTGAGCCTGTCGTAAAGCTTCTGTAGATGAATTGCTTGTTCATGTTAGACTTTGATTTGCGCTCAGGAACTCATTCTTACCGAGTCTGTGTTGTGCTGGATCGGGTATTATTCTATTAGTGGCGAGAAGTGCTCGATATAGTACCAAAGGATTGGTGATGGCAAGGCCCTTGGAGCCCGCGGAAAGAGACATGAGTGACCCGGAGCGTGAGGAGGTATCAGAGACTAAGACAGAAACAATCCGAAAACATTGCACAGTACTCACACAATCATGCACAAGATGAACCGGAGAACAGCCACGACATGCAAGCTCGAAACGGACCTCGAGATCAGCGTCATGAGATGGGACTTGTCCGTTCCAGATCGGAGCTGCTCAGATCGCCAAGAACTCGGGAAGAACCGACAACTAGCGCACGGCACCACACAATCTGTCAAATTCCGCGCACCTGTCCAACCTCAAAATTTCTCAGAGGTCGCAAGTATCACCACATCGACAATCACCTCCAACCCCACGGAATAACGATGTCCTCCACCAAGTCCGGCAAGAAGCCAGCCAAGGCAGGCCGTAGCGCCATTGCCGACGTCGTCGCCCGCGAATACACCATCCACCTTCACAAGAGAGTACGTTCAGTTTGATGAAGTCCATCTATGGCACACAGGGTGGTCGTCTGTCGGTCCGGTGCTCTTTGTTGAGTATACCCAAAGGCATGGCGGTCACTCAGTGGTGGCATTGGGCGGAAGACTGAGAAAGAATCTTGGAACTGAGACATAATAGGTTCATGGCGTGAGCTTCAAGAAGCGAGCACCGCGCGCGATCAAGGAGATCAAGGCGTTTGCTGAGAAGGCTATGGTATGTGTTTGACCCTCCACCCAACTGCTGGCGGCACTGTCCCCGTAAATGCCGCGACTTCGATGGATTTGCTAACCACTTGTGACAGGGCACAAAGGACGTCCGCCTCGACCCACAATTGAACAAGAAAGTCTGGGAGTCCGGCATCAAGGGTGTTCCTTTCAGACTACGTGTCAGGATCTCGCGAAAGCGTAATGACGAGGAGGGTGCTAAGGAGAAGCTCTACAGCTACGTCCAGGCTGTCAACGTCAAGAACCCCAAGGGTCTGCCAACCGCTATTGTCGAGGACGCATAGAGAGTCATAGTGGGATGGTAGCACTGGTGCATGGACGGGATTCAATTTTGAGCGATGTCACGACGACGGCTACGGCCAGTCATTTCGGAATGAAAAAGTCTTTCTTCTGCGCCTCTTCCATGATCCTGACCTTCCAATTACCCGTATCAAGACTTGTGTCCGCGAAAAGGAAAGTCTACGATTTACCCGAATCACGTTGAACGGTATTTTCGTAAAATTTGCGATGTACTCCAATTTGCACTATCGACCCAGTCACAGATGCCACAGTCTATGCTCAACCATGCGATTCGTACTCACATTAGCACCCTTGCTTTTCACGACAACAATCCATGTAGCCAACAGAACTCATCTAGAGGTGCGAAGAAGAGGCAAAAAGATACAACGCCCAGGATTCTCGTGTGGTCACCCAACACAATACTAGCTGTGCGGTCAGTTGCTTAAGTACCGTAGATCTGACGGGATACGCTGTTCTCAACTGCCTCTGGTCGTATCTGAAAGTCGATGCTTCTTCAGAAATTATATACCTTGATTTTGGGTACGGCCGGATGGAAACTCAGTTCGTAGGATTCGTGTGACGCTCGCCAGTCAGGGCTGTGAAGAAGGACTCTTGCCGCTCGGTGTCACCCGACTGGCTGTTCCCTGCATATCGCCGTCACATTTGCATCTTGCTGGGTTTGGAACAGCTTTGTCGTGCCAGACATACCCATGTATTCTTGACGACGTTGATATATGGTCGAGACTCCCAACAGCCGGGAAACTTCTGTAAAGCTGGGCGAGGCGTAAATGAACTCAGATGCTGGAGAAGAGATGGACACTGTGGGGATAGAAAGAAAGACTTGACTCTTGCATGTGGTGGTACAAAGGTGCGATTGCTCTGAAAGTCTCAGATGATATCGAGTGATTAACTCTCTCTGTGCGGTAAACAGCATTCGTTCGGCAGATTTTGTCATATGCTACCTTCCTGACTACAACTGATACCTGTAGTCCGGACTCAGATCGCCCAGCTCCGTCTTCTCGTAATCCGTGAGCCCAATATCAGTCGGTGCCCTCTCGCGTTGCCTGTTCTGCCACTTGCACGAGACGAAGTATGCTATGCAGGATATGATTGCCAGTGCCGTGAAACCCAAACAGATACTGTAGCCACGAATATACCTTGGGGCGTCCTTGGCTAGGAAGGCATACACGGCGATGATGCCACCAATGTTGCCGAAGCCGATTTGCCAGGCAGAACCTACGGAACGGCGATGGTGACCGCCGAGGTTCATGTTGAACCAGCAGACGATGATTGGCATTGTGCTGTATGTTCCCTACAATGGATTAGCACTGTCTAATTTCCGCAACGTGTAAGCTACGAACCATTGTAACCAAGAATAGAGAGGCGTATTGCAGGTTGCGGTTGTTGAAGACGCTGACGAGGATACCGAAGCCTACCAGACCGATGGCTGTTCCAATCATGGTAAACGCAAATCTGTGCCTGAGCTTGTCCGAGAAGAAGGCCATGAGCATACTGAAGAAGAACGCCACAGCCCATGGTGGTACAGAGTGTAGCTGAGTCTGGATGGGACTGTAGCCGTATGATCTGATGATTGTTGGTGAGAAGTAGGCATATCCATAAGCCGGCACAATCAGACCCAGATACATAAAGCCGCCGATCCAGACCTTGAAGTCCTTGAAGACGTTCCCAACATCCTTGCCGGTGATCTTCCGGTCTCTTGCGCTCCGTCCCTGGTCAGCCCGGAGCCGTGCAGCAACATATGCACGTTCTTCTTCACTCAACCATTTTGCTTCTTCGGGGAAGTCAGGAATGAAGAAGAAGAATGTGAAGCTGATGATACAGGTCAAAAGACCCTCGAGGATGAAGATCCACCTCCAGCCGAGGTAACCCCGAATACCTTCCATCTTCCCAATTGCTGCTGCGAGCAATCCTCCAAACGCGCCAGCTAAAGTAGTCGAGGAGAAGAAGAATGAGTAGCGCTTTTGCGCCTCCGAACGACGGTACCACATCCCAATCAGGTAGAAGCATCCCGGAAACATCCCTGTCTCAAAGAGGCCAAGGAAGAACCTGGTAGCAAGCAGACCGGAGTAGTTGACGACGAAACCCTGAATCAGCGTGACAGCACCGAACCCGAACATACAAATGGAGAGCCAGACGTGTGGTTTGAACTTCTTGAGAAGGATGTTCGAAGGAATCTCGAAGAGAATGTAAGGCACGAAGAAGATGACAAGAGCATTGTTGTACTTGTTGCCATCCAGTCCGAGTTCTTGCGAAAGACCAAAAATATTGGCGTTGGAAATGTTGACACGATCCAAGAAAGCCAGCAGATACAGGATGCAGAGGAGAGGGATGACACGAAAGTCCACTCTTGTCATCAACTTTCGCTCGGTTGTGTGAGAAGGACATGGAACGTGGAGGTCATCGTCGTACGCTGTGGCGTCATACGGCAGCTCCCTGGACTTCTCGGGATCAGAAGAACTGTCCGGTGATGGATCTGTGTTGTATTGTCAGTATTCATACTTACTACCGGGTTAAATTGTACTCACTGCTCCGCTTAAACCCCATCTTGAACGTTGGACACAACGATCTTCTACAGACGCTGGTCTTGCCACTTGTGACAGCAGATAGTCGAGAAGTCTAAAGATGGCAGAATCTCCAGCTCTGGAAGAAAGAAGACACGATGGCTGATCTTCCCCAAGCATAATTTTTAAGCATCCTTTACGATGCGGGGATATCAAGCTGCCCATGGGCTCGGCTGTTGGTCGGGTTTCCCAATTCCGCACTCGGAGTGAAGAGATCGACACGCCGCATGCTTCGTTGGAGAGGTTGGTTGCATCCGACGGCAGCCGATCATGGGTCATTGCAAATCTGACCACACGGGACTCACGCGGAAGACCGCCACGAGAGCCAGCTCGCTGGTCCAAGGTGACCACTAGAGGAGAAACCAAACTGTGTCTCAGAGTTTGAGGCATCTGTGTGCTCGAGGAGGAGCGCTTGCAGACACTGACGCCGACGTCGGCGGCGGCATTGGCCTCATCGATCACGATTCCCGGCGACCAGAATAAACGGTACATTTGGAGGCTATGTGTGCAGCAATTACAAAGCAAGAATCCATACCCATAAGAAGACTCGAAGTGCGACGTCGGAGAAACTCAAAGGCTGCTGAAGCTCTGCGCAAAGACTTGGGTTAAGCCAGCGTGGCCTACTACCGTTCTTGAGATCATAGCGAAGCCGTGAATCTTGCGGGCTGAGCTTCTGGCAGCGCGCCATTTGTATGGCTGTGTGACTTGGCTGGGTAGCGAGTGCAATCCTGGACACGGACATAGAGACAAGACCACCTGAGCTCTACAGAGATCCTGCAACGGCCAGCGTCACATGCAAGCAATTAATCCTGGTGCGTTCAGAACATTCGTGTTGATTTGTCGTGGTGTGATGCGTTGGATTGCATGTTTTTTCTACCATTTTCAGACTATCAATATCTTAAAGCAAAACGCACAAGCCTTTTTGTCCGCAATCAATTTTTCGCACATTATTGTCTTGTGATCTCATGAAGATCCAAAAAGAACTCCATATACATGAGATCCATAGCTCGTGGCGTGACAAGAGCAGTATGGGCTTCTCCAAAGCCTGCCCAGTTCTTCACGGGCGCTTTCCGTTCAGCGGTTGCCTTGAAATCGGAGCATCCCAGCGGAATCGCGGTGAATTGACGGTGGCCTTGCTGCTGCTGTGGCAATCGGCGTCGGCTTCTATGTCGTCAACAACGAACTAAAACAGCAACGACGACAAGACGATTGTCTTCAGACCAACTCAAGCCGACTACCAGAAGGGATACGATGCCGTAACATCCAAGGTTGTTGAGGACAATCACGACGACGGCAGCTATGGTCTAGTCTTGGTGAGATTGGCATGGCGTACGTCGGGTACTTAGGACGAGGAAACTCGACGGGAGGGGGCAATGGCGCAACCATGAGATTCGCTCCAGAGTCGGAGCATGGTGCCAACTTCAGCTTGAAAGTTGCCAGCGATGTCCACGAGCCTATCAATCAGTCGTTCCGATGGGATGCCTTACTCGGATCTCTCGCGAGAATTTACCTACCTCCTAAAATTTGCAAGTACTGACAGCATCAGGACACTGTCGGGCGTCTGTGCGATCCAGGAGATGCAGGGGCCTACCATACCATGGCGGCCGGGTCGATTTGACTGTGATGTTGCAGCTTGCACGCTCGACGGCAGGCTCCCCGATGCTTCAAAGGGCCAAGACCACTTTCGGGCCATCTTCTATCGTATGGGTTTCAATGACAGCAAGATCGTCGCTGACATACTGATAGACCAGGCTTCGAGGGATCATGGACATTCTCGCCGACCACCTTGACTAACGGTTCCTACAAGCTCCTCTTGAAGAGAAGTGGTCATACCGAAAGTGGAATTGGCCGAAGCAATTCCAAGATGTCACTAGCAAGTTTCCTATGATGCTGCCGACAGACGTGGTATTGATCAAGGATGGCAAATTCAGACCACATGGTGAGCACTCCGCCAAGGACAACGACGTCTTCCTCAAGGAGTTCTCCAATGTGTTTCTGAAGCTTTTAGAGCTTCCAAGGTTGAGGTGGTGTCTAGTTCCAAACTGGGAAGGACGCACGGATGATTTTCTCGCCGTCCGAGTGAGGGGCGACATGATACAAGTCTGTTTGTTTTCGCTTAGCACTCGGCTCTAGAATTTTTGTTGTTGTTGTTGTTGATACCCAAGCATGGACTTTACCATTCGCATAGACTGCTAGACCACAGGACACGATTGATCACGTCAATGGTATAAATTCGTAGCCGCAGTGTCTTTCGTCAATGGCGTTTCCGTTTGGAACCCCAGCTACGGTAAAGCTCAAGTATCAAACGTCTCGTAGCTTTGGGTCTTGGCCGTTCGATAATGGGCATGGTAACGCGCGGTGGGGTTGCGGTACGGACAAGCCGGCAGTCTGCCCGAAAGCCACGGCTCCGATGGATACCAAGCCTTACCACCATCTCGTACCTGCAGGCCGGAACCCAAAGAATTGAATCAGGGCACAGAAACCATTCGCTCGTGAATGGCAGGCTCGAAAATGACCTTGTCGATCACGAAGAGGAAACAAAGCAATCTAGAAGGTCGTGTTCGGAGCCGTAGCACGAAAAGGAGGAGCGCTAGCCGTTAGCGCCGTCTTGGCTGCAAAAGGCGCCCCGTGCTTTTGACTTCTCAGCCATCTGCTATTCTCTCCTCCCCCCTTGCAACACTACCAACGCCCTCTCACGAATCTGCACCTCTCCTCGTACCACGCGACAATTCTTCCGAAAAGTCTTCACGACCTGGAGCATCGTTTGCTTGTCACACTGAGCACCGCCAATTGCCTGCGACCAGGCTCACCCATTCACCGACTCCGGTTGCACGGCAAGCACATTTCCCTCCGACATGGCTAGCAGCAGTAGTAATGTGGTTGGCGTCCACTACCGCGTGGGCAAAAAGATTGGAGAGGGGTCATTCGGCGTTATTTTCGAGGGTACCAATCTCTTGAACAATACTCAGGTCGCGATCAAATTCGTACGCGTTTGCTCCAGCTGAGCCGGGATTCTTGCAGCCTAACATCGTATAGGAACCGAGGAAGAGCGATGCGCCACAGCTTCGCGATGAATACAGAACGTATAAGATACTAGTAGGATGCCGTATGTCTGGCTCGCATTGGTTTCGAAGCATCAGCTGACCATGAGTAGCCGGCATTCCCAATGTCTACTATTTTGGCCAAGAAGGTCTTCACAATATCCTTGTGATCGATCTGCTCGGCCCATCTCTCGAAGATCTTTTCGATCACTGCAACCGACGATTCACGATAAAAACGGTGGTCATGGTCGCCAAACAGATGCTCTCGAGGGTGCAGACTATCCACGAGAAGAATCTCATTTACCGCGACATTAAACCAGACAACTTTCTCATAGGACGACCGGGTAGCAAAGTCGCCAATGTCATTCACGTGGTGGATTTTGGAATGGCAAAACAATACCGAGACCCAAAGACAAAGCAACACATCCCATACCGGGAAAGGAAGTCACTGTCAGGGACTGCACGATACATGTCGATCAATACACACTTGGGTCGCGAACAATCACGAAGAGACGATCTCGAAGCTCTCGGACACGTCTTCATGTACTTCCTCCGCGGAGGATTGCCATGGCAAGGTCTCAAGGCTGCGACTAACAAGCAAAAGTACGAGAAGATCGGTGAGAAGAAGCAGACTACCGCAATCAAGGATCTGTGCGATGGGTTTCCAGGTATGACAACGCAATAACGGAACTCGATATGGATTCTAACTTTTCTTTCACAGAGGAATTTAACAAGTACCTCTCATATGTACGCAATCTTGGTTTCGAGGACACTCCCGACTACGATTACCTCCGCGACCTCTTCACTCAGGCATTGAAGAACACTGGTGAAGTTGAAGACGGAGAGTACGATTGGATGAAGCTCAACAACGGCAAGGGATGGGAAGGCATGAAGCAGCATCCTTCGCAAGCACATCTCCCTCACACTGGTGGCCAACACGTGTCGACCAAGGAGCTCCACGGACAAAACCGCCAATCAAAGACGGCCATTCCTCCCGGTAGACTCGAGCAAGAGCTGCCCAAGCCCGGTGCTACCAGACAACCCGGACAAGGCAATAGGCAGTCACGGACACGGGATCAGCAACACACCACCCCTACGTACCAGAAACGGGGAAGCGGAGCACAAGACCTCGCCGCACCAGAAGGATCGACCGCAGCTCAATTTGCCAATAGCAACGCAAATTTGCCTGGCCGTCTCAGCTCCCAACAACAAGTCAACATGGGTATGTCGACGACAGCAGCAGCCACACGACCCACTCCGCAGTCACCGCCTCAAGAGCCACAACCAGGATTTATGGCCAAGCTTAGAAAGGCACTGTGCTGCGGCTAGTGTCATCGCTCCAAATTCCCACAATATTGAGTTTCTTCTAGCAAGCGAGATCTTGCTGCGGGCATACTACAATTGAGTGCCCACGACTCACGAATTTCACTTCTCTCATGGCAACGAGTATTCACAACGCTTTCACTCCTCTGGATCGAGTCACTAGCTGGAAGCATCACAGTCTTGGAAGATATGTCTCCAAGCCACAGCCACATCTCCTCTTTTTCACATCACTTCACTTCATCTCTCGACTCAGCGACTGCACAAGTGCATTACGAACTTTTTGGTCATCAGGACAGCGTTAGAAGCGAGCGAGATTGCAAGTGGGCGGACAGCGCGATTTTTCTTCCAGCATTATCCACATCGGCACGGCGTTTTTCATCTTCGGGTTTTCCTCAACACCACTGCATCACCACCGCCATCGTCATCCGTTGCGATTCTTGTGAATAATTTCAAGATGATATCAGGGCAGTCGAGGCAGGCACAGGACGGCTGTTTAAAAAGCACTATAAAAGACGGGGAACACACAGAGTTTCTCCCAAGGATGGAGAATACAAGTGAGGTACAGCGAGGTCTAGGCACCCCGGCAGACTTGGACCGGGACAGATAGGACGGTGGAGAAGGCATGGATGTACTGGAGTGATATAGCGTTGCAGAGCGGCTACGCTCACATCTTCTTGCGGGACCACTTCCGTTTTGTTTTCCTCTAGAGCGCCTGCAAGGACACGGCATGGACAGACAGGGACACAGAGACGGCCATCGTTGGATAACTGTTAATGCAGGAGGATTCTACGTCGCGACTTTCCCTCCTCAAGTGTACATTGTGACTGCTCCCGGATATCGCGTGCTTGCATGACCTCGTGGCTATTCACGTTCATCACCCCGGACGTAGGCACGCCATGACCCCCGCCCGTGGAACTGCCTCGCCCGGTCTTTAATGCCCACAGCCGGTAAGCCTGCGTGGCTCCACCTGATTCTGAATTGCTGCCCCTCGACGTGCGCCTTGCCGTGCGGTTCTCCTTCTGTGCTTCCGGTGTGTTGTTCGAGAGTATCCTCCGCATGTCTCTTCAAGGCATCCGCTTTGAGCTTGGCGATCATTTCTTCAGCTGTTCTGGCAGGGGCCGGCCGGTCCTGCTTTACCACAGCGGGAAATTTGGAAGAGAGAGGCGGAGACGACGCGATGTGGTCGGATGGTGGCGATTGTTCCGTACCTGCTGGACCAGCGCGGTCTGCCGATTCCATGGCCGGATGCGCCGTAGACACGTCAGCTGTGGCAGATTTGAGAGTTTCGCCTATTGCGAGGGGTTCGTTGTCGGTCGTGGTTTCTCCTGCATCGTTCTGCTGTTCTAGTGGAGGAAGTTTCAAGTTCTTGATTCCGGTCACGAGCTCCTTCCGATGCCGTCGATGCGTCGTCACCGCGCTGACTGCACTACCCACGTACAGGCGGATGGGCACCGTAGTCTTGCCTTCAGCTTGAGCGTACTCTGGGCCGACGTAACGACCGTCACTAGTGCGGAAGATCAAGAGCCAATCTCCCTTGCTTCTGCACAACAAGAAGGGATTTGTCCTCCGTTCATCTTGAATTGGCTTGTTGTCGTCCAGATCGGCGATGCTTTCTGCCCCTACAAAGCCCGTAGATGTGTTCGTGCCTGTCGACTCTGGCAACTCGATTCTGCCGTACCATACTTGGCGGGGGCGTGGTCCACCCTGTATGCTTGGACCGCGACGGAATCCTCTGACTAGATTAGTATGGTCCTGCCACTGACTGAAAATGGTCCGTTTGCCAATAGCGGCCTGCATCGCCTCTTCGGATCTATCTCGTTCCACGTCGACCATCTCCACTTTCTTCAGCATCGAGGGGATAACATCGTCCCATAGCTTGCCCAGCACCGCATCCCGGCGCAAGAACTCTGCCGCAGTCCATTCTTTCGGTCGAATTCGCCGGTCTTCCTTCTCAATCTTGCGTGCATGTCGGACGTCACCTTCTGCCTGCCCTTGAATTCTATGGGTTAAGAAGTTTCCACTCTCCAGATTGCGTCTCAGCATTTCCGCACCTGCTAGCCCAAGCCGGTCAACGTTACGGGACAGAGCTGGCTTTTTCTCTTTCCTTTCGACGGAATAGGTCAGTTCCAGTCCGGGCCGCGGTGTTTGATCAACAATCTCTCCTTTATCGAATTTGGTGGGATGAAGAGTCTGCAGACTGACGCCACTGTACTTGTCGCCGTGCAGCATGGCCCAGTGTATAGGCGCAGGACCATGAAGGTCTGGCAAGAAGGATGGATGAACGTTGAGTCCACCATAGGTGGCAAAGGAAAGGAGCCGAGGTGGTACAAGGAGGCCAAAGGAGACAGCAATGATTAGGTCTACAGGGCGAGGTGGAGTCCAAGAGGTGAAGGTCGGGATCTGGTGAACCGGCAGTGAGAGACGTTCGGCTGCATCTTTGATAAGAGCTTCAAAGTGTCAGTACAGGTATTAGGGGAACCATGTGACCAAGAAACGGCACTGGAAAGATAGCTTACGATGGCGGAGTTGCTTGAAGCCTCTGCCCACACGAGAAGGTGGTTTGCAAACTACGTCTATAGACTCGATGACGGTCGAGGGGATCTTATACAGTGAGTAAAGAGAGTAGATGCTGAATTCATCGCTACCGCAAAAAAGTACCCTCAGCGGCGGAATCTTACGTTGCTCTGCTGAAAGCGGAGCAGCAGCAGATGTCTGCCATCGCAGATGTGTCCACGACCTGAAAACCTGCGGGCGATTGTACAGGTGGGATTTGACAATCATCACATCGTTCACAGCTGCATGCAATGAAGCAAGTGCAGCGAATGAAAACGAGATATCATTGTCGATGTCCCGTATCAGAAACAGACTTCCCACGGCGGGGACGCGGTGTCCTCTCCGGTTGGCGTCATTGCTTTTCCAGCATGGTCGCTGTTCCTTCTGGCAGTACTGACAACCACTTTCGCAAATAGTGACACAGACAAAGCTTCCCTCTTGTTTCCTCTAATCCTACTCACGTTTCCTCTCTCCTCCTTCCCGCACAGCCAGCGCTGCATACAGACAATGCCTTTTCGATGACCTCTCCCGCCCCTCCTGCCGTGATCCCGGCCCAGCTCTCCTTCCTCGCCATCTACAATCCCTCCCTTGGTCCTACAGACGAGACCTTCAGTGACCAACTTCTCTTCTATTACTCGCGACATGATCGAGATGCGCGTGCCGCTCGGAAAGCCGCCCCAGCTGGCTTCACCGACAAGAATACCGAGCAACGGACGCAGCGCGAGCAGGAGAATGAACGATTACGGCAGATTGGACTAGCGCAAGGCATGGTGGACTTTGCGCGGACTTTCAGCGATGGAGAGGCCGCGGATAGCGTGGAGACGGAGAAGAGCAGGGTTGTACTGAAGGAGCTGGAGGCGGGATGGTGGGTGCTTGCGAGTGTGGACCTGACGAGGTTACCGAAGGCAAGTGGTGGGTCGGAGAAGGAGCAGGACTCGAAGCAGGAGACATATGAGTACTCTGCGCGAGAGGTGGCAAGTCCGGCGCTGCTGATACAGCAGATGATTACTGCTCACCGCACGTTCTTGCTACATCATGGTCCCTCTCTGGATTTCTTGATGGGAAGGGTGGGGAAAGAGAAGCTCTGTAGTTTCCTTGACAGGTTCTGGGGAAGATTCTGCAGGTACTGGGAGGTATTACTGCATGGTAACCCAGCAGCGGAAGTCCTTGGTGGGTTGAAGCTATCTGCAGGAGGAGAGCTAGGAATGGGTGTCGGCGAGGAGGAGTGGGGAAGCGGCGAAAGGGCGGTGCTTGAGGATTTGGCTCATAGGACAGAAGGCATGGTGGACATGGTCGTCTCACGATTCGGAGAACCTGTCGCGTCTGACTCTGTTGGGCCAGAGGACGATGGAGTACAAATTCCCTGGCTAGGGCGAGGCAGACCAGCCGAAGCTGGTGACGGTGTAGTCTTTGGTGGTACTGGGGCATTATCTCGTGGAAGTGTGAGGGACATATCAAACTGGGTTCAGCAGATCTTCGTGTACGGAGATCACGCATACGGTGTAAAAGATCATCCTTCGCGACGTAGGCGGAAAGTGCAAAGGCGGGCGCCAGCATCTAACAACGACACCATCACTCAGGATGATCTTAGGGAGCAGGAACATGACAAGGAAACACCTAACAATGTCAATCAACCGAAAAGCAAAGACTCTCCTCAGGAACCCAGCACAGACCACACGGCTCTCGATAGAGTTCCTTCCATTCCTGACATACCGGCAGATCTGAGGCCAAATTTACATGATCGAGTGGCCTCCCAGGATCATGCACATGGGCATCCCAGCAATGGTTCGAATCCCCTGGACGATCATCGTCCAGGTATCCCGCCACCGATTGTGAGATCTGCAGAGCAGTCACTACGAGAAGCGACAACAAAAGCTACCGACACCGCTCCCATTCCTGCCCTGGAAAACGCGCAGGATTCAACTCTCGGAATTTCCAACGAGAAATGGGTCACTTATCTGACCTTCGGTTTGAACAAGTTGGGGCGGCCGGGTACCCCAGAGAAGCGCCCTACCAGACCGGCCGCCTCGACAAGGCAGTCGACGAAGAGTTCTGTGACAATTCGGGGAACGCCCAATGAGGCCGAAGGGAACCAAAACTCGCTGAAGGAGCTCGACCCTATGCCTGATGGGCATATGTTAGAATCACAGATCGCCCAGCAGCTGGATCGTGAGAAAGAAGGTTACTTTCTCATTGGGTACAGGGGTTCACTGCGCGGGAACGTGCCTATCCCTGATAGCACGAAATCGATTTCTGAAGATGAGGAAGGTGGGGAGAGAATGGTGCTCCGCACTATTCACGTTGAAACCCACAAACCTGTACGAGATGACTTTCACGAAGGCAACATATCGGATGGCTCATCAACGTCTACTTTCAGAGATGGTTTGACGATACTTAAGCAGGAGCGTCTGAGAGTCCTCATATACATTCGCCGGCCATTTGTGTATGCATTCCTCTTCGAGCAGCGACAGGACTCACTGCAGATGACCGCTTTCTACACGGATCTGCATAGACATCTTGCTCCCCTCCACAAGCCGATGAGTCTCAGCACATCCGCCGTGAGCGTCGCAGAACGAATCGCAGACTCTCAAGAATCATCGACAACGGGAAGTCCCAACAGCAAGGGTCAAAAGAATCTGCCGGTCTACGATTTGCTATTTGATCCGATCCGGTTGACCGTACACTCATCAATACCTAACATACCTATGCCAGGCACTGCTGCAGCTGAAGGATTTACCCTGTCACACAGCAATGGGGAATCGTCATGGTCACGGATTGAAGGTCTTAATGTGCACTCTCAGATCCTGACTATGCTGGAAAGTACTCGTCGAACACCTCGCGAGATCGAAAAGTCAGCCAAGACCAGCCGTGGTTGGTGGGTCGTTTGGATGCGTCTGCCTCCCTCAACACAGGCATCGACGGCAGATCTCAAGACAGCTGCGGAAAGCAATGTCACTCCGCAGGGCGGCAAGACCATAGACACGAATCATACGCAACCCGATGAGTACGATACAGACCAGTGCCGCGTCGCGGTACTGGTGCGAAAAGCAAGTGACTGGACGCCTCCGAAGCAAAGCGGTACGAGGAATTTCTCGAGCATGCTGAGCTGGACAGGGACCGACGTTACGGGTGGCAATAGTGCTGGTTGGGGTCCAGCTAATCTTGCCGGTGGTATGGGCTTCGATCCTCGAAAGTATGTGGAGGGGTTGCTTAGCCTGAGCCGATGAGGACATATACTCAAGCATTGTATAAAGATCAACTAAGCGAGTGTGGCTGAGTTGTCAAAGTTGACCCTGATGCCCTGATATGATCTGTTTGTGCTGGTTACTGTGTTTCGGTTGTTGGGAATTCCATTGCAGGACGTTCGGGAGTTTGGCTTGGCGGAATCTTGAGTCGGTGTACGATCGATCAATTGATTCCATCCCTCGTACATCGCCATCCACCGCGAAAGAATGCCGTTTGGCTCATATCCCTCCGGATGCCAGCAGATCTGGGTTCATGCAGTCGAGCTTGATGGCAAATAGCAGAGCTTGACAGGGATAAAGCGTGACATGATCTGGACTAAGCATCTGTAGCCAGTATGAGTATACATGATCCTAGCTGGCAACGTGACCTCAGATGCATCAAAGAAGCAACTACGGTCGCTCGCTCGGTGTACTGATGATACGGGCTTTCATCACCTTGTGTCAAGTCAGCAGACAGCTTGCTTTGCTATCGGGTTGTTATCCTCTCCTTTGGATTCTCCTCGTCCTTCTTCAATATTTGTATAATGCCTTGATCAACTGGCATACGCAAAACGTCGTACACGATGCCACTTATAGCAATGAGCCGGCCAGGAATCGTCATTCGTTACCATCTCAAGGACCGCGGGTCGAAAAGGCGAAGGACTCTACCAAAGCACGACAACCGAAGACATAAGGGTGTATATGTGCTCGTTCCGGTGGGGGAGAGGGGACTGTATGTTTTGTTCCGGTGGGTGGGGATGGGAGGTTTTGAGGGGTTATGGGATGGGTGCTGGGAGGGGCTGCCGGGATCTGGGGATTGTTTGGGGGTGAATTGGGGTGAATCGTTTGCTGGCAGTGGGAGGGTTCAGACGAGGAGTTGAGGGCTTGGGGATGGGCACTTGACTGGTCCGAGATGCGTGCATGGTGGGGATCATATGGTTACAATTTTTGGATGATTGGTATTGCAATGTGTGATTCGCATATCCGCTTGTCTCTACGGATGGGTATCACATCTGCCTTGCCACCAGAGGCTTTCATCGTATCTTCCACTGCCATTGGCCCCTTCCATCTGCTTCGTCCCTTGTTCCTCCGGCAGCTCAAATGACCTCTCCCCTTTGCCCATCTACAAGTCCTCATCCTCCACCTCCTCCATCGTCACCCCTTTCGTCGCTTGCTCCTTTTCCTCCCCTTGTAAGCCCGTATACCCCCCCTTCTCCAACCTCTCCCACTCTTCTTCTTCCACCAGTCCTGTCTTCCCCTTGACCCGATCCAGATTCCGCCTCACCTGCGCCGGCGCAAACTTTGCCGTCGCCTCCTTGCGCAGATCCCGCATGACCGGCGCAGAAGAATACGTGACCTGGACTGGACCGGCGTCCTTCTTTGCCTCCTTTCGACCATCGCTGTCTCCTCTACGTGGATCCCTTCTAGGGATCGGGGGAGGGGTATCCCTCGGCATCGGAATGCGCCTGACTTCCTCGTCGGTATCGCTCTCGTCCCTATCCCTCTTCGTGCCTCTTGCATCTCTCCCCCCCCTCTGGCCTCTCCCGTCACCGTCCCCCCTCTGTCCATCCTGTCCTGTCCTATCCCTCGCTTTCCTGATAAACCCCAACTCCCTCTCGAGTGTCTTGAGCGTCTCCTGGTCCTTTGGCCGTAACGAACGGTTCCCTTCCAGCTGCTTGAGCTCGGCGATCTGCTTCTCGATCCTCGCGGGGTTGCGTTTCGCCAGTCGTTCCGTGCGGGCTTTGAGCGTGGCAGCTTTTGATTTTTTGAGGCCGGCGCGTTTTTGCGCTTTCGCGTGGGCTGTTACTGGGTTTTGTTCTTTGGCCATTCTAGATCACCCCAGGGGATCGATGGGGGAGGGGTGGAAGGGACGAGGGGTCCGAGTATAGGTGGACTGGGGTTGAGGATGGGAGAGAGAGAGAGAGAGGAGAGAGGTGAAGAAGTGGTGAAGGGTAATGCTTTCAAGCTCGGAGGAAGTCGTGTGGAGTCAGGCGCGACGCATCAGATGGCGCAAACCGGATATCTGACCTGGAGCAGAGATGTCATGTGTATCACCCAATTCTCTGCCCTTCATCATCTAGCTGCGCTTGACATCGTCACCAGCCGGCTCTCGTTCCGACATGGCCGCCGCCGCCCACTCTCCCCCGCAAAATTTACTGATCTCACTCCACGCTTTCCGGGACCCCCCCCCCCCAAAAAAAAAAAACCCACGCGTCACCAATCTTCACAGCCACAACGAGACATTAAATGTCTCAAAATGGGGTTCCAGAAGGGTTCGGCATGTCATTGACGTGCGGCAGATCATGGTTCTATAGGGCAAGGTTTTGGACATGTAGGGCGATCGGGAGGGGAGGGGGGGACGACAGTAAGCTTAAATTGAAGCTTGTGTCCGCTCTCGCTGGCACATGGCTACGACGAGGGATTGATGTGAACGATGGGACCATGGACCCGATCGCCAGGGACAGCAGGAGATTTTCTGCCGTGGCAATAGACGTCGAGTGGTGTTGTCTCTTATGCTGTTCACGTGTGCCAAGCATTGGTTGTCTTCGCAGCAGTCCTTGGTGGTCAGTGAAGCTCCCAGGGGCAGTCAGTCTCGCGGGAAAGATCTCTCCGTTCTGTGTACATCACTGTCACGCCGCTCTTCCAATCGAGTAGCAGACCGTTCCTATCCCCCGTTGGCTCGGGGGCACGCTACTACCCCCGCCATACATGATCCTTTGACTCCTTGCCTACTGGTCTAATGCTTATCGCGCACACCAATGATCATGCCATCTCGCGTCCATCGTCTGACTACCTCATTATTCACAAAAGCCTAGGCATCTTTGTGGCGTGCCCGATACTGTAACCGAGGCGAGCCATCTGTGATCAGACACCCGGGGCTCTCTCACCGCTCGGTAGACCGTGCTTCCTATCGCTGGTCGGCCCAATGGGGGGCTCTTCTTTACATGTGCAAGTCAAACCGGACATACTTGTTCGCGTAGGCGGGGCCAGGTGTCATCCTTTCGTCGACGGGTTCACAGAGCATGGCATAGTTCCCGTTGGCGCATCTTGTCGATTCTGACAAAGCTTCTTGCCAAGGATCTAGACGCGTCAGCCTGCATTTGTCGCTGCGAGCATTGACGCCGGAGTAGGAATCGTTCCGTGTAATAAAAAGACGGGAAGCCAGGTTGAGCCACAAAGGAATGGGTGGGCATGAGGCGCAAGTGCCGAAGGCCGAGAAGCGATTCAAGCGGGTCAAGACAAGGGCAGGGGACAGCGGCGACTCGGGGAATGCCGACAGGTCGGCGGTGGATCTTGGTACGGTAGGGGTGAGATGGAGCTGTCGCACGCTGTGGAGTCCATGTCTTCGGCATGACCGAGAGACTCTGACATCTGTATTTACGGGAATATAGGAAATAGGAAGAAGTGATTTCCGTGACGGAAAAATTCCTGTCTTGGGACAGGGCTCGAGCAATTGATCCAGGATCGGTTGGTGGTAACGTGGCTTTCCAGGTGTGTAGCGGGGCAAGCTCGATCGTTGAACCAGTCCTAAAGAGCAAAGACAAGAGATCCCTCGGTGGTGTAGTAAAGCGGATAACCGGATGGCTTGTAGAAAGGTCCCCATGTGGTTTGACGCCATGTTTAGCACCGGTAGTCTAAAGTCACACGAGTCAAGCAGAATCTCCCTGTTTTCGCGCGCATCGGGGCAAAAAAGTAGGCAGAAAGGTTGGCCTTGTTCGCATCAGGATCAGGGACAAAGGCGAGTGTCCCCCCGGCCGTTGACAATAAACTTTCCACGCTTGAATTCGGTTTCTGCCAATGCCAAAGTCAATTTGAACGACATGTCCCGATCAATCCTCAACGCCGCCGTCGTATTCCCGGTGATGAGCATATGCAGTATCTCTTTGCGAGCAACTAAGATCGATAAACCCCGTTCCGATGCATTGCACATGTCTTGTCCGAACGATCAGATATTCTGCCCCCAAGGTGGGATGGAATGTCGTTGGAGCCTCTGCACGTTTGCTTTGCCGTGCCGGTCATGTCATCATGTTGAGATCAGGAGCCGTGCCTCGTCGGTGTGCACACATCTACCACACCTGCAGATGCCCTGAGAGGTCAAGTTCCGTCTTCCCGGATACATAGATGTTTTGAGCCATGCGAGTGACCAGATGGGGCCAAACCTTCTGCTTGTACAACATTCTAGAAAGGATCGTCTTTCTCTTTAGTGTATTTGCTTCCAGAAAAAGGAGGTTGAGTAATCTCGTGGTGTTCACAAAGGCGATTCTTTTTCCATCCTGATCGAGTAGTTGTACACGTACGTCTCTGCTAGCTTAGGGAATGCGTCATGCTCTTCATCGTTGTGTCCTGGGATATCGTGACAGCAGAATCGCAAGTCTTTCAAGTTCTATAGATTACGCCACTTGACATTCGCTCCATCATTTGCAGCCTTCACTCTCCTAGTCTTCCATCAACATCGGTCTTTTCAGAAGTAGGGGCTGAGTGTGCCAATGCACGAATGAATGACGATCAAGACCATGTTCAGCGTCTCACGCGGATTAGTGACTCTACATCAGTCTCGGGTGTCGGATGCCAGAGATCCAGGTTTGGATGGGCTGTGTGCAAGGTCCAGGTGGCAGCCACCAGAATATGCGCAGCCTCCTCGTACGTGGACTAGTCCCGGGGTTGGGCTTAGCGTGTCGAGGGAACCACACCGCAATCAGGGGAGCCTTACTTGACACCGCTCTGTACTTAGCGGAAAAGATCGCGTCGCGGTTTCGATGAGAGACTTGTCCAGTCGCCATTTGCTCGTGGGGAGGTGAGCCACCAGCCGTCCCGTGTGAGCAAGTAGCTTGTCGATCAAGGGAAGTTCGAGCGCGTCTCAGTGGCTGGAAGGGCGCTGCCAACTGGCAATAGACATGCGCCGCTTTGCCTTAAGGGGTAAACAGTCATTGACATTGTATGCAATGGCCAAGCTGTGGTCGAGTAGACTTGCATCGTAGTCGTTGAGAGCCAGGGATGCATTAAGCAGAGAAATCGAGCTTGGAGTTGTATGATCCAACGCGTCTTGTTGCAACATGGGTACCGAGATACAAAGTCTTGCTGACAAGGATCCTTTTCATGTGGGTTGCCGTACTTCAAGCCGAACGATGAGAATTCTGACCTGAGATGTAGCAGAGAGATCTGGAAGAGCAGAGTTCTTGCGAGCCGTCGAGAAGGAGTGATGATGGCGCCATCATGAGTCGATTACCACGTATGGACAAGATGACCGGCACCGACACTGCGGGAAGGAACGTGCTGGATAGAAGTGCTTGCTTCATTGGTCAGGTTAATGCTATCTGAAAAGATGAAGAGGTGAGATACGTCTCCCTGCGGGACGAGCAATTGATCCCACAGAACTTGTATGCCTCTTTAACCTCTTGTGGCCTTGTATCATGTGGTTCGTGATTACTGAATTTAATCATATTAGAATGGACACCTCCGTGTCACTATGTTAGTGAGTTGAGTAGGAATGCCAAGTCTGAAGAAATGGAATTCTCATCTAGTGCAGGCCGTTTTAATAGACGTGCATTAATCACACGTCCATAGGGCGAGATCGCCAACGGAGCTGCATGGTTGTCCAACGGCTCCGCTCTGGTTATTTGGCGTGTGGAGAGGTGGTCCTCAAGACTCGCGCTTTTCGCTCAATGATCTCCATGCTTTAAAAGTTGCTTTTTGTTCGATTTTGCGCAAGACACTACCACACAGGTGTCTCTAGAGCAATCATGATCTCGACAGAAAATGTGGCTCGATGCTCAACCAGGTGGTTCTGTAGTACCCTTCGCGTGCCTCGAGTGGGGTCCTCTCGGGTCATAGCCAACAGGAAAACTGTTGCCGGAATAGGATGCGCCTCTGGACCAATTTGTTGCCATGGAGTCGTGCCGCGGGGATCCAGTCATCCCTGGATCTTGCTGATACATTCCCCAATTGTACCCGGACTCTCCTGTAGGAACTTGTCCTGGTCTTTGAGAGTAGTATTGCGACGGCACGATTGGCTGAGACGATATCGACGCTGTTTGTTGTTCGTATGATGCCGGGTAGACTGAAGTTGGATGTGGTCCAACGTATCCAGCTGCAGCAGCCATTTGTGAGTGGTAGGCTGGTGGTGCGGTTGTTGATTCAGTCGAGCTCCAGGTGCTTGCTCGTGACACGTCTGCGCGCGAATGATCAATGTATCCATAAGACAAGCCTTGTCCTCCGTGTGCGTATCCTCCTGGACTATAATTTCGCAAGTGCTCGGGAGATTGAGACCAGTGCATATGACCCTGAGAATTTGCATATCCAGCAGGAGGGAGTTCGACAGGATGACCGTGCCAGTCTGAAGGTGCTCCGCGTTGCATGCCGAGGTGATCGGACGGGAGAATGCCTCCGGACATCATCACGCCTGTGTGTGTCAGCCACAGCCCTCCATCTCGCGCTGTGCATCTTACCTGAGCCTCTACCTGCTAGAGGCATTATATCGGAGTAGCCGCCTGGTAGAATTTGGGAGGAATGATCAATACCATCGCGGTGCTCCGGGCTCACACCAGAAGGGGAGCGTGACATGACCGAGGATGCCTGCGAGCTCATACCTGCTGCTTTACCTTGGGCGCGTGGATCGGCGCTGTTGGCGGTGTCGACAGTGGTGAAGATGCACTCCTTCTTCAGCTTTATGCAGTTGGCGCACCTTCGCTCGCCTTCTCCTTCAGCGAGGACGCAGCGTATCTTACGTCGCCTACAATGCGCTGCAGTACTTCAGTCTGACATTCCCCCTGTAAGCGTAGCTGACTTACCGCATGCGACTGATATTCTCGTGTAACCAAGCTTGTTCTTGCGACCAAAGGCAGCGCTTGGCGGCGAATCCGTGGCCTCCGGAGATGCTGAAGCCATGGTGGTGTAGGATGAGAGATGGACCATTAATCGCGTCCGGAATCGAGCTTGCCAAGTTCGTTTGAGCAGCACCAGTATGTATTTCGGGAACTACGAAGCTTTTGCCGATACAGAAAAATCGGGCAGTCCTGTGATGACGCTCTGTACTGTAGACCAGAGACTAGACGTGTGTCGTAGTGGGGGGACTTCCGCGTGAGAACGATGAAACCAGACCGGCTATGCTGTTATGAATGATTGCATGCAGCATGAAAGACTATTAGCCCAAGAGTAGAAAGGCTGATGACTCGTCATGGGATCCCAAGAGGAAAAGCCCACGATCGTGGTTGTGAGGACGTGACTCCAGGCCCAAGCTTCGTTGTGAACAATCCAAGAGCCCCTCTATACGAGCACGACTACACCGCGACAATCGAGGTAGAAATGATCGCGCAGGTATAAACCAAACGACACCAAAGATCCGGCGATGTGGTGGCAGGCGGAAGCGAGGCGATAACCTTGAGTCAAAAAGTGATCGATTGTGAAGCTGGGGAAATTGGAAAGTCGAAAACGACAGGAATGTTATGTGTGTGTGTGTGTGTGATGTGAGTGTGCAAAGGCGGATGTGCCAACGGTAGACGACAGCTAATTGGAGAGCCTCTTTGAAAGTCCAGCCTTTTTGATCGTGACAGAGTACCAGAGATCGTCCCGAAACGAAAGTATCCGAGCTGAGCGGAAGCTATCTAGCTGATCAATGGCGTTAAGAAGGGGGAGGGCAGGACGAGACTGCTTTGACATGGAGAGCTCTCGGGTTGGCGAGGGGCAATGTTTTTCTCTGACAGCAAAGTCAGCCTGCAGGTGAACAGCTTCTTCGGCGCGAGTAGCGGAGCCAATGCCGTGACCTCCTCTTGCGCCCAGAGTGCTCCTCTAGAAAGGGAAGACTTGTGGTAGCGGAGCTAGAGATATTAGTGGCCGGACCCAGTAATACGTGTCGGCTGGGCAAAGGCTGCTTGGGATTGTGTTGTTATTGTGCGCCTTGTTCAAGCTCGGATGACGTTCAAAGGGAAAAGCTCTGGGTACCCTCTAGCAGCCCTGTGGCTCGCATGCCTGAGGTGTGGCTCTTTGACCAACCTAAAATACCATCCGATCACTTGGCTTTCTTTTGACGCACGCTATATCCGGACGGGTTCTGGGGCCTACGCTTGTACCCGAACGTGACCAGAGGACGGCCAACGTCCGTCTCCTGCCCGCAGGGGCATGCCACAGAGGCTGGGATGGAGGGGCGCTTTGCTGACTCCATGGATCTTCGCAGCGGGGCAGGGAGCGAATGACTCGACGGCTCTGTTGAGAGCTCTTTGAATCCCCAGCTTCTCAAGCCATCTGGTCAATAATGATGGTCTTGGTCCGAGGACGCCACAGTCACACAGGTATCTGATCCGTGGGGCCCAACCTTTGACGAATGCCGAGCGGACCGTCTTGGTTCTCGGTCCCTTACGGACGTGAGCAGCTCGGATATCGGCTGCACTTGTGTCTTCCAACGCAGGGATACCAGAACAGTATGTATTGGACTGGGAGGCTTCAGACATTGTGTCAGCGGCTGAACTTGTGAGGGAAAGCTTGTCGCGGCAAGCCACGCGTTCTCCGCTTGGTGGGGTTTAGCTCGACAATCTCATTGCCCTGAATCATCAGTTGGTGCAGAGATTCCCGGGTGTGCTTCATGACACGCAGAAACATGGGCGGCCAAGAGATTCGCGACGGGATGTGAACAAAAGGTTCAGAAACCTAGATACCCGTAGCCGCGGCCTTGATTGTTGTATCGTATTCACCAACGGTCAGGGATCCTCAACGTCTCTTGTTATCGGATGGCGGGTCTTCTCGTGTGTTTCATGCGTCTCTACGCGTGCGGGCAGCGAGTTTCTCCGGGATACTATCCGTTTACGCTACTGCCCTGCCACCGTTACAGCAGAGTGGACAGCGATAAGGCGCCACGATCAAAAAAACATCCCAGTCACACTCTGCCGGTCTGTGTCGAACGCCGCTACATCACTCTGACTGACTGCCGGGAATGCCGTATGATGAATGGGGCACGAAAGGATTGTGTATGGTTGATTCAAACAAGCATGGCGTCTGCTCAACCTGCCAATCAGCGATGCAGACAAGTCTCCAATCCCATGCTGGCGGAACCTTTCCTCTGGTCTGATTCGACGTATCGGACGCTAGGAACGACCAGCGTCACTGCACAGAGCAACATGGTTTTGCAGCGTGCGTTGTTGCATCATCCTTAATCTAGCGAGGCTCACAACTGGAAAGCGGTGGAGACTGGGCGCTCACAAGCCAGCGCCACTAACAGATCGCTAGTTTCGATGCTTTCTTGGCTTGGTTGTAGTCAGTCGGCCGGTCTTCGCCCGGAAGCATGACACCTTGTCCCTGGTTTTCCACCTGTTTTTGGTATGACAGAGCGATACACTTCATCCGATTGGAACAACAACAACAAGTGTGAACAGATCGATTATCGCCTCCCACACCATTGACAGATCTAGCCGTTTATGATGAGAACGCTATCACCAGAGATCAGGGTCACTCACTCTATCGGACACACGAACATGGCGTCAGTGAAGCTCTATTGAGAAGAGATTAGTTGCTGGAGCCATTTGGTACTGTAACTGTTCCCTCAGATGAAAGTCAGTAAGTAGTACAGACACTGCAAGGTGCGGCTATCACCATCTCCGTCGTACAATAACAAAGGTATTCGTAACCACCATTCCCCTTCCTCCAGAGAGACTCCGTAATTCCTCCAGTATCTCGCGCCTCCTAGGAGCAGTCCTTGGCAAGAGTCTGCTATTGTCCCCATGGATTGTACGTTGGCGAGTAACAGTCTAGATACGATAGCACAACAGTCGAGCACGCCGCCACATTGGGCCGCCCAGTGCAGGCCAAGCTATGATGCCGAGAATCAGTGCAGCCACATACGGTCATCTGTGTCGGAAAGTCCAAGCAGTCCCGCCTTTTCACTTGACTACCGCGCAGAACAACGCACGATGCACGATTGTGCGTGTCATACTCAGAAGCATACAATTCTAGGGCTATACTCCACCTCCACCGGGTGAAGACGTGCATGCAGTACAAGTACCGGAAGAATGATCTGCGGGCCTTTTTGTATGGACGTCGTTCTGATCAGCGACACAAGACTTTGATCAGCACAAGGTCGCTGATCCCATATCGCAAGGTATACAATGATGGACATGTTCTGCCGCCAAATCGGTATAGCACCACCATCGTGCCGAGAAGAGAGGCTCGACCAGTCTTCTGCGTCGCTTCCATGCATGGTACGACGTCTGTCGGAAGCGGAAAAGGTTCATGAGGGCAGGGTAAAACTACCACAACTTCACACAACCCTGGAAGGGTTTGGCACGCAAAACATGATAAGACGCTCCCATTTGCTACGCGGCTCTGCCCGTAAACATGCCACCCCCGCTGACCGTGAACATTTGCTCAGTGATGATTCCACGCCGCTCCACAGGCATCTTTCCCTCCAGACTCACTTCCCAGTCCTCGGTCGTCATCAGAATTTCATCCTCATTTTATGCAGGTTTGACTCGAGACTATCGCTAGCATGTATAGATACGCACCGCGGAGAGAGTCGGTGTAGCCAATGACGGACGTATCAGCAATTGGCTCGATGGGAACCACGAGACAACCCCGCCTCGGGGGCCCAAAGGCAAAGCCACTGGTTGTTATCTCGTCACAAAGATATCATTATCTTTGATTCTTCAACCACACTTTGACTGTCCTCAACATCTCATCAAGGACGTTCATCGTGCGATTGCGCACCTCCATTATTATTCGTCTATGGCTTTATGGAAGATCCTATCGTCTATCCCTCTCCATCCCAACTGTTGAAGCCAACTCCCTCTGCACCCGTTGCGAAGAGCGACGATGTCGAAGACGACGACAAGCCTGACCCTGCCACGGTCAAGAAGAAAAAGGCCTCGCCGAGGAGAAAGAGTGTGAACAAAGCCACCATAAAAGTTGGCAACGATGGTGTCGCGAAACCAAAGCAGACGAAGAGTCGGACAGGTGAAGTGCCCTCGGTCAACACATTTGCGATACGTACTGACGGCAAGTCGAGGTTGTCAAGCCTGCAAGGATAAGCGCCTCAAATGCGATGAGAAGAAACCTACATGCGACAATTGCAAGAGACGCAATGTCCCGTGTCCTGGCTACAAGACCAATTTCCAGTTCAGAGACCTGACGGTATCTCTTCATCAGCATGGGGGCAGCAAAGCTGGGGCACAGCGTATGTTTAGTCTCATACCCCGCACATGATGCACGTACTTGCGCGCTAACTTTTCCTCATTAGCTAAGAAGCAAAAACCGTTGCAGAAGGATGCGTCCCAGGACCAGACATCTCCATCATCTGATGCTCAAGCACAAGCCCTGCCAACTGCTCCGACATCTGATCACTCTACCAGCCCCAAAATAACTCAAGACTCTGTCATTGGCAAAGACGGTTCAAGCATCTCAACGCCTACGAATGGCACCCAAGGTTCGTCTCGCCGCGAATCGGCATCCCTATCACCGCCTCGTTCCCACAATGTTCATCAACCCTTGATATCCCATGTAGTCACATCGGGTCTGGCCAGTCCTCCTCGTAGCTCTTCGGAAGGATTATTGCCTGACAATGCGCTGCAAAGCCTCCCTGAGGATATCTCTATGCCTGCTATTGCCGATATATCCAACAGTCTCGGCTCACCGAATCTGTGGAATCCCCTGCAAGGGCCCGATGACATGCTGGATCCCTCGATGGATCCCAATGACTTTGACGAAGAAATCACTCGCAATGCGGATTTCTCTTTGCAGATCCCCACTGATCCATTCGACCTCGACGCTTCCATTGGCTGCTCATCACTGGCGCTGTCACCAAGGAGCGCGGTTGCTCTGGCCCACAACATTCAAATGGCGTTTCTTCCTCAAGAGCCATCATTCGCCATGGATAGTGTAGAGACAATCACTCTGCATTTTGATCGTCTAACTTGTGGCATCCTTTCGGTTAAGGATGGCCCGACGGAGAATCCTTGGAGAACGCTTTTGTGGCCCATGGCTCACAACTCGCTTGCACTGTTCCATTCTGTATGTGCTCTCGCAGCCTTTCATGGGGCGCGACATGAGCCTCGTCTCCGCAATGTCGGTCGGGAGCACAATGACCGAGCGATTGCCAATTTGCACGAGGGTCTACGTGACGAGTCGATAGACCGGGAAGCCCGACTGGCAGCATCACTTGCACTTGGATTCGCGGATGGGTGGAACCACCATACAACTAGCGGCAACATGCATATCAAGGGAGCCAGGATGATGATCCGTCAAGCGCTCGAGGAACACAAGGCATCACCACTCCAAGGTCTTCGTCTCGCTCGTCTCAAGTTCCTTTGCAATGCTTGGGTGTATATGGACGTTATTGCACGACTCACCTCCATTGACCAAGACGAGACGGATGACTATGAGCAGATTTACACTGCATTTGGCAACCCTCACATCCAGCAACAGGGTTTCGGTATCGACTTTGGTATGGGTATTGATGCTCAGCTTGATCCCCTCATGGGATGTGCTGGCACCTTGTTCCCATTGATCGGCAGGACTGCCAATCTTGCTCGCCGTGTACGTCGGTCCAACTCCAACTCTCCGGCGATCATCACTCAAGCCTTGGAATTGAAGGAACAGCTCGAGGCCTGGGACCCGCCTGATTTTATCGAAGAGCCGGAAGACCCGACGAGCACAGTCCCTCATGCTCTCCAGACAGCCAGGGCGTACCAGTGGGCGACCTTGTTGTATTTGCACCAGACTGTTCCCGAGATACCTTCGGCAACTTCTTCGCAAATGGCCAAGAAAGTGCTGCAGCTTCTCGCAACGGTTCCAGCTCAGAGCCGCTTTTTGATTGTTCACATCTTTCCTCTCATGGCTGCCGGATGCGAAGCCGTGACCGAAGAAGATCGTCAGTGGGTTCGTGATCGTTGGCAGGCTATGGGTCGGCGTCTCCAGATTGGCAGTGTCGACAAGTGTGTGGAGATCACTGAGGAGGTATGGGCACGACGTGATCTTCACAGTGCGGCGCCTCGTCGATTGGTCCCGACTACGAATCCGCATGAGATAAACCTCCCAAGGCACAACCGACCTGCACGCAACGACTCGATGAATCCTCGCACTGGAGGTCTCGGCTTGAGCGCTTTCCAACCCAACATGGATGTCGATATGAACGAGGGATTGTTTCCTTTGATGATGTCGCGGCCGTCATGGCCGCAAGTACGGGAATGGAGCGACGAGATGAATTCGCAGTATAACGTCAGTGGACGACTGCACTGGTTGGGAGTTATGAATGATCATGGCTGGGAAGGTAAGTGCATATATGGACCTTGCAAACTCCCAATTCGGGTCTCGAATGCTGAAACTTTCTAGTACTGCTCGGATGAGGACAACATATCCGGCTCCAGAACCTCTCTTTCTGCAGCAAGTTCGACCGATCACGGAAATTGACAACAGCGTTTTGCTTTTCCTGCACATTTGATTCTTCACTTTTGCCAATTTGGGAGTCCCAATGCATCATCTGGTCGGTAGCAAGGCGCTGGCGGTGGGAACGGTACTCTGTGAGAGTCACCGAGAGCATAACCAGGCGGGCAAATTCGGGGAGAACAACAACACTGATCATCCATAGCCGCGACTGCTTTTCGTCTTGGTTTCCTCACGTACATGATTTATGAAAGAGCAACGATTTCCTTCCCCTAGCATACAAAAATAGCAGGATAAGCAACTGGGGCATGACTGACGGCCATCTATCGACCGTGCCCTAACGCAGCCTAGACCGGACGCTTCTTTTCGCCCAAAGTGGCAATCGCACCCTATCTCGACCCAATGCGATAAAACCTTCACGGGGACTCCCCTTTGTTCAGCTTACCTCAGCTGCTGCCTATGCGAATCTCTACGGGCAAGTAAACGTCGTCCTTCTCCGCATCTTTTAAGCATACATATCCCGTTGCAAGTGTCACAGTCAGGAGACAGCGTGAGTCATGACTGTCCATCTCTTATCAACCCACCTTCCTTCTCTCTCTACTGCTTGGCTTCATTCAGATATCGTGAGATGTCATGCGATGATGGAGAAGTCAAGTCGAATTTTCTCGTCCTCTTACGACGGTAATAAAGGTAATACAAAGAAGCCGAATATCCCCAAATGTAAACCGGTTCCCCAAAAGGCAAGGAAAAATGTACCATCCTTCCCACCTTGTTACCGCCACTGTGAACATGTCCAAAAGATTATTCTCCGTCCGCTTGAACTTGTGTACTCGACCCCCAACCCCCCAATCGTAAGAGAGAGGGGATCGGATGGCTTTGATTCGGGTTCTCACTTTTGCAAGTGCACCAATCTCGGACATGGCCTTCGAGTCTGGACGTCGTCGACGGGGTTTCGAATCTGTAAGCCTCTACGAGTGTGGCGGGAGGTCGAAACGTCCCAAGTATATGTGAAGAGACACTTCCAAAAAGAAAATCCGAGGTGTCAAGCCAGAAAAACCTCCCGTCTAGGGTTCCAGAACGCCGGAAAGCAAGTCCCTGTCCCCCAGTCCCTAGATCCGAATGACGATTCTGACATCAAGCGCCCTTGCCTCCCTGATGCCACAACCGAGACAAGTCCGCTCGACTCTGGCGACGAGAGCGTGCTCTCCGACCTTGGCGCACCAAGCCCTCGCCAGTAGCTGCAGGTCACCGCCGCCGCGACAGTCGAGGATAAGCACTTGACCCGGCTGTTCGGGAGTGTCTGACTTGGCCCGCGGACTGCGACCGGCGCCAGAGTCCTGCCTCTCGCGACCGTCCTTGCCGTCCTTTCCGGCCTCCGACTTGTCGAATCCTGTCACTCGCTCGTCCTCGCCGAGCAGCACCAAGGCAGGTACAACCTCGAACGTGTACTCCTTCAGCACAGGGTGGCACGGTGGCGCGGGTAGCTCCTTGTCCTTCTTCTCCCTTTTCTCGTCACCAGCGATGGTGACGTTCTTCCTCGGCGTCGAATGGGGTGTTCGCATCTTGGGGAAGCAGGGCTGAGATGCGACAAAGTACACATCGTACTTGAGAGGCATTGCGAGGTTGTTGAGCTTCGTGTTGCGAGGAGGCGTGAAGGTGATGACGGCCTGACTGGTTGGAAGGGCGGAGACAGTCTTGCGATCCCCAGAGCAGCTGCTATCATTGGCAGATACATGTGGAACAGGGGTAGACAGCTCAAAGGTCGTGGTCGAGGATTCAAAAGTGAGGACATGATGGCGGACTTCGTTGCCGAGGACAGGGGGACCATCGCTAAGCCATACAAAGTCGGATTCCTGCACAGGCTGTGCTTTGGGGTCTGGATACGGCGCCGATGAAGTGGCGACAAGGCCGGCCGACTTTATCCTAGGGTTGTCTGATGGCGGCGGCAAGGAGGAGACATTGATCCAGCCGTCATCATGCGAAGCACCAGGCGACGGTGCCGAAATCCATCCCATGCAGTCATGGACACCATCCAGCGCTGCCACTACTCTTCCAACGACGGAAGACTTTGACCAATAGGCTCTATTGCGATAGACGAATCCGCCGGTGAGGTTGGCTGTATCTCCGAGAGTAGAAAGTGCATTGGATGAGTTCTCAAGCAACGATGAGATCAAGAGGTGGGAAGCCGACTCGCCAGGCATGACGAGACCCGTGAGCCATGAACGACTCAACCATCCAGCCGCGTTGAGCGCAGTCGATTGGTGTTGTTCCATAGGCGGTAGCAATTGTACTGATTGTGCCGTCAAGCTGCGTCCAACGTGGGGTCGAACCAAGACGCCAAAATAGCTGTCCCGTTCATCAGGCTTGAACGCCGGTGTACCGACGGGCGTTGTGTAGGTCTGCTTGGTCCCTTCTTCGTTCTCCTGAACTCTGTTTGCGATCTTCTGCCTCAGCTCATCGACGTGTGGCCATTTCAAGGCCGTTGCAAAGGCAAGCAGACCGTTCAGCTGCATCTTCTCATGCCGTGGGAATAAGATGGGTTGAATGTCCTCGTCTTCTTCAAAGTCTTCCCGGGCTGTGACAAATGACAGCATAGAGAACAAGCTGCTGCGGTTCGGATCTCTGCCACCTTTTGCGTTGTCGACAGTGGCAGGCGCTATGCAAACATCCTGGAGAAATCTTCTGGCCAGGATCAGGTCCCAGGCGACCTTTCTGGAAATGGTAGGCTGCCTCCTCCGGGTGCCACTATCTTCAGAGTCGCTATCCATGGAAGACTGGCTAAGCTCGAGCCGAGTGAGGAGCTCTGCGGCGAGCGTGATCTGCAGAAGCAATACGTTGCGATCATTGACAACTTCCACGCCGTCAGGTTCTCCCAAGGCTGCCCAAATCGTTTTGCCTATCCGTAATCGCTCGTCGGGGTTGCTGAGGTCGTACCACAGGCCAGAGAGATTCAGTGCCTTCAGTAGAGCCATGACCTGTACGCCAAGGCCGGTGGGGTCGCCGTCTGCTGAAGGACTGTACTTTGGAGGTGTAAGGAGCTTCGCAAATAAATCCGCATACATCTCTGAGGCTTTCTGTTCGTTGACGCCGGTCTGGAGCTCTTCCTCGCCATCTCGTTGAGCTTGCCAATCGCCCAGTTCTGTGAGTCGGTCTATAAGACGTTCGACCTGGGGCGCCCGTAGACCTATCGATTCAGGATCCGTCTGCAGAACAAGTCTGTTCGAATATGACTTGGGTCCCTTAGGAACCTCGGGGGATAACCCAAGCGGTAACTGGAGGAAATAATCCACGCCAACAGTACCGGGCTCGAGTCCATGCAAGCTTAGCATGCTGGGCATTTCAAACACGTTCTTGAGACTCTTGATGTGGTTGAAAAAGCCATCGCCGTCTACCGACTGCAGAGTTGCCACCTCGAAAGAGCTGTGCTGGAAATCCAGCGCATCTCGGCCGTCCTGTGTGCTATCGGGATCCTGGTCACGATAGGTCGCCTGTGGCCTAGGATAGTCTCTCGAGCCAGCTACTGCGAACAGAGGAGCTCCGAAGAACATCTTGCGTAAATCTGCTTCGCGCATTGATCGGACTTGGGATTCCTCTCTGACGGTTGCCATTCGGATAGGTGGAGGATTTGCAGCCAAAGGCTTGAAGGTATCATTACCAGAGTAGGCTGAACTTCTCACCGTTGATGGCTCGAACGAGAAGTCACTTGAGTTATCTCGTCGAGAGTATCTATCTTGTTCTGCCATGGCAGAGAGATTCATCACGCGACTTTGACGATTCGATCCACTATGCTCGACCTGCGGGTGTTATGGGATAATCATGCTGCCAAGCGGACATACTGACTCTCGTTCTTCGTTTCCCTCGTCTGGAAATCTTTGGCGCAAGCGTGTGATTCCAGAGATCTCGTACGGACTTTCGTTTTGACAATTTTGGACCTTCATGTTTGGGCCCGTCAAACTGCGTCGTCGCTGCTCTTGGAAGGGCTGGCACAGCTGGCGGAGGCTCCGATTCTGGGGCTGTCGCCGTTGAATCTGCATGTTTTCGTCTGAGCCGTGTCGACTCGAAGCTCTTGCGCAACGAGAAGGATGGCGAGCGTTTCAATTCTGAAGCCATTGGACCGGCTCTCGATGTATGCAGGACTCGTCAATGATTCTGATGTATCATCTTGACGGTATGCCGTTCAGATTAGGCTGGCTGGGTGCATGCTGATCACGTTGTTGGCCACGAGGCAGAAGACCAGTCCCAGCCGGCGGGTGTGCTAGGAAAACCCTTTGGCTTGGGACAAGCAATCTGCGGTTGCATGATGGATGGGATTGGCTGGTCCATGGCGCCAGAGAGTATGGGCGCCACAATTTGGCGATTTGGCGAAGGGAGACTTGAATCAGACAGGGCCAGAGACGAGAGCAAATTAAAGGCTGCATCGGAGGGTCAATGTTTAAATGAAAGTCCCCACAGTTTTAACCACATGGTGCGGCCGGCAATCGTCGACAGCTCGCGATTTTTGGGCGTGAATTGACAGGAACAGGATTACTTTTACTGATGCTAGTTTACTCTGCAGTCGTGCGTCTACAAGCGGACATTGCTTGTCCTTCTCGTCTGCTTTAAGACCAGAAGCACAAAAGAAGCCATTGCCAGTGTGCATGCTATCAACCCATACTGCTCAGCAGCACTGTACGTCGAATCCGCCGTGGCGAGTCAGAGAGCTCCCTTGTCTCCCTGATCTGGTATCCTCTGCTTCAGATACTTTTCGAGGTCGTCGATTTCTTCTGGGGCAGCAGAGTGCGGAAGACCGCCATACGTATTGAAGTCGACATTCCAGCCCCACTCCTTGAGCTTCGCTGCTGTCTGCTGACCCCATTCATACCTCACAATGGGATCCATGTCGCCGTGACCCATGAAGATAAGTGTGTTCTAGATGTGGTCAGGGCTTGGCACACCAAGTGTTGAGCATGTGTCATACCTTGTTCGGGTTCTCTTTGGGTACCATATCTTGAATCTTGCCCTTCAACAAGAGATAGCTTGACAGACCGAAGATGCCTCCAAGTTTGACCGGTGAAGTAACACCGGAAATCAGTGACATGGCGCCACCCTGGCTGAAGCCACCGAGCACAATGCGTTCGGATGGGATACCAGCCTCGATCTCTTTGGCTATCAAGCCATGGAAATAGTCCTGCGATCTTTTGATGCCGGGCTCATCTTCGCTCTCCTGCAATGCATCGAATGAGACCTACGTGCCATTCTGGGTCAGTCAAAAGTGCAAGTGCATGACCATATTGCCTGGTCGATGGTGGCGAACAGCTTGATCTCGAGGCCTTACTATGTCATACCATCCAGGCATCCTCATACCCATGTTCTACAAGATTATCAGGACCAAGTCGTGGTACACTCGTTGACAAACATACGATGGTTATTGGTATTGTCGGAGCATTTGGGAAGATGAATTTGGTTTCTGGAAACTTGTTCTTCTGTCGCCACGTCTCGGACAAGAATGACCTGACGAGGGACATCAGAATCGCACACGAAACTACTATTAAGAATGTTCTCACCATCCAGCACCGCTGTAGTCTGGTCAGCGTACAGCAGCTTGGACCTGCAAAATCGACTGTACCTATCACCTAAGCCATGCGCAACAATGACCGTCGAGGTATGCCGTCTGACGGCTGGAACCACTATCGCTGCCGGTCCGGACATGATGCTGCTTTGTAATCAATGAGCAAAGATATCGACAGGTGAGGGCGTGATGATGGGTCCATTGCTGGGTGTTGTGCGGCCTAGGGTTACACCTTTCGCATCTAATCTCCTAGGGTTGCAACCCTAGGGGATTAGATGCGAAAGGTGTCTCGGGCAAAAGAGCTGCGAACGCATACGTACTTGACCCAGTAACCGTGTAGAGCTATGCTAGTATTCATTGGAATTCAATGGATTTGAGCACCAAAAACACATTGGATGATAGGCCCAAACACTCAGTGAGTGCAGTAGTGGCTACTGTATCTCGGCCCGGACGGCTTCTAGAAACCGGGGGGTGTACGAATCTCTTCCAGACCTATCCACGAATCCTTTGTTTTGACAGGTCTTTTGACATGCATGTTTTGCATTGACACAGTTGTCGTGTTTTGATCAGTGAGACAGTCACCGCTGACGAATCACGGACCTCGCTTGCAGGTTGAAGGGCTGACTTTTGCGGATTTCTGCCAAGCTTACGACTTCATCTCTCCAGAGAGAGCCTTCCGCGAACTACGACTTTTGTCCTCAACAACTCCATCTCACCTCGTACACCTCGACCATTTGTTCATACCGACTGTCCACCGCTTTTTTCCCCTTTCTCACCTCAGATACGATTCTGTGGCGCTCGATTGGTCCTGAAAACGTCTTTTTTGAGCGCCTCTCTGGCCTCGCGTACAAGGCGCTCACCCCTTGTGCCCACGCTCGTTACAGCTTCGAATACCACACAAAATGCTTGTACCAAAAGGCGGGATCACATGGAAGTCTGCAAAGGCGCGACTGCCCCCGATTAGGGCGATATGGCATTTCCTAACGAAGACACGCTTTTTCCTGTTTGTTGCGATTGGCGCGATTGTCGTATTGCTTTGGCGGAGTTTGAGCGGTTCAGCCGGTGACCTTCAGAGGTATGTTACAATCAACCCAGGGATGCTGGGTCGGCACGAGAGGCTCGATTCATGGAGCTATCCACCTTCTCTCCGCTGTGCCATCTCCCGAGCTTGTGCTGACGTGTCTGCGAGTAGATTTTATTGCTTCGGCCCCTCGAAGTCACCCATGGATATGAGCCCGAATGAGCGAGCACAGTGGACATCACATCTTCAGACACAAGTAATTTTCAATCACCATGAGCCTATAGAGATCAACTCGACGGACATTCAACACGTCGACCTTAATGCCATCGAGACACCGCCTAAGGGCAAGCAACGCACAGAAAGAGTGCTTATCCTCACCCCTCTGAAAGATGCCGCGCCGTACATCGAGCAACACTTCGACCTGCTCTCCCAGCTCAGTTACGACCACAGCTTGATCGACCTCGCATTTCTTGTCGGAGATAGCACCGACGACACCATGGCAGTGCTGTCGAAAGAGTTGGAGCGTGTGCAGTCGCGACCAGACAGCGTGGCTTTCCGGAGCGCCACAATCGTCGAGAAAGACTTTGGCGTGACCCTTGGCCAGAACGTCGAGGAGAGACACGGGTTCGCCGCGCAGGGACCAAGGAGAAAGGCAATGGGACGAGCGAGGAATTACTTGCTTAGCTCTGCAATGAAGCCAGAACACACTTGGGTCTACTGGCGTGATGTCGATATCAAGGACTCGCCCAAGACTATCATCGAGGACTTCATGGCCCATAACAGGGACGTGCTTGTGCCGAGTAAGGACACCATCTCCGGATTCACCAAACTAGAAGCTAACAACAAATAGATGTCTGGTTCCACCGATACGAGAACGGCGTCGACATTGAAGGCCGTTTCGACTACAACTCATGGCAAGAATCCGAGCAAGGCCTCAAGCTCGCAAATTCGCTCGACAAGGACATTGTCCTCGCCGAAGGATACAAAGAGTACCAGACCGGCAGGACCTACATGGCCAAGATGGGCGACTGGCGAGAGAACAAGGACGTCGAGATACCGCTCGACGGAATTGGAGGCGTCAACATCCTCGTCAAAGCGGAGGTGCATCGATCCGGTATGTCCCACTCCCATTCTCCCTCGAGCAAATCCCCCTAACCCATTGATCCAGGCATCAACTTCCCCTGCTACGCCTTCGAGAACCAAGCCGAAACAGAGGGTTTCGCCAAAATGGCCAAGCGAGCGGGCTACGGTGTCTACGGTCTCCCCAACTACGTGGTATGGCATATCGATACGGAAGAGAAGCCAGGGAATGCATAGGAGCCAGTAGACAGGAGGTTCCTGCTGGGAGACGTCTAGGTGCCCGAGCTCCCTCCGCTCGGTCGCCACGACATTCGGCGTGGCACAGTCAGAGCGAGTAGGGGACCGGGCAAACGAGATGGACGCTGGGACGGACGGGTTCTGCTCCGTTGCGCGAGACGGGAAGAAATATATGTAATAATGCCCCTTTTCGATCGATTCGAAGACATGTTTCTTTTCTCTTTTTGTTCGGGGGCACACTTTGACCCTCATTCCGAGAGAGAGCCAATGGGTGCAGGGAGATAGGGTACATGTTGGTAATGATCCGACGGACGGAGACGCGTCCTGCATGAGACCAAGGGGGAAGGCGGGCGATCAATCTTTCCTTCCTTTCTGGCCAGAGGGAATCCGGCTGGCTGGCTGGCTAGCTAGCGAGCCAGCTAGCGGAATCGAATTCGAGAGATATCAATGAAATGGAGAATTATGGAACGAAGGCCTCTTTGCTTGAAGTCGTGACTGTCTTCATATCGAGTGAAGCGCCACGAGAGCATGAGGCGTGGACGTCTGACCTACTGGCGGAGCACGGCATACACATCAAACGACGAGTGCTATGGCCCTGGAGATCAAGCCGAGAGGAAAGGACGATACGAACAGCAGATAATAACACGGAAGGCATCACAGATTCATGCGTGACTAGAAATGAGAATATGTGGTAAATGTAGATGATCGTTTCATTCATAGCAAATCCCCCACTGTGCAATGTACCTCCACCCAGCAGGGAGCACCGCCACACCTGTTATGTACTTGTCCTTCGTTCATTAGAGGCCTTCCCGAGCAATGATTCCTCAGCCGATAAATTCCCTAGTGAAGAAACATGTTCCGCCGAGCCGCGAGGCTGATGCGTAAGAAAGTCGTCATATCGTTAGTGCTTGCTCTTTCGCTGCCGGCAAGCATGTATGCCACCCTCGGAAGCTATATCCCATCTCCATTCCCTTGCTGCATGACGCTATGGTGGTCCTCTTGTGTTGATGTAGGGCGTGAAAGAGATGGGAGGAAGACTCTACCACTGTCCCCCTACCATCCCGGTCCCGTAGTTCCCGCTCAACAACTCCCGTCTGACTCTCTCTCTTTCCTCCATTCCTGCACTCATGCCCATACCTGTCCCCATGCTTGCGCCGCCCCAAACCCCCAGCCCCTTCCTCAGCTCCTCCACTGCCCCTTGCAATCTCCCGCCACTCATCTCATGGTGCCTCCTCACTCGGTCCTCCCACCCCACAAAACCCAGCTGTATCCCGCCGCTGCGCTTCATCGCCTCTTTCACCACCGCCGCCCACGCAGCACCGAGCTCTTCGTACGCCTCCTCCTTGGCCCGGTTGTGGCTTGGGGTGTCCCAGTTTGGCAACCCGTGGACGATCTCAGTCACAGCATCGAGGTACGCCAGAGAGATGTTAGTTTGTGTCTCTTGTGGTGGGAGAAAAGATGGTGTAAAGTCCTTGAGCGCTTCGAGGAGTGATTGCAGCGCCCCTCTCACCCGGTTGTAGGTATAGTCGCTGGTCGGGCGATTACCAAAGGGAAATGAAGATTTCAGGGTTTCTTCGTATTTGTGCAGGACTGCCAGAGTGGATTCGAGTGTGGGGCGAGGCGCGAGAGAAGTCACCGCGCCTGTGAGTGAAGGGTGGGATGAGCAAAGTTCGGTGATGACGGAGCGAAGATCGGCGGGGGAGAGCGTCTCGAGCAGACGAGGTAGTTCCAGCGGTCGGCCTGTGGCTGTGGTTGTGCGGTTTCGTTTTGTGCGTGGTTGCAGTGGAGGAGGCAGGGCGCGGTTTGGGACAGTAGGGGAGGTTGACATGCGGTCGTCGGCGGGCGGTGTGGAGGCTTTACGCTTGCGGCCTGACATGCTGGATGTGGAGTAGAAGTCTGGGTATGTTAGATGATGTTGTCCATAAAGGCCGGGTTGATGGTAGATACCGTTGCGAGGTGGTGAGTGTCGGGGGTTCTCAAGGAGGTGAGGTGCGAACAGCGTGTGAGTTGGTATCACGCTGTTCATGACGCTGGTTTGAAGCCGGTGTTGCCTCGTAGGCGGCTCGAGTGTTTCCCCTCGATTCCGGAAATTGCCGCGGTGGTGATATTCGTAAAAGCCTGCTGATGACCAGAATTGCTTCACGGAATAGATCCGACGGTGGTTCGTGAAAAGTAGGAAGTCGGTGATGAAAGACAGAGACAGTTCGAGACAAAGTGTGTTGTGGTTGTCAAAGCGCTCGGCAGGTGGATCAGAGGTGGACCAGAAAGATGGCTCGAGTGCCACACGGTCCAGGAGTGGCGTTCAGCTCGGCCCGTCCCTAGCGAATCGATCATCGTCGGATCCCACATGACCTCCACCTCCTTTTGCTTCTGCTTGCTGTTGCAACATTCCTTTTTAACAACAAACAACCATGTCGGGCAGCATGCAACAATTTATCATCCTGGAATCTTGTCTAGGGTTCAACATGCCCCAACAGACGATCGTTCATGCTAGGAAGTCCACAGAGATCAAGGTTCGCATGTGAGGAGAGCCGACTCCGTCCTGAATGCTGGCGCCTCTTGGTCGAACTTCGGCTTCAACTCGTGAAAGTCATGAAAGTCCGAGCAAAGCCCTGAATGCTATACGGCGCGGAATGAGAACGAAGACATGGTAGGCACCATCCGCATGCTGTCACATCCTGTTCGTGTGCGAGGGTGACTATGAAGAACAAAGGGCCGACATGAGAGCACCCTGGGAAGTTCATTCGTGAGCCGGCAGGAGCTCAGTCCGGAGCGAAGCAACGACCTCCAAGGACGTTTCGGAGCTCACGGTTTCACACTTGCTCGCATCACAAATTTCGGACAGGTCATGTCAATATGCGCCTTTCGTAGAACAAAGAGGCTAGAAAGAATGTGATAGCGATCGCAACGCAAGTGCCCAGAACGAATGTAATGACATCCAAAGAAAGATATTCCGTCCGAGTAATAGCGCCCAACACCGTTCGCCACCCTCTCACTATCGTCTCCCTGCTTGCAAGCTCGCGTACACCTCGTCATATTCTCTATCTCTCCACGCGGCCGTCAACTGCATAGCAAACTCCTGCTGCCTCCTCCCAGCCCTCAGAATCTCCTCCTTCATCTTATCTACCCTCCGCATCTTCATCAGACTCTGCGCCACCGTCTTCTTCCATTCCGGCCACGCTGTTTCCATGTCTGACGTGGACGAAGTCTCCGTGGGACCCTCACCCCGACACGCAGCGATCCATTGATCCGCGAGCTTTTTGCCAGCAGCCAGATCGACTTGGAACATTAGCCGGTCGTACTTGGTGTGCAGCTTCTCCTTGAACCGGCGTTCGGAGGGCGCGAATATGCTATTGAGCTGAGCAATATGTTTCTCTGCTAGAGTGTCCAGGCCCATCGGTTCTCCGTCTGACATACCGGGTTGGCCAGAGTCTTTCCGGACGTCGCTGACGGCCGCGGCTTCCTGGCGTGCTGTGATACTTGCGGTCCATTTGTCCTTTCCGTCGTAGTATCGCTGCCAGAAAGCCCGGGTCTGCTCTTCGGTCCAGGCATCATCGGGTTCGGAGGGTGGAGTGTCGACAATTGGAGTCGGTGGGCTGCCGGTGGCTGTGAAGTGGTCAGTGTTTGATGGTCAGAGTAAGCGGGAGAGATCTTGCCAGGGGAAGAATCGGTACTGCTTGCTGCGGCGTCAGGGACTGAAGTCCCATTGACCTTGGTTGTTGTAATCGGCTGACCAAGTCGCTTGATAGAATCGTAAGCGACGAAAGTGTCATAAGGAACTCCACAAGGACCGGCTTCGACTCTACTGGCAGTGCCAGCGCTCACCGGAAACAGATCGATCTGGCCAGACGCCCTCTCACGATCACCAGTCAAAGATCTGATGTCCTGGATGTTCAAGTCCCGAAGAGCATCTATCCCGTCGAAATGGTTGTGGAAGGCATCAGGATCCTCTGATATCTGAAATGCATTATCAGTGTCATGAGCGTGATCTTGGCCAACTATGTATGAACAGAAATCATGACCGGAGCCGCAGAGGGGTGCCCAGGCTCTCGAGCAAGTGCATGATAAGAGGTTCCGGCTCCCCCCTGCGCTGACGCTCAAGGCGTGCCCATCGCGACTCCTCCATCCTCAATGCATCTTCGTCTCCTTTCCTCCTGTGCATCGCCATCTTCTCATCGTGTTCCAGCTTCCTCACGTTGTACGACATCTTCTCCTTCCGCTCATTCTCCCTCTGTGTCGCCGTCTTCCTCACAAACTTCTTCCTCTTGGGCTTTCCATCCTCGTCATCCGCCTTGAGGACAATGATCTGATTACCATCCTCCGCGGTAACGATTTCATAAGAAGAAAATGTTTTGCCTCTCACCTTGGCCACGGATTTTCCGTCACTCTCATCTTCGCTCTCCGCCTTAGGTTTCGCGGGTTTCTTGCCTCTGCACCTGCGCTTCTTACGAGCGCTGAGCCGATTAACCTTGGGTTTGATCAGATGAGTCTGATCACTAGAGCCGACCCTTGGTATCGGTAACGGAGTCAAGGACCTGCTCCCGGAGCTGATGGACAGTGTGTGGCTAGTGTCTGTGGCACCAGCGATCTGCTCGAGCTCATCCGGATCCAGAGTAAGTCGTTGGATGCCGTTGTGATATTGCATTAGTTGGCGTTCCTCACGGTTCTGGTCAGTTGCGACAGCCTTGCCTTTGCCTTTGCCGACCGACTCGGTACGACCCTCGTCTCCTGAATCCTCCATATCACATTGAGTCCCACTACCGTCAACGCCAAAGGTGTTACCGGATTTGTCGCAGCGAAAGGTGAATTGTTCGTTACGAGTCTCAATCGACTTATGAGAGTGCGCAGACGTGGCAGAAGGACTTTCCGGGAGGGCTTGGTTTTTGTAGTCCGGGTGCTCAAGCTTTACTTCCTCCATCGGGTTTGACTTTGTTATGCAAGCGCATTGCGGAGTGTCTTCCTGCGAAGCCACGATACTACTGTCAATTCCAGGCACAAAGGTACAATCATCCTTCGCCGACCTCGTGGAAGAGCGCCCAGCGACATACTTGAAAGATCGAGAGAAGGCGTTCTTGACGCCCCGTAACACCAATTTGGTCGGACTGAGAGGCGCTTCGTCAGCTCCGTCGTGATTAGCGACTGAAGTGTCCCCAGGCATCGCTTCAGAACCCCACGTTGCTGCAGGTGAATTGCCGCTCTCACGACCTGAAGTGCTCGTACCAGCCACACTACCTGAACGAGATTTGGTGTCGGATTCTGCTTTACCCTTGCTCTTTGATTTCGTCTTGATCTTTTTATCCTTCTTCTTGGCTTGAGCTTGCCTGGAGTAAGGACTGAGTGATTCGGTCTGCTTCGGTCCAGCTGCTTTCAGTGCATCCTTCGTCGAGGCTTGAGAGACTTGCGTCTGTACCGCAAGGTCTGAAACTTCCGATTCAGTCCCTCCCGGAGCTGGCGTTTCTCGTGCAGCTTCCACGTTGATCTTGGTGGCTGTAGCGGGTTCAGGCTCAATGCTAGCGAAAAGTTCTTTCAAAGGACTTCCGGCACCCTCTGAAGCTTCACCACTGGGTAGATCGGACTTTGGTAGCGGATTCTCCTCTGATCCAGCATCTACCTCGTGATCACTTTTGACGGCCAGAGGATGCTCGATCATATTGTCCGGCATCGGCGTCGTAGCCTGGTCTTTCGAGGGCTTACGGGTGGACTGTGGACTCTCTGCAGCAGTCTGAAAGCTGTCCTCGACATCCTCTGTGCCGGGAGTATTGATTGATGACTGGCCAGTGAAAGTGCGGAATGGAGTAATGTTGCGATTGTGAGGTCGTGTCCCAGCAGCGCTAGCGGTCCTGTCTTTCGCTGGTGGCAAAGCAACGGTGGTCAGATCGCCTGTTGCGCTCGTATTCGATTGCGGCTTGGGCGAAGCTAACGCCATTCCGTTTTGGAGGTCTAGGCTTGGCTTGTCGTCTAAGGCTGGCATTTGCGGCTCTTTGAACGCTGGGGCATCGGCAAGTGAAGTAGCTGGAGGTATCGGGATTATCTTCTCAACATCGTTCAGCTCAGACCTCGGCTGAGAAACAACTCGTGCGGAAAACTCGCCTGAGCCATATCCGGATTGACGCTTGCTGACTGTCAGGGCAGAAGCTGGGCGTAGTAGCGGCGACCTGGGTGCCTCTAGCTCTGGAGCTTTGGTCTCACAGGCATCGTTCTGCGTCGAACCAGTTGCGGTTGACTTTGACTGAACGTCTGCCTCCTCTGCCAGTCCGGGAGCGCCAAAGTTAGGCCCGGGCTGCTGCAACTGAGGCTCATTCTGTGCACGCATGCGTACCGGTGGCGTTGAATCAGGATCGTGTTGCAATGCATCAAGGCTGGGCTCCTTCCCCTTTTTACCGTTCTTCTTCTTGGAGCCTTTGGGAACAGGCAGACGGTCCGTCTCGGTCAACCTCGCGTCACCCCCGAGCCTTGTACGATCGACTGGTTGCCCAGATTCATTTCTGATAGAAAAGCGTTGGGCCGGCATCGCCTTCTGCAGTTCGTCCTCGGGAAACGGATTTGTCGGACGACGATCGTCTGTCGAAGCCTGGGAGGGCGCGAAGATAGGCCGTGGCGGGAGGCTTTGTTGGAGATAGTGACCAGAATGCACTAGAGGATGCTGATGAGCTAAAGGAGGCCTGATAACAACTGCCGTCCCGTCGAGATACTGGACGACCTCCCTTCTGATGAGGTCACTAGCAACTTGTGGTGCAGTCATACTGTTCAAGTCAGCACATTACTGAGTTTCCTTGCTGGAGAGCGTACTAGAGGAGGGTAGCATCAGATGTGAATATGCAGGCCTTATAATAACCTGGTGCAAGTTCCGACCCCCATGCGTCTACATCTTGCCTTGACTGTCCAGGAGGGATATTGAGCACAACTATAGGGTAGTAGCCGCTAAAGAATGGCAAGGCAGGATTGCCACCAAGCGGCATAACAGGACCTGCGAAGGGATATGCTGGAGCTTCTGGAGTGAATGGCTGATTGTAGCGACGAGCTGGGCCGCCACGAGTGGTCGTGTTGTGCATGCCTCTTGCAGACCCGCCGTGGCCGTTGGTATATCCGTCAGCGTAGGCATTGCCATCACCCTCTGAGAAGATTCGACGGTCAGAGAAATGCTGCGGCATCTGTGCGTTGCCCAACCATGATGAAGCCCGAGGTCCAGGAGGTCCAGCAGGGGGGGTATTCTCCTGCTGTTGGTGCCATCGCTCCCCTCTGTTGTTGTTGGCCTGGACATTGTTTCGGTATTCGCCGTGTGCGCTTGAGGAGAAGGAGTTTCTACCACCACGTCCTCTGCCTCGTGAGGGACGAGCACCCCTGAAGCTGGAGCTTCTGTTCCTGGTTGTATCGACTTCTCCAGATCTGTCAGGCGAGTCGTACTGTCTGCTAGTGCCGCTTTTGATGCGATTGGCGATGCTTGCCGCGCCACCTTGAGCAGGGACAAATTCGGTGTGAGAATACCGAATTGTGCTCTGTGATGCAGGGTTCTTAGGGAGTGACGCTGGGAAGAAGTGAGTAGACGACCTTGTACATCTATCTGAAAATTACCTTGCTGTGGTGCCGGTGTCTTGACGGATTGCGTGTCAAGCACTGGTCCGGAGACAACGCGAGCGTCGTTGTGGACGGCAGCTGTGGGTGAGATTAAGTCACTAGCCTTCCGCATCATTCGTGCTGTGACACCATAATCGATATCGGCGAAGAGAGGCTTCTCAGGCTTCGATTGCGAGAGTCTTTGTTGGATTGATGCTTGAACGCAGACCATAGTAAAGTGAAGCAGGTGATCAGCAAGGCCGATCTTGCTAATGGGATCCTTTGCGAAGAAGTGCTGGGCGGATGTGATGTCGAGAAGATTGCAGAGCAATTCTTCATTCTTGAAGTATTCATCGTGCTCCGTCACCCAGCTGGCAGCTTGACCTCTGGCGAGACGTAGGTGAACATGTCCCATTAGGCCACGCAGGACGTCCTCGATGCCACCGTTGGCTCGAATGTCCTCTTCGTCGAAGATCTGAGCCGGAGTGTCCGCCTGAATCATGCGATCGCACTTGGCACGATTGTCGAAGTCTTGAGCATGTGACTCTATCCAGCTTTGTGCTCTCTTCTTGACTTCTTCGGACTGGACGTACCACATCATGCGCTTCAGCAATTCCTCGTTGTTGTCATTGTCCTTGGCGTCCTCTTCGCTGAAAAACTTTTTGGTGGAGTCCTTCTTGAGTAAGTCGTTGGCGGATGCACGATCGGAGAAATACTCTTCGTTGTCTTTCTTCCAAGCCAAGGCCTTCTCTTTGACTTCACTATCGTTGTGAAGGGCGATACAGTACAAAGCCTGTTTGAGAAATCGAGGACCTTGTTCGGCCACAATCTGTTCGTCAAAGTGATGAGCGATGAATGCATCCTCTTCCTGCTGTGTAGCCCCTTGGTTGCCCTGCCCGCAGGGAAATACATCAGTGAAAATGCTTCTGCACATGCCCTTCCGAGTCCGCCAGAGATGCTCAATGAACGGACGAATCTCGGCAAATGGCTCCGACCTAAGGATCAAGGCAGGTTTGTGTAATCCTCGCTGGAGATTCGGAAAAGGTGAGCTCATGGCTGCAGACCCGTCGGATGCAAGATCACCAGGCTTGAGCCTAACAGCTGGTACTGGTAAACTCATGTCGAGCGATCGGTGGAGTGGGCTAGAGAGCTCTGTATATAGGCGGACAATACGTGAAAGTCGAGCTTCGAGGTTGAAGGGGTGAGGTTGAAGCTTGATTCAGTCGTGTAAGTGATCGGGAATGAGTGCGAGTGTGGTGGATGCAATTAGAGAATATATTGAGATACGATGCTGTACGTGAACAGAATCACTGTAAGGACAGACAAACGTGTTTTGGGTGTTGGTGAGTTTGTGGTTGTTCTGGGAGAAGAGGCAGGTGCAGTGGAGGAGGGGCAAGCGAGGCAGTTGGCAAGCACAAAATAATATTGAAAGATTCACATCCAAACCCAAGTGTGAACACGACTTTGCATGTGCTCAGAGGACTGTCACATGGTTCTGACACCTTCACAAAGAACATGTCTGTAGCATCCATTCTCATCTCCCCTGAGGACTAATCGACACCTCGTAGTTATTTGACGACACGAGGTGCCCTGAGCAGAGATTGGTATTAAACAGTGGGCTACGTCCAATGTCAGTGATGTGTCATCCGAGCCCGCAGACTGGACTCACTATCATTGGGGTTGCTGGGTCTATGTCGCCTTGTGAGGTAGTGCCTTGACGAGCTTGAGAATTTCAGACTCATTGTCTCCCGCCACTGTCTTCGTTAGCACTCCGGTCACCGTTCAGGCGACGCAAGTATACAGACCAACTTGTCCCTTGTTCCAGTCTACCAGCAGAGGTCTCGATATCTGTGATCCCTGCCTAATCTTCTTGAGCGCATCGGCCATACTTGTTGCCCCTTCTACGACAGAGCCTGCCTTCCCTTCCCCAGCATACTCCAGGATACTCTGCAGCTGGTCGTTGGTCGGAGCGTTCTCTTCTACCTCTGTTCCCTTTCTTAGCGATCATTTTGTCCTCTCAAGCTCTTGTCACTCACGTAAGTCGAATTCTGTTCTTGAGATCTCTGATTGCTGGTCGTGACTAGACGCCTGGTCCTCAGTCGCGGTCGACTGAGAAGTTCCGGCGGTCTGCTTCAGCAGAGTATACACTCGTATCGAGCTAGGATTCTTCGGAGCGTGGAACAAAGTGATCACGTCTCTGACACCAGCCTGTACAAAGGTCAGCTTGTCCTTCTTGCGGCGATTATTGAAGCAAAATCTTGCACTCAGTGCGAGTGTTCAATTGACGAAGCGCAACGCACTGACCTCGCCAAAGAGTTTCTTGAACATGGACATGATGTCTATGGTTCCGTATACAGCAGTGCAGTAAATATGAAGGAAGGATGTCGCTCATGCGAAGCTCGAGGTTGAAGCTGTTTGCGGGGCCTTCGTCATGCCGAAGCCACCCTCACGACAGATTCTCTTCCTGCTTGACCACAACATCGACTCAGAATGATACTACGGACTATGCGTCTCCCACGAGGGACAGGCCTCTCATCGCTGCGACCGAATGGCGCATTCCGTCGCACACTCGTCGCCGCACCAAAACCAGGTTCTGGACCTCTAATGAGCCGCCGATCAGACCGCGAACTACCGTCTGCCAATAACTCATGGCGATGGCTAAAGACAGTGCCCGTGTTCATCCTCATCATGGGTCTGTCGTCCGCCGCGATCTTCAATTACCAAAAGTCATCCTCATCGGTGGTATCGAGCACGCTGTATGCACTCCGGACAAACAGCCAAGCAAGAGAAATTTTGGGCGATGAGATCTACTTTGCAAGCAAGTTTCCGTGGATACAGGGCGAGCTCAATCAGCTGCATGGAAGGATCGACATCCAGTTCTGGGTCAAGGGTAGGAAGCAGAAGGCACTTATGAGATTCAAGAGCGAGCGGAAATATCGGATGGGATACGTGAGTCCCATAAACTCAGGTCTCGAGAAGACGAGGTGCTGACAGGTCATCAGTTCACAACAACAATCTGGAGTCTGGAGACAGAGGATGGACAGGTTGTACAGCTCTTGGATTCGGCTGGAGCAGATCCTTTCGCAGAGTCAAATATCACCAATGTCGGTCAATCACAGACTGCATGAGCTGCGAGCTCTATCAGCCACTCATGCTGAGCTCTTGACAATCAAATTGCGATTGTACTAGCGGGCACCCTGCCGGTTGAGCAGTAGTTTCGTGGAGCGCGCCCAGTGACACACGACGGACACGATCCTTCTCGACAGGGTCATCCGGCGGGCAGTGTCGTTCCACCTGACCGCGATCAGCACCGCGAATAAGGGTCGAACAAACGTGTGACTCTGCGCCAGCCAGAGTATCTACATGATCAGTGGTCTACTTTGAGTACATGCAGCGTTTCGCTGCCTGCCGGAGTGCTGGCATGAATGCCAGCTGTTCTTGACGTTGCAGACGCCGCCTTTAGAGCTTGCACTCTGTGGAAGTTCCTCGTTGTACCACTAAAACATAGCGTGGGTGTGAGGCGGATAGGATATGGAAGGCATTGGATGAGCTGTAGATGGTCCCATGATACGCAACGCCTCTCGAATCAAATTTGTTGCTTTACTGTGATCTGTACCTAACCATGATCTCTCCTTGACTGATCACATGGACATATGCATTTATGTTCCCCAAATTCCTATGTTTGCAATTCACCGTGAGCCATCGTCTGAGGTAAGGTACCTCAAAAAGATATGTCTTGGCCAAAATCGATGACGCCAAGGCAAAGGCATCATCCATGAAGTCGACCGTCGGATTCATCTCACTTTAAATACGACCACCAAGAACACCACGGCGCAACTTTCATTTCCATCAAGAGGATACTCCTACACGATTCGTAACAGTGCCCGAGATATTCCAACTCGACAACCACTGGGTTCCGGACTCCACCTACCATCCACGCCACCATGTCCCGCACAGCAACCTGGATCAAAATGGGCGTAGCGCAGGTCTCCCTTCTCTCTACATCCCTCTCTCTTACCCCTTGACACCAGCCCTCTTCATCTTTCCCTTTGATTCATCCCCGTCTCCCGCCTGGAGGGTATCTGACGTTATCTTCAGCGGCGCGGCAATGTGCATAGGCGGTCCAGCATTGATCTACTACGTCACGCCCTCGGAAGAAGAGCTTTTCTTACGGTACAACCCGGAGCTGCAAAGACGATCGCTGGAGCGCCGCAAGGAGAAGCAGGAGGATTTCGACAACTTCGTCACGCGGCTCAAGCAGTATTCGAAGAGTGACAAGCCTAGTATGTATCCTCTCTTTCTTTTTCATTGTCGGCGGAGTAGGCGAGAGGGGCCAGGGGGGGGATATCGGGGATCTACGAGGGAGAGATGAAGCGGGGGAGAATGTGGCAACTTGGTGTACAGTGCTGACCTCCAACAGTATGGGCCGCCATCGAAGAGGACCAAGCGCGGCAGCGAGAAGAGGGTACAGCAAAACTCCTAGCCGAGCGTAGGGCAGAGCAGGAGGCGATAGAGGCGAGGAAGGCGGAGATCAAGGCCATGTCGCAGAAGTAACCTAATCTTTCCTTGAAACTAAACAGATCATTCACATGACATGCCGTCATCAAGCGGCGTCAAGGCACATGACCAAATTGACTGGGACATGTATTGTATGTATACATATAAAGCTCATCTATTCCTCGAACACACTTCTGTTGAAGAATCTCAACATCGGCCTGGCGTGCTCTTTACCAATCAACATTCCAAGATCCTCTTCGTCCGCATTCGCGATCTCCACTACATTCTCGTATTCCAGGACTAGCTTGCCTAGGTTCTTAGGCGTAACGCCAGGCACCATGCGTAGCATGTCCATCGGAGTCTGGGCGAATGTCTTTCCGCCCTCTTCGTCCTCACCGTGCTGGTTCAGACCTATGCTTACCGCTTTGACGGGATCAGGCTCCTCCTGCATCTTCTTCATCTCGTCGAAAATCTCTGCTGTCTGGTAGGGCGAGCTGGACCAGATGATCTTGAGCCTCGGGAAGGCGAGAGTGAGCTGCACAATCTTGGTATGCAGATCGCTCTGGCCCAGACCGGTGCTGCCGACACTGCTGCTCAGGTCGGCAAAAGGCTCGAGCGTGAAAGATTTCTGCTGGTCAAATTCGATGAGCAGCATGGGCGATTTGTAGTGCTGCAACATGACTTCGGCTTGGTGGTAGAGGCGGCCGGACGCGAAACTGCTGATCAGATCGCTCACGGACTTGCGCTCGATGCAGATCTCAGGGGTGAGGACGTAGTCGCCTACTGTCAACATGCAGGGTACGATGACGATGTTGCGTCCGTGAAGTAGGGATGGCAGACTTGACCGGAACTCGCGGACGTCGACGACGACACGAGGTGGTTCGGCTGTTGCAGCAATACGACCACCACCTGCGATACGGGTATTGACAGTGCGGAGAAAAGCTTCTTGTGGGTCGATGTTGGCGGTGTCGTGGGTGAAGGATAGGGCCATACTGCCTCGTTCTCGGATGAGTTTGGTGAAAGCATCTTTTTCTCGGCGCACCGCATCGAGGTATCGTCGCTCTTCGACGGAAGCACCATAGTACATGAAGTAGACTCTGACACTTCGGTCGCCATGACTTGATCGGTAGACTTCCACTCGCCGGATGAAAGCAGCATCAGGTTCATACATGATGATATACCTCGGCTTGACTTCGGCGAGGATGTGTTCGTCCATATCCCCATCGTAAGGATGTACGACAATCAGGTCCTGCATGTCGTATAACTCGAAATAGTCGTCCATATCTTCGAGAGGATCGGCACCAATTTCAGCTTTCTGCGCCGCTTCGGCTTCTGTCGGTGCAAGATCCGCCATTAGACTTGCAAGATGCGCCTCCTTATCGCCCGGAACGCGAATAGCACCAGTGGCGCCTCGAGTGGGAGCAGAAGCTACAGCAGACCCACCTCGTATGCGTCTCCGCTTATTAGGCGGACCGCCCACGCCTCGAGGCTTGTCACCTGGCCGGCTTCGATAGTCTGTCACGCCATTGATGGCTTTTTGGTTCTCTTGGAAAAGTGACGCTGAGAACTTATTGAAGTCTCGCTTCCATAGAAGATAGTTGCGAAGCTTCTTACGCATCATCGACTTGGCGGATGGCTTTTCAGCCATATACGAATCCGGATCGTCATCGTTCTTTGCGTTCTCGGGCATGGTCCACATGTTCTGCAAGTATTCTCGAATCTGCCGAGATGTGGATTGATCGCCACACATGATCAAAATGGTGTTATTGGACGAGTCTTGCGGTGATGGATTGAAGTACATGTCGCGTTCGATCTCGTCCAAGATCTCGGCAAGCAAGGCCCATTTAGGCAGTTCTTCGAGGACAGGATGTAAAGAGTCGGGAATGCCATGAGCGGCGTGAAGTGACTGACCATCTGCCACCTTACCTGTGAATACTCTTCGCTTCGAAGTATCAAAGATAGTGTGAGCGGCGTCGAGAAAGAGCCATGGTGACTGATTCTGCCTGTTCGACCCGGGTGGCGGAGTCGAAGCAGCAAGCACGGTATCAAGGTAGCGGTTGAACGAAACTGCATCATAGGCAAGCAGATAATGCAGGATGCTTCTGAGCAGGGCAAGATCACGGACAATCTGCTTGGTTCGGAAACTGGTCCTGTGCCATACAGGATTGAGCTGACGTCGAACAATGCCGTCAAAGTTCTTGTGCAAAGCACTGTCTTCGTTCCAGTCTTCCATTTCCAAGCCTGGATTGCCTTTTTTCAGCTCTCCAATGCTCACAGCTATGCATTCCAGCACTGCGTTCTGGATATCGCGCATCGAGTCTGTCATGGGCACCTCCAACTCAATCACTTCTGCTTTTCGCTTGCCTTCCAATGATTGTGCAACTGTGACGTGGAAGCGAGGGTACAGAGCCGGCTTTCGAAGGAAAAGGTTCCGCAACGTCGTGCTTAGTGGCGAGAAGCCGGTCGTCAGAGGCTCAGGTGCGTCCGAAAAGGCTTTGAGGAAGCCTGTCTTGTTCGTCTGCCGGTAAGCTCTGACGATGAATGCTTCTGTAGCAGTTGCGACCACCCTCTCAGCGTGTAGGAGGACCAGACCAGTGACTACAGCAGGATCGAGGACACCAGACAGGAAGTCGACAATCAAGATCTGTGATGTGATGCTGAAGACCCCTCCTTTCGCGTACATGTCCTGCCGCCGCTCCACCGTCATAAGCTCGGTGTTGATGACACCAAGACCTCTGCATTTTGATGAGCCGCTGATGGCCGCATGTTCGGCCAGCGCTTCGCCAATCCAACCATTCTCGCGTTCATCGGCCCCGACCAGAATCACGAGGGAGTTGCCTGCCGCATCGTATGAGTGAAGGAGGTTGGTGACAATTCTAAGGAGACCAAGGCCGCGCGCAATAACCACAAGCTCGTCTTCCTCGCGAAGTTCTCGGAAGATGTCCTGCTGAAACTCCTACTAGTTGTTAGCACTGCTGAAAGAAGTCAGAGACACAGCACCGTACCAAAGGTAGAGAGAGCTTCACAGGCGGCGCGCCATCTTCAGGCATTTACGCTAGCTCCCGCCTTTCATCTGTTAGCCACGAATGGTGGCGGTCGTATAACCCATGAGCGGTGTCCAAAGTGGTTGCAGCTGGTATGCCAGGGCAAAGAATCACTAGATGTGACCTCACGCAAGCGGCTCCGAACGACAATGATGAGATCTGGGAAGGAATTGGCGAGATCGATCGAAGACAACTCTGATTGGCTGGAAGTTTCTGTCCTCCTCCGCAACAACAAGGTTCACGTCACGTTCTACACTTCCTGCATTGCTCACTTCTGAACACACGGAACAGCCACTCTACAGACCACGATTTGTTTTTCGAGGCACGTACGGTGTCAAGATGGCTTCGTGATGTCAGCTTCTAACCAGATGCAACGATTTAGAGTGAAACGTCTAGGCATGGCGTTCTCAAAGGTACGGTGACACCAAGTGGCTTACTTGCAGAGGACTGGTCGAGGTGGCATACGGAAGACACAGTCCTTGCAGTGCCGCTTCGTCGACCCTGATCACCGGCTCCCTTGGGTGATCACAAAGATGTCAAAATGTATATGCAGCAGTGTAGTATTGTCTACAAAGGTGTCGATCTTTTCCTTGATCATACTCCTTCTCCATCATCAAATTACACACTTACAAACAGGGCACTACTAAGCCAATGGCACTCTAGTTGAGTATTCAATACACTCGATCATAGACCCTGATCCTATCACAATTCATCACCAAGTCACTCGCTACTCAATCTCCCACTACTTTCAGCATGCGAAGCTTTCTCATCTTCTCCGCCTTGGCCATAGCCAGCGTCAGCACCCGCGCTGGCTCTCTTGACCGTCGTCAAATCACCGACTTTTGCGACGGACACTACCACGTCTGCCTGAACGCTGGTCAGCCCGAAGCTTCATGCGCCTGTGAGCGCAGCTACTGCAAGACTGGCGGCAAGTCTTGCCACGATCCCAACCTGAAGCCCGAGCCACCTCCCAGCCTTCCACCCGGATCTTCTTGCAGGTCTGATGCCGAGTGTGTCGGTGGCCCTTAATGCTTTGCTTCGAATATCATCACCAGAAGAATGCGGTGACTTCAACGCGGCCAGCACAAAGGATTCGCAATGTTCTGGCTAAGCCTGCTTGAATGGTCTGTGTAAAGGACCGCCAGCCACTGGTAGTCTCTGCAACGGTCTGCCCGTCACCTTAGCTTCCAACTGGTGGCTCGCAGCCCCGTGTCCTTCGTGTCAGCGCAGCCATCGGCTGCCTCAAACTTGGCGAGCTGTGCTCGGACGACAAACGGTGCGCTGGCGGAGCATAGTGCTGGGCTAAGAACGCCATGCTGATCAGACGATGTGGTAACTTCAACGCTACGTACACCAACAGCGACCAATGCGCCTTCAACACATGCAACAATGGTCTTTGCAAGGGATTCCTGCCCGCCGGAACCGCCCCAGGCAAGCCAAGCGGTCCTACTTGACCGGACCCTGCTCCTCCTCAAGGTCCTCGCAGCGGTACTGTTCCTGGTACCCCAGGGGGCTCGCCCCACCGCTCTTCCTTTCACCGGTGCTGCCGACAGGACCGGCACTGGTATTGCTATGATCGGCGGTAATGTCTTTATGGTTCCGGCTCTTTGCGTTATTCTGCTTCTTCTGATTCGTGATCTTGCGAGGCGTGGGAGGCGATTATAATGCGTACAAAGTCACACTTCTAGGGATGATACAGTAATACTTGTAATCATTATAAGAAATATAATGATCGTAATACAGAAGCCTTGTAATTTTGCATCCAAGTATCTTATGCTGAGCCTGAGCCATCCAGGTTCCTGCTTGACTAGTCTCCTCTGCCCCCATATCATTGTTCAGGAGCACAGGGGAGAGGTTCAACGAGTGAATGGTCTCCGGAATTGAGCCTGCCAGCTGTTCCGGCAGCCAATCACATCAAAGCTTTCAACCGTCGACTTCTCCACTTCGGTAAAACCTCGTCAAGCATCATCCAATCTCTCTTGCATAGTCCCATTATCGGACTTTGAAGTCTTGGTCGCTTTTGCGTCCGCGTTAACAGGAGTGAATTTGACTCGTCTGTACCGTGAGGCAGAATTTGTCAGCCTACGCCAACCGATCTGGCCCAGACAAAGCCGGCAGCCGAGAAGCAGCCGGGCTCTGATTGATGTGCCAATGTGTTGGGCTAGAGCAGTACACTTGCAGAGGCGGACTCCAATACGACAGTCATGCGTGCGGCTAAGTCATACTTCGATCCGAGTGTGACTGTATGTGGACGACGAGGTTCGAGATTGAATGGAAGCTCTGCCGCCAGCATAGACCCATCCCCGATCGGATAGGAACATGACCACCTAGAGACCAAGAGGAGACATGCAAAGCCGAAGCTCGGCCGCTCCTACCGACAGTCGTCTCGATGGCCATGAACGAGATGCTCGATCCGCCCTCAACAACCTTAAGACCATAGCATACGAATCCAGCGGAAGCTCGGTACTGCCCCTACCACAGGAGCCTGCCTCTTCTTGTATGACACTCATGTCCTCCGACACATCTACACAGGCATCATAATCATCATCATCAGCAGCAGCAGTAGCACCAGAAGTTCTGCTCCGACAGTCACGTCATGTTTCAGCCAAGCATAACGGAAGCAATATCCAACCACAATCTGCTTCTCATCAATGATGATACCTTCAATCAGTAAGGTCCGAAGGTGCCAATACGGATAACTTTATTCCTTGTCGTTCAGAACCATCTTTCATTCCATCACCCGCGGCCGGTACGAGGACATGCAGACCCACAAGAGGAGATATAAATTACCTGGTTTCCCTCCCTCACGTCTCATCATCAGAATAACTCACCTCCCCAATCTCATACCCACTACCATCTCATCCACAGCTCAAATCACATCCCAAATCAGCAACAAACCATCAAAAGAACAGAATGGTCCGCCCTTCAACGCTCCTTACCCTCCTCCCCGCGCTGGCCGTGGCCCACCCACAGCCCCAAAATGGCGTCGCCATTACCATCCCAGGCAAACGTGACGCTTTGCCCGACGCCCACGCCGTCCTCGAAAAAGCCGCCCGCAACGCCGTCGCCGTCAAGCGCCAAGCCGAGAGCGCCTTGCTCGACCTCTTCCACAAGCGCGAGGCGCAGGTCAATGTTCCGGCGTACCTAGAGGCGAGGCAGACTAATGGTGGTGGAGGCGGGGTGACGGCCCGCGACGCGCAAGCCTCTGGTATTGGGGCCCGTGAGGCATCTATCGGTGGTTCTGGGAAGAGAGAGGCTGGGCCGCAGGTGACTGCTCCTGCTATGCTTGAGGCGAGGCAGACTAATGGTGGTGGAGGCGGGGTGACGGCCCGCGACGCGCAAGCCTCTGGTATTGGGGCCCGTGAGGCATCTATCGGTGGTTCTGGGAAGAGAGAGGCTGGGCCGCAGGTGACTGCTCCTGCTATGCTTGAGGCGAGGCAGACTAATGGTGGTGGAGGCGGGGTGACGGCCCGCGACGCGCAAGCCTCTGGTATTGGGGCCCGTGAGGCATCTATCGGTGGTTCTGGGAAGAGAGAGGCTGGGCCGCAGGTGACTGCTCCTGCTATGCTTGAGGCCAGGCAGACGGCTGGTGGAAGTGGTGGAGGATCGGCTGGTGGGCGCGGTGGTGGATCGGCTGGCGGATCAGGCGGCTCTGCTCGTGTTAAGCGAGACGAGCCGAGTCTCACTGTCCCTGCTGTCCTTGAGGCAAGGCAGACTGCTGCTGGTGGTGGCGGTGGTGGTGGTGGATCTGCTGGCGGTAGTGGCGGTGGATCTGGTGGTGGCTCCGCTGGTGTTAAGAGGGAGGCTGATCCCCAGATCACTGTCCCTGCCGTCCTTGAGGCAAGGCAGACTGCTGCTGGTGGCGGCGGTGGTGGTGGTGGATCGGCTGGCGGTAGTGGCGGTGGATCTGGTGGTGGCTCCGCCGGTGCTAAGAGGGAAGCTGAACCCCAGATCACCGTACCCGCTGTACTCGAAGCAAGACAGACTGCCGTGGCTAGTGGCGGTAGTGGCGGTGGCTCCGCGATGGCCAAACGCGAAGCTCAGGCTAGCGGTATCGGCGCCCGCGATGCGCAGGCTATCACCAGGATCGATGCTCGTGATGCTCAGGCCAGCGGTATTGGCGCCCGCGATGCGCAGGCTATCACCAAGATTGATGCTCGTGACGCTCAGGTCACACAGATTGGGGACCGTTCTACTCTGTTGACTGTTCTCAGGCGATCACCTCAGACTGCAGTCGTGGAGAAGAAGGACGCGGCCGTCAGCACTATCGTTGAGCCAGTCCTTGTTTGAGAAGCCAATGCTGAAGAGGAGAGGGCGTGAAATCACAGACGCGAAGCACCTTAGCTGGAGAAGTGTTTCTCAGTTGCGCTTAGCTCTTGATAGAATTTTGTATAGCGATGCCGGTCCCTCTGCTTGCCGTTCGCGTACACGCTATCCCAGTGCTTCCGATCGGTTTTTTTCGGCGAGATTGTACGTGTGCCTCAGCTTGTTCTCTTCCACTGGTAGGGCATGCAACGAAGTATCGCGTATTCTTTGAATCATGCCGGCGACAGACTGCTCAAAGAGGCGCCATTAGGAACCACTTTCCCTGCACCTCTGTCCGAAATCCGAGCAAGGCAGTATTGACCTCGCTTCCATTGACCATGGTATCAAAAGTTTGTGTCGATCAAAAGCTTGAGCTTAATTTCCTCGCTGCTGCTTCCACGAGGATGGAGCCACCCAATGCCTATTATCGTGTTTCTGCACGTAAGAATCTCTCTGACGATGCCCCACGGTTAGCTATCGTCCAATTACTGTGCTCCACGATCTCAGAATACAGGACATATGGATTGGACCTGCTTCGTCTCTCGCGCCATAGATGAGGTCGAGAAGAAGCTTAAATATGGCGCGAACCTTGTATGCGAATCTCAACGTCTGTTCCTCACCTCTGTTCGAACAGCGGCTGACATCAGGCTGTACATGACTCTGGACGGTGAGCATGTTGAAGTTTCACGAGACCCTGGCATCTTGGCCAGAATATGTGCTTTCATTGTGTTGTTCTTCTCTTCTCACCCGCGAGTACACCAGTCTTGAAAAGTAGCAGTTGGGCAGCATGATGACTGCGAAGTTGATACTGCCAGACGAAGGGTAGTGTATGCCGTGCTGGAAGCATTGGGCTAGCTTTCCGCGATAGCTAGCTGTTCTTCGAGCTACTTTGCTCACAGAGCCGAGCGAAAGTCAATGTTCCACAGTAAAGCCCCAAAGACTGTCTGGCAGATGCAGGATATTTTCTTCTGCAAAGTCTCGTTGACGGTCCTTAGGGCTGACGCCGAGGTGAATTTAAGCCGCAATCCGGGCTCGTCGAGCAAGCCTGGCGCAGTAAAAGCCGTTTCACAGGATGAGATGAGGATGAAGATCAGGGCTGAATTCGCCTAAAGCGACGCTGGTGTCCTCAGGCGTGTACGTAATGCGAGAGTGCCCGCAAGACAGAGATGCGTTGCTTGGTGACGCGTTCAGACCAGGACGCGGTCAGCGTGGCCGTATTCAACCCCGTCTGCTGAATACGGAGAAGCTTTGTGAGGTCATAGTCGAATCAACAGCGTACGTACAGCTGAAGTCGTTCATGCTTGATACTTCGGGAGTACACTTAGTTCATAAGCGCCTGGCGTTCTATATAGCCTCTCACATCTCATGAATGATGTTTGTCGGTGCTCTGTCCCTTGTGAAATCGCCAATCTTGCGCCCTGTGGCGTCCGTCCATCTCGGAAAATGAGAGTCTTGAGTCAGACATCAGATCTGGGAAGTGCGCTGCCATGATATGGGCCACGACGGGCTTGTTCGGCGCCCAACAAGAACAGTGAGTCGATGAATAGGGCCGAAAGCAAAAAGTAGTTGTTTCGTTAGCACTCGTTCGCGCTGGCTAGATGACACGCCAGTCTCAAAGAGTCGCAGAGTCATGTTACTTTGGCGCGGCCTTCAGAGATTCTCTGCCTCTTGAGAGTCACCACGGACAACCATGAGTTGAGCACTCTTTTCCAGATTCCATACCAGGACCCCGTGTGGATCCATGGAAGCCCTGGGGCTCGGGGTAATTCCCTTCCCAGCAAGTCTGCCGCCCAAGCCCGTACTCAAGAGGACAAGAAACAGTCGGGGTCACCCTTGTCTCATGCGCCACGTCCTAGGTAAAGGCAATTGTACCAAGGACATCGGTAGTCACGGACGACGGACTCGTGATCATTGGATCGTCGAGGGCGATGCGTGACAGACATCTTAGCGAAAGTGTGCTACAGGCCCGGGGATGCGGTTCTGCAGTGGAGCGCTGCGTCTGGTCCAAACATTCCTACGTCGATCTCTGCAGCAAGTCTCGTAAGACTTGTTCCCTCAAGTTCCGCTCGTGGGATACAGTGGCCAGGTGCTTGTATCAACCATGTTCCTGCGTGCCAAATCGCACTCGTGTCCGCGGAAGTCTCCTAGTAGGGAACATGCCTTTTGAACATCTTACCGGTTGTGGCTAGGTTTGCTTCGCACAAGATTTGCGAGGTCTGGCGCGTCTGGTAATGGTGGCAGATCCACCTGTAATCGCTACTTCTTTGGGAACGATGAAATGCCCCACTTTCGAAGCACTAAAAATCCGAAGAGCGTTGTCATGTGCCAATACAGAGTGGGCATTGAGGTGAATGCGCTATAACGACGACCAAACCACTGTTGCAGGTAGCCTAGTGCCATGGAGCTTGGGCGCAGAACTCCTTGTCCGCTACCTTTGACTTGGACCGCATTGTTCTCCTCGTTACCGTTTGTATTCTCGCAACGATGTCGGTAACATGTAAGAATGCCCGTTATGGAGGACCCATATGAGACCGTTTAAGTACAGATCGAGGATAGCGTTCGTTCGGCGAACGTGTGTATCTTTGACATGTTAGAGAGAGACGCGGGACCAAACATGATCTTGGCTCTGCATGCCCTGCATTAGACCGAGTGATGGTGACGGGTGGTCTCGATCGAAACTTGAAGATCGAGGGCAATTTGCGGAAGATTCCAGATCAGCTCCTGACCCTGCAACATCCTCACCACATGGCATGACTCAACCTGACGCGACAGTATGGCACAGAGCAACAAGTACTTTTGCGAGGAGTGAAGCGGTGTCCTGGAGTGATGCCGCTCATCCTTGATCACGTACTTCTGCGCCACGTGCCAGGTGGGGATACTTCGAGCTACTTTGATCTTTGCGGTAATTAGGCTTGCAAAATGATCTGCAGCATTTATTTCACTGCGACACCGCGGGCTGTCATCTTGGCCACCATTTCCAGAGACTCATTCGTTGAAACGGCGTCATTGTTTCCTGCGGACACACTGCCCTTTTGCCTTGTCCCTCGTACACTCTTTGGAAGAAGTCGATGGTGTATTGATGGAGTGCAACGCGACATGGCAGCTACACGATTCGAGCTAAATTTGTGCTTGTGGCTTTGCTGCATTAGGATCACTATGATCAAGGACTCCTGGGCTACATGGTAGACAAGGACTTCTGGCAGATCAAAGACGCTCCTAGCTGCCTCGGTCATGCCTCTACAATGACGAGTATAATTGGACATGGCCGGTGGTCGTGGTTTAGGAGATATCCTGGGACGTATTGCAGGGCCTGTGTGGCGCAGATCTTCGAACGTTCGAAGTGGACATCACGTCGATATGTCAAGGGAATCGATTTATGGCAGACATCTGCCGCTTGCTTCTTCGAGATCGTCGAGCCGGCGGCCCGAACCATTTACAGACGTAGAGCATTAGGATCAAGGTCGGTCATGCCGTCTCACGACCTTCCATGAATGCAGCAGGAGATCCGCACCTATCACATCTACACGGACACTGCATCAGTCTGGTTCCTCAGGCCTCTGTTACAAGTCAGTGATGACAGGATATACCTCGCTCGCGCTCGACGTGATAAGTGGGGCACGGCTTCCTACCATGCCGAGTTGTGCAAGACGAGGAGGGGCCTCGCGTGCATGATACCATCTGCGCGAAGTGTGCCGTACGATACTGAGATCCACCAATCGTGGGCCCCTGGCGGTCCTTCGCCTCTGAACCCAAGGACTGGCGAGGCAATATTCCATCCGCGAACAAGGTTCCCGCGCACTAATGCCCTCAGCCCTGCAGGCGATCCCACGCCGGACCGATCTGAAGGTCGTGGGCGGGAATCTGCTGTCGACCCCTCAGCCCATGTCAGTGGTGAACTCAACAAAGATGGCGGTCGGCTGACCCGTCGCGTGTCATCCTGAGGAAGCTCCCCCGATGTTGCAGTGAGATGTGATCAGGGCAGGCTCACTCGGAGATGAGTTACAATTGGTGTGAATCAAGGCTGATAGTCGAGACAGCTAGTCCAAATGCTAAGGAAGAGGGTCGACTGACGGAGATGTCCAACGACCACTGCCTGATCCTGAGTGCTTGCAGCGAGAGCTCGATGCTTTCTAAGGTCTGTTGGTAAGACACAGATTACCGTCTTATCTCGCGTCGACTCGGTCCCTAATCACTGGATATAATGAATGGCACGCCGCTATAATACCAGTGTAATCGCGATTGACAAGACAACCACTACAGAAGAGTCAGCTTTGAAGTCATGCGAGAGGAAACTTTGATCTGGCGTAAAATTGGCCAGCATTAGACCAGTATGGACAGAACGAGAAGTCCACATACGTCTTCAAACTCTCTGGCCTGAGAGTCGAAGGTTCATGCTTTGATGCATGATATTCATGATGATTCATGAGCCAGTTGCGGCGCAGTGAGCATGGTAATTTTGTGTAAAGGTTTGAATTGTGGTAAGTATTTGACAGAGAATAGTAGTCGTTGGTCAGTATTAGGGGGTGCTGAAACACTTGGTGAAGCTCTCAAGAGACCATGCGGCAAAACGTGCTTAGCAGATTCTCCATCCGCCTTCCCTCGGTCGAGTCAGACCCCTGCACGGATGCTCACCCGGCTGACTTGGAAACATCACTCTTACGGCCGTCATGTGCGACAATAAGTTGGACCGGCATGTCTTTCGTTTCCGCATGGGAGATGTCATCTCTGCCGGAAGGTGTTGAGCAGCTGAGATGCCGGCCATCTCGAGCTGAGATACACTGCCAGTCCTTTCCGTGCGCAGTCTGATCACTCCTGCGCAGTGGCCTTCGCGCCGTGCCGCTCCTTGACGTCCGTTCATTAGCTCTGCTAAAGGGTCAGCAAGTGGATTTTATCACAGCGTATATACGCTGTGGATTTGGGAGGTCAGATTTACGGATCAATTTCGTCATGGGTGCTGTGTGACAATTGATCAGACGTAGTCAATCAGCCACTTGCACTATCGTGTCGGTGATGGTGCTGCCAGAAGCGAGCAATGGCCTTTTCGGCAAGGTCCGAGCTCTTGTATCGATATATGAAGTAGTTGAAAAGTGCAAATTCGTCCTTGGACATGACATATGATCCAGGATGAGTTTGGATGCGCAGCCAAAGATCTGCCACCTGTGCCTCGAGAAATCTCAAGACGATAGGGTCGATCTCGAAGTCAGAGTTCCGGGCGATCTCCAGGGCAGTTTGAATGGATAGATTGGCAAGTAGGTGGTCGGGGTCTTGATGGGGTCCCATGCTAAGCGATGCCAGCGACAAGATGTCGGCGACTGGAAACTCGGTCATCATTGCCATTGGGTTGGAATCGGCAATATATGCTTGGCCGATCTTGAGGATGATGGTGGAGTGATGACTGAACGAGTGGATGTTCGCAAGCGGTATGTAGTGAAGCAAGCTAGGGAATGGCGGACGGTAGTAGCTGTGGCTTGGTGAGCTGCAACGAGGGACAAGACCCAGGACGTGGACGAATAAGAGTACTTGAATGTAGAGACGAAATGCAGCTAAGTTTGTGTCTGTCCCACAGTCAACGTAGCGTTAGAATGAGATGCATTCAAATCTCCATCGGCCGCCCACAGGGGCTTGGCGACAAGGGCCGGTAGACAGAGTTGTGGATAGGAAACGCTGTACTACCACGCCACCGAAACCCACGCCGCCTGGTAATCTTCTGTGGGGTCATGTTGGCTCGTGGCCAGCGGGTCCGGCTTAAAGGTAAAATTGTGGACGTTGGAATCATAGGGCTCTGCCTGACTCGATCTGGAGAAAGCCAAGTCGAGTACAAAGCCGTTGGCGTCTCGCCCTGCGGCGTACTGGTCCAGAGAAGAGAGGAATCCGAACCTATACCGACTCGGGAGTTTCGCGGCCTCCTGAGTAGCCGGCAGCCGGGGAGTCAGCAGTGTACCGGTCCAACCGGCGTACTACTGAGAAGGCAACGCCTGTCCTGCCGGAGAGTGAGCAGGCAAGAAGCTACAGCAGTGTACAATATGCACAGCTAAAGGGGAAGGCCAAAGTTGACAGGAGGATGACGCGAGTCAGTTGGTAGTTTGCCTCGTGGCTCCCTTCTCCAGTCAGCCTACCGAATCGGAAATAGTACTGCCCGCGGTTCGGTACCTCTATGACCTCGACTACGGTTCGGGCCTGCTTCTGTTGCGCACTGTCATCAAACCAGACTCCTTCCATAATCTCGTCGAAAGTACCGCGAAAGGCCCAACGTAAGTGACACGCATGTGATGACAACGCCCGACTACGGACGTACAAACGGTCGCAAGGGTTCCCTCGCAAATGTTTCGACGCCCTCACGTCTGTGTCAGAGATTGCTTTGACGTTTGAGGCCTAACAACCGGTCGGTGAAAGCGGTAACGGTGTGGGCAGGAACCTGCGGGCTATAGCTCCGATTCATGCATGCCGAGCCAGCAGGGACGCAGCTTTCAGGGATCGAGGCAAAACCGTACATGCCGGACACGCAAAGGGAAAGCCTTCACAAGTCCTTGTGTAACCAACATGCTAGCACGGGGACATCAGACGACCGCCGCCGGAATTAAACGCCATGCAGGTGCCGCTGAAGCGCCAATTCTGATGGTGAAGTTTACTGCAGAACGTGGCGTCTAGTGGCGGTCCGCGCCTCTCTCTTCTGTTGGGGCATTTCCATGATCTCGTCACCAAATGCAAAACGGCCACGTCTAGCCATTCGAGCACACCAATCACGCCCGACTGCGCTTCACAGAGAATTGGGGCGCATATCACAAAGCCAAGGCTGGTGGGCTCTGTTTCGACTAGACATGAGGTCAGATCTCTTACCATACTACCGGGACACTATATGAGGAACAGGTGGATGCGAGATTCATTCGTCCGGATCACGATTGCTGCCTCGTAGCGCGTGCCCAGACGCCTAGCTGCATATACTGCCGATACGCCGTCATCAACAAAGTTTGATTTTGGCTTCTCCCGCACTAATGCAGCTCTGCTATGCTGCAAAATGAAGGCTGCATACACTGGACGCAGTAGCTCTGCCTTACGACGCACGGCTAACGTCTGTCCACTGACACCAATACAGGGAAAGCTGGACTTGTGAACAAAGCTAGCGCGCCGGGCCACTGTACTAAACTGGATTCCGATGCTAGAACCGTGGTCACCTCCGTCCTCAGCCATGTTCTCCTGGTCTAGTCAATGTATTAGACGAACCAGGTCCTATTTCTTCCACCGCAATGTGGGAATGAATCGTCCACGAACTCTCAACGTTCCATATTGCCAGTCAACGTCAGCTATAGGCTTCCCCATGTCTCATGTTGGTACAATGAGATCCCAATAAGCCTCATGACACAATCTCACAGCTTGAGCTTCCTCTAAGCGAAGTTGAAGGATGCATGGCATCTATTGAGGGTTTCCATCCCGTGGATTCGGAAGGGCACCGAATCATGCTACAATTCTACAGATCAGAAGCACGAAATGCAGTCAGCTCTGGATATATTCGTCTATCAAGCTTTAGACCTATCTTCTTCTGCACCTGGACGGGATCTCAATCATCAACGCATCAAAATTCCGGAGCCCCCAGGCGCATGATGAGCGTTCATCTACATGATCAGCATACTAAACCTCGCGGCAGACGTTGTGGGACTCTGCACAATGTGCATAGAATTTCATTGTTCATTTACCTTTACGTTGTGGGACGCTGCACCAAGGTTGACATCTGGTCAATGTGATGTTCCATGGTGTAGCATGGAAACGGCCACTCTAGGGCTTGTTCTTCGACCCGGCCGAGCAGCCGCGACCTTCGATAAACTCCAGCCTCGCAACAGGTTATCAAATTGGAGGTCCAGACACGTTTCTGAGGGCAAGGTGTGGTGGGACGGTAAAGTATGCTGGAGCATGGGCACCTTCGCAAGCATCAGCCAAGCGCGGCTCAAAAGTCAAAAAGAAGCTTTATGTGTTCAGATCGATGTACAAGATTCAGAGCTACGTTCGCTTGTAACGGCTCGCCTGTTGAACTCTGTCCAGCATATTAGGTAAGCTCGAGACACCAATTATCCGTTGCTTGGAGGTGTCCGAGAATGCCAAGGATGCGCGGGGAAGAGGATGATCGGACCTGTAGATCCGACACCAAGCCCAAACTAAGCCCAAAGGGGTACTCTTAAACTTTTCCGAGCTTCACATCAAGGTATCAGCGCAACATTGCGGACTCTTAACATTGCTGCTCCAATTTATACCTTAAACGGCTCCTCCTACACACGGGAACTGTGTCTCAAGTTCGGACATGTCCGTGTTCTTGTCCTCCCCGGCTACGCGGTTTGCAATCAATCAGAAAGCAACACGGCAGCTGTTTCGCGTTATCCAGCTTCCCACCCGAGCAGTACGGACGAGACAACTGCACACCCCCAAGGGCTCGACGTTGCAATGGCAGAGCTTACAGTCATGGCGATCGCAACGACCGCCATCATTTTCCCAAAATATTCGCACCAAACGTCACTATAGCGAGCAGAAGGCGCCATCCCCCAATCCCACCCCGAACTTGGGGTCGCCGGAGCCTCAGACCCTCAGTGCTCGCATGCGAAAGCTGTCGCGCGAGTATGGCTGGTCGGCTCTGGGCGTGTATCTCCTTCTCTCGGCAGCCGACTTTCCTTTCTGCTTTCTCACAGTACGATTAGTGGGTACAGAACGGATCGGGCATCTTGAGCATGCTGTCGTGTCAAGGTTTTGGCGAGTGGTCGAGTGGTTAGTGCCCGACTGGATCGACAATGGCATGGCGGTTGGCGAGACCGAAGATGGGACATTAAGAGAAGATTGGGGTGTAGAGAAGGCGCAAGAAGCGAATAAAGGGGAGAACGCATGTAGGTGCAGTGATGGGAGCTGGCGGAAGAACGGGACTGACAAGCACAGCATTATGGACGCAGCTCGCGCTGGCATACGCCATCCACAAATCTTTCATCTTCATCCGGGTGCCGCTCACAGCCGCCGTGACGCCCAAGGTGGTAAAGACACTGAGAAGCTGGGGCTGGAATATCGGCAAGCGACCGTCTAAGAGCAAGTAAGCAGCTGCGAGAGCAGCAACGTGATCGACAGAACGCGCAATGTACAATACCTTTCTTCACATGAGATCCTCCGACCCATACTCCAATCAGGCAGGAAGGTCATTTGCTGCGCTTCTCCCCTCAATTTGAGCACAAAAAGGTAGAATACCAACGACAACCAGTAGAGCCCCGCGAGCTGAATGTATAATAATGTCTCAAGCACATCCAGTATTCGGGTATCAAAGTAGAGCCTACATCCATCACTCCTCCAATTGCAACATCCCATGCGCCGCACAATCACACCCACATCCAGCCTCACACAAACCTTCCGCACCATCATCACCTTCACCCCATACCCAGTCCAGCTCCGTAAAGCACTCCATATGCGCCACATGCCCACAGTTGAAACAAGCCTTATGCAATCCCCTGACAGGTTCATTGCAGACCACACAGCCCAGCACTCTCCTCCTCGTATCACAGCGCGGACACCTCACTGCCTTCCCACCGCTCACCAACAACCCACACCTGGCACAGCATCGACCCACGACCAACCCCTCTTGAATCCCTCTGCCCTCCTTCTCTGCACTCGAAGAATGCAGTTCCCCGACCATGGTAACCTGACTCATCCCATCATCCAGCAACCGCTCCCTCCGCTCCTCGAGGCCAAGGGGTAGAAACTTCCTCACCTCCGCCGCCTTGACGCTCAGACCCCAACTATCCAACAATCCTGCGTACGCTTGCCGCCATCCCCTGACGTGGCCGAGCACTTCCTGGCTCATGTGTCCTTTATCCCCGGCGCCTTCTTCGTCGAACTGCATGCTGTTTTTCAGCAGGACCTTGACGCCCCCGTCCTCGGGTGTTGGGATTTCGTCTTCGTCCGTAGTGCTGCTGTCGTCGTCCCGCAGGAAGGCGCGGCGCATGGTGGCGTTGCTGCCGTGCACGGTGATGGGGCCCCATGTGATACCGCCAGACGAAGCAAGAGAAGAGGCGAGATTTTCGTCGCCGGAGGTGGAGTGCCGGATGCGTGCGGGAGGGGAGGAAGAGAGTTGGAAGGGGCGCGCCCACATGCTGCTTGCGAAGGAGGGGTGGGCTGAGATTGGTGTGGGTTTCGTATCCGGTGAAACGGAAAGGGAGGCGGCGAGGGAGGCGCGGTGGGAAGGCTGGCGCGAAAGAGTGGGTGGAGTGGATGCGGTAGAGAGTGGGGTCGGCAGGTCGGATGAGGTGCGCTGGATAGGAGCGTCGAAGCCGTCGGAGGACGGATGGGAGCCAAATTGCCCGTGGCCGTGACCGTCGGATGATGCGTGAGAGGAGGAGAGGGTTATGCGAGGATGAGACGTGAGGAGTGCGGTGTCTTCGGAAGGTAAGTAAGGGACGGTATGACCCGGATAGATCGAAGTGATGGATGGAGGAAGAGGGGGATTGGAAGTTGGTGTGTCGGCGAGAACGCAAGATAGCATTGCCAACATCTGCACGTCTGCCAATCGCTCGAAATGGTCGAATATTGTGGCTGTAAGCCAAGTCGAGCTGAATGGATGGTTTCCCCACTTCAACTGACCCCAGAGAGCCGGATGTGATACCGCATCTGGCTCATCGAATGAGAGATCTAGGCCACTATCCTGTCTCTGAATACGGACAAGAGCACGCTTCGCCATGACGAACGCACTACCATGACCATCAAACATCAGCGAGATAAGTGGGACCTCCTTGTCGAGGATAAAGCTGAGCAGACTCCAGACATCTGCTATGTGACTCGCACCGTGTCGTAACGCTATTTCGCTATTGTGACGACACACTGTAGTACTGTCGCCGAAGATCACGTACTCTTCTGCTAGTGCTATCTTGGCCGGGAGTACCTCATCGTGACATTGTATAGACACGATAGTCTTTGGTTTGGATGCGCCTAGCGATTTGGCTGGACCCACACTCGTACGCTGAGAGCCTTCAACTGAGCCGGCGCGCAGCTTGTCCTTCAGTGACGATCGATTCCAACCTCTGCGGCGATACATAAGGGTGGAGAAGGCAGGAAAGCCTATTTCATCGGATGATTCGGATGACGAGCTACTCGAAGACGTGTCGCCAAAGTCAGACTCTTCTGGTGACTCTCCCGGTGTACTATGCGAAAGTGCCTTTGGTTTCTCGGCATCTGTATGAAGCCGACCTAATCCTTCCAACATGACATCGGAATTACTTCTCGAGACCTGGGCAGGATGAATTCTCTCAAACAACGATGGTGGAAGAGCCTTCGGAGGGAAGAAGCAGATCAAGCGACCATCAGGAGCCCAGATTGCTCCACAAGCTTTAGGTATTGGCACATTAGCATTTCCACTTAGCACACCATTGCCCGTCCCTTCTCCGGGCAGCACCTGCGATTCGCTGGTCGCAAAGTCGCCCAACGGATCCTCTTCATCACTGGAGCTATCGACTTTGTCATGGACCTTCAGATCGTCTTCCTCGATGTTCAGCCATGCGATACTTTGCTTGAGAGTGTGTTCGCCTGTGAGGTAGTATAGTATCGATTCAAGACATCCTGCTCGCTGCTTGAGATGGGCTCCCGCGATTCGCTCAAGGTCATTCTCCAGTGCTTCCATGCGTTCATTACTGAGTGCAGAAGACTTGCCGAGATCGAAATGTGCAGGAGCTCCAGTTGGGTAACCACGAGGAAAAGAGACATCCAGCTTAATGAAGATTAGTTTGTCGTCAGAACCCCATGGTCCACTCAGGGAGATGACAGCTCGCCGTGCCTTGACATCGACCTCTTCGAAGACGAGCTTCTTGAATGTATCACTGACATGGATGATCTCGTCACTCAAAGTCTCACGCTGATGAGTCGGCACAGAAAATTTGGAGAGTGCGTGGAAGGATCGTCTCGCATTCCTGCGATTGGTCTTTGAGCCTTTTCCAAACTTGACACCTTTCATCCATGTGATGACTGTGGTCGATGATGTGGTGGCCGAATTGGCTGCGTTGACCGGACGTGACATGACTGCGCGTACGGTCGATGTATCGCCATTACGATTCTGGTTGACCGGTGCTGCGCCAGTCTGTCGCTCCTGCCAAGTGGCCGACTCGCTCAGCTCGCCAAAGATGCTCCGTACCGGCGGATCATGGTAAGAGATATACTGGCTACCTTTTCGAGATAGTTGTAGCTGTCGATTGAGGCGCATGCCTTTCCTGAACCCAACTCCTTCATAAGGTTTGTCCTTCATTCTGTGGAGAATCAGCCGGTGATCATTGCCCCACGAGATCAATTGGAATTCTCGATGATCTTCCATGTGATCATTGACGGTGCCTCGCGCTCGCCAAAGAAACTCCTTGACACTGTCGTCGTGCCCCTTGAAAGAGTAGACCGGCTCAATGCCATCGTCGTACGGTGCTGACGGATCAGGTCTGGCATCAAACAGATGCAGTCTATTATCTCCCCGTTGCGGCATCGCCAGTATTGCTTCTCCGAAGGGTGTATGCCTCGCACGCCATACTGGATATGGCGTGCGTATGATTCGTTCGGGATGATCGTCCGAGACAGAATAGTCCCATATCTTGATGGTTCGATCCAATGAACATGTGATAACCTTGTTCTCATTGAACCGGCTCCAGTCAACGCCGTAGATCTTGGTCCTGTGTGCCTCAATTGAAGTCAATGGTATTGCTCCTTTCCGATTGTCCCAGATGCGAAGGAAGCGATCATGAGAAGATGCCACAACATGCGAGTCCTTCCGATTCCATTTCACCTGAGTCGCCCCAGCGAACCAGTCGCTGAAGCTCGTGGCCGGTCTGGTCGGGACCCGTAGATCCCAAGAGTGTACAAACCCATCCACAGCACATGTAGCCAACAATTCCGGGTGAAATGGCGAAAAGTTGATATCAGTGATGGCACGATAGTGACCGTGTAGTACGAATTCGATTGGAGCTTTTGTAGTCGTGAGAGCTAGGTTCCAGACTAGTGCCCTCTGATTCGAAGTACTGACGATCCAATGTGGCTTGCTGGCGAAGGGCGACCATTGCACATCTGCCGGCGTCCACGGTGATTCATGACGGATATGCCGTGGCGGCGAGAACGGGTTGTCAAGATCGATAATATGCAATCCATGTTTCGATGCTAATGCGATATCTCGTCCACTTGGGGCAATGGTTGCTGACCCAATCGAATCTAAGACATCGATGCTGAGATCTCGGTCAAAGGTTGGACTTTGGTACGCTGAAGTCGCATCTGGCGCTATACCATCAACGATAGTCATATTGACTTCCTACCGATCACGCAGTCGATAAAGCCGACCCACACTCAGCCAGTAGTCTCTGTTGTTTCGCTCATCCAGAAATGACTTAAGTCGTAAGCCCAGGCCATTGCGGTGCGCCTCATATCACACACACGAGAGCGGAATGTGGAATGGCCTCGATACAGCTGACACGTGGAGCTCGGTCATCGCCACCACGTTTTGGTCACTAGAAACAATGAAGACCATTACTACGCGTGCCTGATGGATGTTCCCAGAGCCGCGCCAAGACAGGAACCTCGAACGCCGTAGGGTGCCCCGACACGAGCACTCTGAACGTCATCGCTCGGGAACGCGGGGCAATTGATCAGTGGCTAATTGAGTGGTGCATGGCACAGAAATTACCTTCTAGTTATCATCAGTTTTGATTCGTGCTACACAGCAGACATAATCGCTACCATGACAGTTCCAGGCATTAAAAACCCCGCGATCGCGTATGGCAGCTTGATTGTCATTACTGGCTGCAGTGGCTTCATTGGTTCTCACGTGACCGATCAGGTCCTCGCCGCTGGCTACAAGGTCCGCGGCACCTCGAGAGACTCCAAGAAGAATGCGTGGTTGACAGAGTACTTCAACAACAAACATGGGGAGAACAACTTCGAACTCGTTGATGTCAAGGATCTGGCCAAAGAAGGTGCTTTTGACGATACTGTCAAAGGTACGTAGAGAGGCGGTCTTGCCAAGTCTAGCGTCACCTATAGAAGCTCAGAGCAATGCTGATTCAAGACAGGTGCTCAAGGTTTCATCCATGTAGCACATGATATGGGTGGCTCGAGTGATCCCAAGGTCGCAATCCCTTACTCCGTCAATATGGCAGTCAATGCACTGAAAGCGTCCGAGAAAGCTGGATTGAAGAGATTTGTGTACACATCATCTTCCTTCGCTGTGACCCAGCCAAAGCCTAGCACGAGATTTACAGTCTCGGAGTCGACATTCAACGAGGAAGCCCTGCAAAAGGTCAGAGAAACTGGGGATAAGACGGAGGGAGCCACAGTCTATGCGGCTTCCAAAGTTGAAGTCGAGCGCGCCCTCAACGCCTGGAAAAAAGAAAACGATGCTTCGATCGTGATAAATTCGATGAATCCCAACGCTAACCTTGGCCCCGTCCTTCAGCCCCAGCACCAAGGGTATCCAACGACGGCAGGATGGACGAAGAATATCTGGGATGGAAACTACGATCAGCTCAAGCGTGTGCCTGAACACTATATCAATGTCGTCGACGACGCTAAGTTGCATGTCATTGCACTGGCCCATCCTGACTTGAGCGGACGGAGGCTGCTCGGCATGGTGGCACCATCACCAGTGAGTAAGATTGTAGAAATCTTACGGAAAGCATATCCAGAAAAAAAAATTGATGATTTTGAGGATGATGGAGAAGAGCTGTGCGTCAACGCTGAAGCGGACAAGGTAGAGGCCTTACTGAACGACGCGTACGGACACGGATATACAAGCCTTGAGGACAGTGTCAAGGCGAGCGTTGCCGACCTGAATTAGCTCGCACGCGTTGTTGGAAGATCCAGGCAGATATGGTATAATGTAGATACTGTAGATGCTGGTAGAATCCAGAAGCAATTAGAATGGCGTGCACTCGAATGTGATATTATAATTGGCGAAAACATAGATGAGTAAAAGGAAGATGGATGATATTACGTACAGGCTGATAATCCGATCACGTGCCAAGCTGGATGCTAGTCCATTCCCCGTCACCCCGCCGTTGCCGAATCAAGACCACTTACATTTACGTCAGCAACCTGAACCATCCGTCGCTCTCCAAACATACCGCATTGCCCAGCACAGAGTCGCACAATCTCTTCCACGATCGAACCATAACCTCGTATACAGGAAGAACACTGGTAGCTTGGTCGGCATTTGTTCACTCGAAAACTAAGATCCCCACCTGCAACGTACCCTCGATTCATCCATCAGCGCAAAGACACAACCCTTTCAAGCACTAGCATCTGCTGCGACCATGGCTCTACCCAAGCGTATTATCAAAGAGACGGAGCGACTTATGGCTGAGCCGCATGATTGTCCTCTCCTTCCACGTATATCCTTTCTGACCCCATTGCAGAGTGCCAGGCATACATGCTGTTCCACATGACGATAATCTGAGATACTTCGATGTCAAGATTGATGGACCGTCCCAATCACCTTACGAAGGTCCGTTCGAACGTGCCTATATAAGTTTAGTCCGATCTAATCGTCCGTACTAGGCGGCGTCTTCAAGCTCGAGCTCTTTCTTCCAGATGACTACCCCATGACCCCACCCAAGATTCGCTTCCTCACCAAGATCTATCACCCAAACATCGACAGGCTCGGAAGGATATGTTTGGACGTGTTGAAGAGTATGGCAATATACACAAGGTGATTGTAGAAGGCACACTCGCTGACAGGAGTATAGGCAACTGGTCGCCCGCACTACAGATCCGCACTATCTTGCTTTCTATACAAGCTCTCCTCGGAGCTCCTAACCCAGACGACCCTCTCGCCAATGATGTCGCACAAAGATGGAAGGAAGATCAGAATGCAGCAATACAAACAGCAAGAGAATGGACCCAGGAATACGCAAAAGCGTAGGGGTAGGCAGAATAAGCAATCACACTTTGCTCCTGTCCGACGGAAAGAGGAGGTCATTCAATCTTAAATCAGTGCATTACGATACTTAGCGGAGATGCATTGCTGGCGTTCTGCGATTCCTCAGCCAGGGTATGGCATATTCCAGCGGATGAGTAGACCTTTTTCATATCATGACTGAATTTCAAGCTTTCTTTGTTTGAGACCACTGGAGTACTGATTCGAGGCAATGGCCCCTTGATACCGCGAAGCAGGTGCTTTGTACCGTTGTGTTGTTTGTGGAGGAGTCGAAGCCCATCTGCATCGTCAGTAACAGGGCGCCTTCATACTTGGCATCGGATCACGAACCTGGTTAATCAGGGTGACTCCGAGACTGCCACGCGTACCATCGCACTGATATACCAGCTTCGACCATACGGCAAGACAGGTGAGCTTCTTCGAGCTCTGGGATTCCCGTCACCACCTCTACAGATCATTCGTAGTGCGGTAATCCCTACCCACCATGGTTGAGAAGAGGACATTGCACATTGCCCTCTTTCACGTGTCAAGCTAGTGATGCTTCACATGGATTTAGCGGCTCAATGCCACGTCGAGTCCCGCCACCCCTCCCCTCCGCCGCACATCATTTCTTATATCTCAGTTCCTCACTCACCCCTCACAACCTCATACCAAAATTTCAAGATGCGATCGCCTGGCACACCTCGCGACGCTCGCGTGAGCGCACAGCGCTCGTCATTCATCGAAGACTTCACAAACGTCTTCACCACCAAGAATGTAAGAACATCACATTTTGAGATGTGGTTTCACCTCACTGACCTTTCACCAGACGCTGATGGAGAGTGCGGCGGGGGGCGCCTCGCCGGCCATGACGACGGGGTCAGGGGGGTCCACCCCCAGTAGGCCTCAGAAGGTGGCCACGTCGGGCTTGCCGCCGACGTTGGCGCGGCGGATGGAGAGGAGGGCGGAGGGTTTGTCCCTCACTTACGGGAGGCCCTCCCTCCCATCGACACCGGCGACGGGTATGTCAATTTCCCCTTTGCATCCCCTCACAAGAACCCCTTTATGTTGCTTTGCCGTGGGGCACAAGTTTTCAACTACACTTCCCTCACATCCGACCACTCATCTGGTCCTTGCACGTTTCATGCCACTTCACCAGCATCTTCCCCCCTCCCATTATAGAGCGAAAGCCCCTAGGACTCCTTGGGCTATTCCAAGTGATAGTTTCAGGGGTTTGATCATTGCTTTTTGCCATACCAAGCGCTTAGCCCGGCGATACGATGTCCATGGAGCTAATATCTTTGCAGGGAGTAGTGGAAGGGCGGAGGGGAGAGCCTTGGCGGCAGGTTCTCCTCTTGCGTCGAGGAGCACCGGGGTGTTGGGGGTGGAGATCCCCACCGGAAGTCTCGATCTGGGTCGGGGAGCAATCCCCCGCCCAGACGAGATGGCTCGGTGGGCGGAGAGGGGGAGCGGTCTTGGGATCGCCTTCAGCGATGTGCCGGGTGGGGCCGAGGCCACCGAAAAGAGCAAAGGTAAGCTCCCAGCAAGTCCTTTCTCTCCCTCCGCAGCCGCTTCGCCAGCCACCAAGCCTGGATACTGGAACGGCAAGAAGGTCGTCTTCGACACGACCACTGGAGAGCTCGGTATTCCGAGCAGCAAGGACCCCTTGGCGCTGGAGAAAGTGCTGGGAAAGCATCCTGCGTTCGCGCAGGCAAATGAGCCAGCCGACGACGTGTCGGAGCTCATCGACAAAGCATTGGACGAGTGGTCTACTAAAGGCAAAGGCAAGGCCAGCCTCCCTGCCATAAAGACTACCAGAGCATCCAAGATACCACGACCTGCCAAGGCATACTATCCGCTCACATTCAATTCTACAGTAACAGCATCGCCAAGTGCGACAGCTCAAGCGGCCTCACATGAAGAGCCAGCTACTGCCACATCATACCATGGGCCTGTCACACCCATCACCACCTCTTTCTCTTCACCAACTACCACAGATGCGGCCATCCATGATGATAAAGATTCATCATCCATATTTGAAGACTACAAAGTCTCGCCGCTCGATCCGAAGGATCCATACCTCAACTCACAGCGCTACCTCAACCGCTCCCCGGTTTCCTCGCCCGATCCCGACGAACAGATCGCCACATCAGCGATTGATTTCATAGAGAATATCAACGCTTCAACACCATCACCAAGCCACACTCGGTTCAACATTCCTTACTCCCGACCAGCACCGTCACAGACAACTATTCAGTCATGTCAGAGCGTTTGGTCCTCGGATAGCGAAGACTCTCAGTCAAAGGTTCAGGAAGCCAGCAAGCCAAAGACATCAAGATTCAGTCGCGCATCATTCATCGATCTGCAGAAGAGATTCAAGCTCGGATCCGCCGGCAAAGACCGCAAGAAACATACCCAGAAACTGGAGACCATCGACGAGAACAACGCATCCACCGCTCATCTCGTGTCCATGTCCGGGACAGACATGAGTGAACCCACTACTCAGCTCGAGAAGCTAGAAAAGCCTGAAAGCGACAAAGAAGAGACTACCATCAAGCACCTCACGTCCAAAGCGATGACCGTGGCCCGCAATACGTTTAACCTGCCCGCCCTGGTCGTCGAACCCAAGACCCAAGAGCCCCACCCCAATCACCCCTTCGGCTGGTCTGCGAAAAAGCTACACTGCGCCGTCCACCAGCACGAGTGCGTCATCTGTGGGAAGTTATGTTGCGAGGAGGAACGCCTGAAGAACATGCTCAAGTACAACATGGTGGGCATGGAGCAGGGAGGGAAGGAAGGTATCGACAAGAAGCTCGAGAGGCTATGGATGCTCAGCAAGGAGGGAGAGGGCATCGAGAAATTCGACACGTTCTTGCATTGCGGTGGTTGTGGGAGGAAGGTGTGCGCCCAGTGCTGCCAGCAGGTGAAGGATGAGAGGGTCAAGGAGATCCTGTGTAAACTCTGCAGGAAGCAGTTCTAGTTATGGGAGGAAGCTATACCAAATGGGAAGAGAGCTGGTAGTCATGGCGAGAGGATGGGAGGAATACTACCAGGTTGCTAAGACAGGCAAAAGATACCCACGGATGAAATACAAGATCGAAGCTGCTGCTGCGAGCAATAACTACCACACTTTCGTAGCCTTTGTCGTGACAGCATGCTGGATTACTACATTTGGCACAAGTCCACGAAGAGAACCACCAGATACTGGCTGATCGGCACTCTGCATTGACGGCGTGATATGGTAATTATGTTGTTATTCCTTCGTCAACAAATTAGGTAACTAAATCCAGTATGAATGACAGGCGCTCATGCTGCGAGACGCATTTCGATCAGAAGATACACAACAACCAGGGGTTTATTAAGGATAGATAGCGATAGTGGGTAAAGGCAGTCAATCAGAATGGCAGCTATCCTTGCCGGAACAGGAAAAGCGCCAGCGCTTCTACGGCCAGAATGAGTGGACAGCCAAAGGGACACCCTCCATTTCTCGGGACACCCTCCATTTCTCCTCATCACCTTGCAGCATTTCTCCTCATCACCTTGCAGCAAGTCGAGCGCTTCTCGAGCTTCTTCTGGTCTTTCATTGGTTGCACGCAAAGTCCATGGACAAAAGCTAGTCGGCGAACATCCGGCTATTGATTCTGCCAAATGACCCTTTCTAGACGACACCAACTTTCACATGGCAAGATGGGCATGAGCAGCCTGTATGACTGGCTTGCGTGTGCACGATAGCGTCGACAAGAAGGCAAAGGTGGTACAGCGCGGCAGGTCGATAAGTCCTGAAGGCCAGAGCTCTCATTCATACGAATCCATGAATTGCATCTGAAGCAGGTCCAAAGCATCAGAGCGGCGGCATGTAGCTTGAGACCTGCATGATTAGCTTGGACCCTTTCCGCAACGACCTACCTCTGACTCGATCAATTGGCTGTCAACCCTGGCGAAGTATACGAGACATCTCGTTGGCCACGACTCGACCTGTCCCGTCACAAAGGTTGCTCCCGATCGAGTCCGTTCCAAGCTTTGAGGGGACAGATAGCGTCGCTTGTCTCTACAGCTGCCCGGACTAATTCGTGCCGTATTCGTGCGGTAGCGCAGATTCACGACGAGCCAGTGGGCGGCAGTGTGATGGCGAATGTAGTTCTCCCGCAATCGCTCGCACCCGATCTGGGCCCGAGTCTTGATAGGTAGGTGTGCTTGATGGACATTGATCTTCAATCTCTATGCACGCACTTTGACTGATCTTCGTTCTTGTTTCTACCCTCTCACCTTCCACACAGCGACTTTCTTGCGACTTCTGCTTTCTAGATCTCGGCCTCCGGGTACGATTACCGCGCGGAACGACGTGAACATGTAGAAGCACTATCAACCACAATCAAACCGCAACGTGACGATCAAGCTGGCTTCCTCTGCTCTTCTGGCCTTCACCGCTATCACGATCACAGGCCGTACCCGGAACATCTCCTCTACTGACTTCATTGTCCATTGAATCGCGCGGCTTCTTTACGCCCTTCATAATGCCTTCGGTGGTGGAGCTACTTGCTCGCAGGGCAGGCCTTGCTCTGTCACAATTAGAGCTGCCAATTGATGCATTCGGACAAGTACTTGGAAACGGCCCTCAACTTGAGAAACGATTCAACATACCGTGCTGCAATACGACGAGTCCTGGTGGTCTAGTCGAGGCGAACACACTCGATCCTTGGACAAAGTCGGGAAAGTATGCACTTGGATGGGTCTACTTCTGTGTCATTCTTCTGGTCATAGCATCCTTGAAGCGACTGTATTCACTTTGGACGGACAAGCTGCGCACTGCGTTCTACAAAGAGGAAACGATCCAGTCTGGCAAAGGCTCGTCACCGGGATCAGATTATGAAATGTCATCTTTACCATCTGCTTTACCAACAAGCACATCAACCAGACGATTCTTTCCCTCCAAAGGCGAGCTTCCCAGGCCGCCCAAGGCCGAGTCCTCGTTATCGACAATCAGACCGGTCAATCTCACCATTGCAGCCTTCAGATACGTCTTCTATAGACCTCTCCCTCTTCTCAAGGTCAACAAGCTGAAGAAGAGAATGTGCCCTGTTAACTTGCCGAATCCGGGCGTTGTGCTTCTATTCATCGCTGCGCTCGCATTCACGATCGGCTACTGCTTCATTCCACAGCCATACTTCTGGCAGAGCTTTGCTTACGGATCTCCACCGCTAGCGATTCGCGCTGGCATGCTAGCAGTGGCGCTCATGCCATGGATCGTTGCATTGAGCATGAAAGCAAACGCTCTCACTCTGCTTACTGGTATCAGCCATGAAAGGCTCAACGTGCTCCATAGGTGGCTCGCGTATCTCTGCCTAATCCTGAGCATCATTCACGCCGTACCTTTCTACATCACACCTGCGTCTGATGCGCAAGGCTATCAGACCTTCAAGACGTACTTTCCAAGAAATGGTGGCTACATATACACGACCGGCATCTGTGCTCTTGTACCGCTTGGCTTGCTGTGCATCCAATCTTTGCCGATCTTCAGACGTAAGATGTACGAGCTTTTCGTTGCCCTGCACGTACCACTTTCCGTGGTATATCTGGGTCTTTTATTTTGGCATTGTAAGAACTACCTCACAAGCTGGCATTACTTGGGCGCGACAGCTGGCATTTGGATACTGTCATACATCGCCAGGCTGTTCTTCCTGAACTGGTCGATACCATGGAGGAAGTCGTGGCTGATCGGCGAGGAGGCTGCCGTTACGCTTATGCCTGAGAATGCCATCAAGGTCACAATCCCCACACAGGTGAGGTGGAAGCCCGGACAATACGTCTATCTCCGAATGCCTGGTGTCTCGATGTTTGAGAATCATCCCTTCACGATTGCATCACTTTGCAGCGAGGACTTCCATTCGACCTATGGCGAGGAATATCGAGACATGGTCTTGGTGTTCAGACCATTCGGCGGATTCACTAAGAAGGTTTTCGACAGTGCGATCGGGCATGGGCCGTGGCACACATACCGTGCCTTTATCGACGGTCCATATGGTGGCATGAACAGAACGCTGCATTCTTTCGATCACGTGGTGCTTTTTGCAGGTGGGAGTGGAATCACTGCTCTGATCTCACAGCTGCTAGACCTGATCAAGCGGATGCGGGAAGACAAAGCCGTGACAAAGACGGTGCAAGTGATTTGGGCGCTCAAGCGACCCGAGGTGCTGGAGTGGTTCAAGGAAGAGCTTCGCATCTGCCGAGAGTATGCACCACCAGGCACGACGCAGTGCCAATTTTACATTACAGCAGCCAAGAGACAGGGCAAGACAGGCAATCTGGTATCTGCGCAGACTCCTACTCGACCCATCAGCGGCTTCTTCCATGAGAAGGTCAATAATGCCTTTCAGAGCATAGCAGACAACCGGCATAGCACATACTCGACTCAAAGGCACTCGGCTCTCATCGCAGACGAGGCGGCAATAGACCCTTCAAGAGAAAAGGCGCTTCGCTACGAAGAAGAAGATCGCATCCGACCACTACCTCAAGCACATCTTCTTCCAGTACGAGCCAATAGTCGGGCCAGCAATCACAGCAATCGCAGTAGCAACGCTACTCCACCTCCACCAGTACCACCCCTGCCAATGTCCGAGAAGCCTAGGACCTCGCATCTGGCACAAAAACGGCCGCTTGCCGTCGACCTGCACCTCGACATCTCCTCCGCCCAGAAAGTGGCCACCGAACCGAACCAGACATATGATCCAAACCACACCCTACGACGACAGGCGTCCTCGCCCTCCATAGCATCGAGCGCAGCGAATCAGCGCAATTTTGACTTTGGCTTCCCCTCAACGCCGACCGAGTTTCAGAAGAACTTGATGCGTTTCGCTTTCCTCCCTGCAGCCATCAAGAGCCGCAACAGCGGCTGGACGACCGAGTATGGACGACCAGATATCAGGTACATGCTAAGAGAAATGGAGCGGACCTGGACTGGGAAACGGGTGGCGGTCTACGTATGTGGACCGCCTTGCATGCGGGTGGATGTCTGTAGAGGGGTGGCGGAGTTGCAGAGCAGCGTTTGGAGCAGAGAGGGCAGAGAGGAGGTGTGGATGCATGCTGAGAATTATGCGATTTGATGACTATACCCCTGGGTTTCGGTTTGTGGTATGGGCATATTTGTACAGTGACGATCAACAGCAATTCTATTAGCTCGCATGTGCATATGCACTTGTTCTCTGCACTTGTCCGACTGTGACCGAGAAAATGGGCCGATACGAGGGAGTCAACGAAAGGACAGAAATGAAGGCCAATTGACGGATCTGTGTTCGATCTGGCTGATCTCAAGTCCCCACGATCTGAATCTTGTTCCTGATGGACGTTCCTTGAGCAGCCCAAGGGTCGGACGCGTGCGGTTCACGTCGACGTCATTCAGCAAGCATCACCTTGAAGAAGCAAAATCTCGAGCTCACCCACTCACACCTCGTTTCCTTTGACATAGCTGCTCATACTTTGCTAGTGGAACACTTCCTCCTCAACTGTCGACTAAGGTAGTTCCACAATTGCGCATATTGTCCAGTGCCACAGGCCTGCTCGGCTTCTTTTCGCTTGGGAAGCTTCAAGTAAGCTCGGCTTGACTCGGTCGGCTCACCTCGCTCGACCAAGAGTCTTTACCCGAGCCAACTCAATATCATACAGAGCCAAATCTGATCTACACACAAGCCTGACTATGGCTCGCCGAAGCACCCGCTCTCAGGCGGCAGCAGAGCCAGCGCAGCTCTCAAGTCCGCCTCAAACCCCAGCACCGTCTGCGAAGCGAGGCTCTCGCAAATCGGGAGCTGCGCAGAAGCCAGAGCTTAAACAAGAAGACATCAAGCAGGAGCCGGAAACTCCAGTCGCTTTGACCAAATCTCGTAAACGAGCTCGTCCGTCCACCAAGGCCGAAGAGTCAGTCAACGACCTCCCTCACAACCTGGGAACCCTACCCACTCCAAGCAGCGAGCCACCGACCAAGCGCTCCCGTTCCAACAAGTCCACGCCGAAGAAGGCCCAAGCCACTCCCAAAAAGTCCCCGGCCAAGAAGAATGTGAAGAAAGCTGCCCCGTCAACAGATGAGCTGGCCAAGGTCGCTAGCAATGCTGGATTAATCTCTCCCTCGCCAGACGATGAAGCCCCGCCTTCGACACAGAAGAAGAAGAAAAACATCAACTACAAGCTCACACCTGGCACTTCGCCATACCCTGGATACAATCACCCTACGGCAGCCGAATGCCACGAAGTCGTTCGGCTCCTGTCAAAGGTACACGGCAACGTGTCGGCACCAAAAGAGATCCGCCCGCCTTCCTTGACCACAGCAGGCTGTGGTGAGGTCCCATCCGTACTGGATGCATTGATCCGTACCCGCCTATCAGCCGCGACGACTGGCGCAAACAGCTCGCGTGCTTTCCAAGGACTCGTCAAAATCTTTGGCACAATCAAAGAAGGCGTCGGTAAGGGAAGCGTAAACTGGAACGCCGTCCGCCAAGCACCGCTGCAAGAAGTCTTCGAAGCAATCAAATGTGGCGGACTAGCGGGAAGCAAAAGTAAAGACATCAAAGAGATTCTCGACCTCGTCTGGGCAGAGAACTGCGAACGAGCCGAGGGCCTCAAAAAATCCACCTCCAACGGAACGAGAGTCAAAGGTGAAGAACACGAAGATGAAGAAGAAAAGAAGGGCGAGATCGGCAAAACAGAACAAGGTGTTCTGAGCCTCGACCACATGCACTTGTTGACCAGCGAAGAGGCATTCAACAAACTCGTCTCGTACCCTGGGATCGGCCCCAAGACGGCCAGCTGTGTCTTGCTGTTCTGTCTCCAACGACCTAGTTTCGCCGTCGACACTCATGTCTTTCGTCTCTGCAGGTACCTGGGCTGGGTGCCCAGTGATGCGGAGGCGAAGGAGAAGGGATGGCCCAAGGTGGAGCGGAATAGCACGTATAGCCACTGTGAGGTCGCCGTGCCGGATGATCTGAAGTACGCGCTACATCAGCTGCTGATCAAGCACGGAAAGACATGCGGGAGGTGCAGAGCCGCGACTGGGATGGGGAGCGAGGGATGGAAGAAGGGATGTCCGATTGATCATCTTGTGAAGAGGCACGGGGCGAAGAAAGGTGGGGATGAGGGCTGGGAGGACGATGATGAGGGAGAGGAGAAGCCGAAAAGGAAGAGGGGGAAGAAGTATGAGAGTGAGAGCGACGAGGCAGAGATGAGTGACCTTGGCTCGGACGAAGACGAGCAGGCGTACAGTGAGGACAGTGCGGATGATTGATGTGAAGAACGAGAGCGGAGAGGGGCAAATGCATGGGGTATAGATACTGCTGCCCAAGATCTATAGCGCTACAAGCTGACTTCGTCGAACCCACCCTCTTCTTCTTCATTCTTCTTGGCTTCCACCTTCGCTTTGACGTCGCCTGCTTTGTCCGCGATCTTTACTGCACCACCTGCATCCCCATCCGCCTTTTGCGTCGTATCGCTCGTCTCGCTCTCCTCGTCTTCATCCACCTCTCTGGCATCCGTCACCGCCCTCTCATGCGCCTCCTGCCCTTCCTCCTCGGGCTCCACGTCATCCTCCAATTCCGTCGGCGCATCCGGGAACGCGTCCATTTTCGGCGGCGGCGTGGGCGGCTCGCTCCTCCGCTCCTCCTCTTCTCTCCTCTCCTGCTCCTCCCTCCTCTGCGCTTCCCGCTCCCTCTGCTTCCCCGTCTGTTCCGGGGTCGGCGGTGTATGCTCTATCCTCGGCGTCTCGGCCCTCAAATTCCTCAATGGATCTGGACTCTGGGTCGGCTCTGCGCTGCCCTGGCCCTGAGACGAAGACTGCGACGCCGCCGCCGCCGCCGCCGCCGCCGTATTGATCGTCATCGGACCGACCTGTCGCAGCTTCGGGTCCGCATTGAGATAGTACCCTCTCACACCCACGATCCTGCCCTCGCGCTCACACCCCTTGACCCAATCCGGCACCACGACGGGGACGTTCATCTCCACCGCCTTCTCCCACGCCTGACCCCGTCCCTCGGTGCACACGAAATGCGTCGTGTCGATCCGCACGGTATCGATTACCTTGGCACCGATCTTCTTCACCGTCTCCTCCAGACTCTCGCGCAGCGGAGCGGGCATGATCCCCGGCGTGACCGTGATGCCCGTCAGATCCGTCATCTTCTGCGTGCGCACCTCCAGTTTCTCGGAGCTATACGTCCCCGCCGAAGTGCGCAGGACGAGGTGGAAGGTGTACTCGTGATCGACCTGGAGTCCGGAGATTTTGGTGCTGAGTTTATCCCGCGGGATGTTCCCTGCTTTGCTCCCGTTACGGTACAGGCTGAGACTGCGCAGTTCGGCGGTCGCGATGCTCACCGGGTCCCATTCTAGCACAACGGATGTCTGCGTCGCGTTTCGGCATCGTAGCACGGGAGGAGAAGGGGTTGCTTGGCCGAAGGTGCTGAAGATTTCGTCCTGGAGCGAGGCGAATTTCTTGGCCGAGGCGGCTTCGGACGAGAAGTTGCGTGAGACGTCGATGTCGACTATGCTGCCGGAGGTGATGTCGGGAGGGAGGAGGATGGATGGAAACTCGATCTAAGAGAATTAGCAAGGAGAAAGGGCCATTGGGAGACAGCGGAAGCGGACCAGGCGCTTATCTTCTGTCAAAAGCACAGCGACACCGGCGTCGACTTTGCCGACTGTGAGGGAGACGAGCATGGTGGGATTGAAGAGGACAATGGGTGATGAATTGAACAGGAGCTGGTGGATGGGAAGGTGACCTCGACATGACGGGGATGCGGTCCGCTCGCCGAGAGAGCTTGGAAATTTCGGTACCTTGATGGCCGCATTCACTCTTTCTCATTGCACTTCCCCCTCCTCTTACACCGACAGTAGAACGTTGCTCACTACGTACAATGGCTCAGGAAGTCCTTCTCGAGACTTCTCTCGGCGCCATCACCGTCGAGCTGTACACCAACCACTGCCCGCGAACGGTCAATAATTTCACCACTCTGGCTCAGAGAGGGTACTACAATGGCACCATTTTCCACCGCATCATTCCCTCTTTCATGATCCAAGGCGGTGACCCCACCGGAACAGGTCGTGGAGGTAGCAGTATCTACGGTGACAAGTTCGAGGACGAGATCAGCTCTGATTTGAAGCATACTGGAGCCGGCATTTTGAGCATGGCCAACAGCGGACCGAATACGAATGGAAGTCAGTTCTTTATTACCTTGGCACCGACGCCATGGTTAGACGGGAAGCACACCATATTTGGACGGGTGAAGAGCGGGATGAGAATCGTACAAAGGATGGGTCTGGTGAAGACGGACAGGGACGACAAGCCGATGGAGGAGGTCAAGATCGTCGGCGCAAAGATCGTTGAAGGAGAAGATTGAGGAGACGCTGCATCGATTCAAGAGCTATGTACAACGACCTGATCCTGCCCACAAGCTAGAGGCGAGCTCAGGACAGCGCTCCGTTGGGATGGATTAGAACCTTGGTGTAACCATCTATCCTGCGGTCGAACTTGTCGTAGGCCTCGACTGCGTTATCAATAGTGATCTCATGGCTCACCACAAAGCTCGGCTTGGCCTTGCCGGAAATGATCAGATCGCGCAGGTAGCGATTGTACGACTTGACGTTGCACTGGCCGGTACCAAGCGTCAGACCCTTTTCGAAGAGCTTACCAAAGGAGATCAGAATCTGGCCCTTTGCGGACTGCGAGTCTGGGGCACCTGGGTCCTGCAAAGAGTCAGCCATGCCATACCGAAGAGGGAGGAATTAGGACCCACCGAAGGCACGTAGAGACCTGGAATACCAAGACCTCCAGTCGGTCTCGTGACCATGATCAATTGGTCAAGCACCACATTCGGCTGCTCCTTCTTACCGCCCTTGTCCACAGCCTGGTATCCTACAGCGTCGACGGCGCGATCGACCATCTCCCCGCCGTTCAGTTCAATGATCTTAGCCACAGGGTCTCCTTCCGTAAAGTTCACAGGAATGCAACCAATCTTCTTCGCAGCGTCCAATCTCTCCTTGACCTGATCAACGACAAAGACCTTGCTCGCGCCTCGGATGACGCCCGAGTACGCGGCCATGAGACCGACGGGTCCGGCGCCGAACACAGCGACTGTCTCGCCGGACTTGAAGCCAGACAGGACCAAGCCGTGCCAGCCGGTGGGGAAGATGTCGGCAAGGAGGATGAAGTCGGCTTCGTGCTCAGTGCCCTCCGGGAGCTTGAGCGCGTTAAAGTCCGCGTACGGCACACGAAGGTACTGCGCTTGACCGCCCTGGTAAGGCCCCATGGCGACGTAGCCGTAAGCTCCGCCTGCGAAACCCGGGTTGACACCTGCGCGAGGTCAGTACTGATTGCGCGGACGTCTTAGCGGGAATCCTACCTGTGCAGAACGCGGTCCTTCCTTCTTCGCAGTTCCTGCATCGTCCGTCTGCCACGTTGAAAGGTAGGACGATCCGATCGCCTTTCTTGAGCAGCGTCACGCCCTCGCCTACTTCAGTGATGATGCCCATGTTCTCGTGGCCGAAGACGAGGCCTGCTTCGGCGGCTGTGCGACCTTGGTACATGTGCAGGTCGGATCCGCAGATGGCTGTGCATAGGGTCAATGGTCAGTACCTGGGAAGTAGTGGTGGGGGGAGGTCTGACCTGCGGTGGTGACTTTGACGAGGACATCATCTGGGTGCTGAATGGTGGGCAGGGGAACTTCTTTGACGGAGACCTTGAATGGTCCCTCGTAGTGGACGGCTTTCATGTTCGACATGGCGATGGTGCTAGGTACTCAATCGGATCTTGTGGAGGGTATGGTATAGCTCGGGAATTGAGGAGGTTGGAAATTGGAGAGGAGAAGAGTAAGGATAGAAGATGGACTTGAATTCAATTCTGTTCCTCCCCGAGCCGGTCCAGAGGAGGAGCCTCAGGCAGCTGAGCTTGGACGCGCATTGTCAGCGCGATCACAACTACCGGTGCCTTCTGTCGCTCCAGAAAACTGGATGTGCATGTTGTCATTGCCCGCATGCGAATCGACGGCGCGCAGTCAAATTGCGGGGTAAGCTGCGCAAGAGTCGAACCTAGCATGTGGAAAGGTGGGGTTACTCGAGGCCGGAAAGCGGGGCACTCTAGCTTCTGCGTCTCTAGCAAATACATCATTTCCAGACAATTGGCTTTGTGACGATCGAACATGGTGCCTGTTGGTTTGTCACTCGACAATGATCCCTGTAAGCCTTGTGCTCGTAGTTGCAGTCGCTGGTCGGGATTTGGCTCGAGCCGCGTGGGTTTGACATTTGCTAGTCTTCCAAGCAATCAGTCGGTCTTCGATCCGTGTTTTGATGCGACGTTGAAGGACAGTCTCGGCCATGCAGCTATGAGCTGGGCAAGTTGGTCACATTCGAGCCTCGGACCTCATCAGCCCTCTTCTTTCTGCTGTGGTTGTTTGAGGAAGGTTATTCTCGCAGGTGCCTCCTCTGACAGGCCGCACAGCTCCCGGAAGTCCTCTGCATGTCGGCGCCGCACCTTCACATAATTGACGAAGCTGTCTAAAGGGCAACTTCCACCGGGTCCATGCTGGCAGTCCGGCAAAGCTACAATGGCATCGTTGATATTGATCCTCACAAAGTGCTCATCTCTTGCCGGGTCGCAGTAGACATGATTGGGATAGTATGGCTCATTGCTCCAGCAATTCTGCGGTGCAGGACATGCCAGTCTCTCGAGGATGATTCGTCCACCCATTGGTGTCACGTCGCTTGTCCTCCATGTCCTATTGTGCATAACGTGATCGATCGGGAGCTTCCTCAGCTGGGGAAACAGGTCCAGTGCGGCCAAGAAAGGCACAAGGTCTCCATCGTGCACAAAGCTGGCGAATAGTTGTCCTGCCTGTGGTCCTTGTACCAGGAGATCCTTCGTCGCATTCAGGAATAACCATCCCATAGTCGCACCGTATTTGTTGCCTTCTCCTGCCCTATAAAAGTGCAGCAAATCCCTTGCATACTCAAATTCCTCCCACTCTTCATGCGTAAAGACCTCGCACCACGGACTTGTCCCTCTCGCCAGTACCTCAAATCCACACATCTCTTGCATCGTGAAGATCTCGAAAGTCGAGAACTCCACGTCCGGGATGAACTCCTTCAGCCTCTGTCCAATCCTAGGCAGGTACGCCCCCATCCAGTCCTCCAGCTTCTTGTACCCCTTCACCCTCCCCTCCTCCTCTCCCCCCTCTCTATACCTCTCACAAGTCCTCCCCGGTGTCAACGTATCACCTCCTCTTTCAGTCCCTTCGCTCACAACCTCCAACCTCGCCGTCCCCTCCCACTCCAGTCCCCACATCCCAGCAGCCCAATATTTCGCCGTCTCCTCCACCCTCCTACTCCCGCTTGCCCAAAACGTCGTCTGCCCCTTCTTCGTCGCCTCCTCCACCAGCTCCTCGTAGCGAGTCCGCATCTCCGTCCCTGTCTGGAAAGCCTGCATTGTCCCCGCGTACGGTCCTACGGGCACCAGATTCTCCAGCCGGCCGGCAGGATCGGGCATGAAGAAGTTATACGTGTTCAGGAACTCGAGCGGGCCCGAGAAGGTGGTGTTGAGATGCACTAGTCGATGGTAGAGCTGAAGCATGCGGATCCCTGCTGGGCGGGTCGGGTAGCGTGCGGCGTGGCGGGAAAGGAGGTGCACTTGGTCGACGTGGCAGTGCGGAGGGGGGGAGAGGTCGTGGGTGAGTGCTTGTCGGGTGTGAGGGATCCATGGACCGGAGCCTCCAAGGTGGGAGAGTATGGACCATTGATGGGAGTGATTGCTGAGGATGGGAGGCGGAGGGGCGAAGTAGGTCCGTGGTGGGAAGAGGGTGAGGAGGAATGCTAGTAAGAGGGTGGTGAGGCAGGAGGAGTAGATCAGTAGGGAAGACATGGTCGTGGTTGGTGGAGAGCAATGCCGGAGTGGTGGAAAGATGAACACTCTGATACTGTGGACAGTATCATGACGGTGGTGGCAAGCTCATCGTAAGTGCCGCCACATCAATTGATGGTTCCGAGCATAACATTTTTCTGATCATGGAGCTGTAGCTATAATCCCTGTTATGATATGATTGGCTGGTCGGCATTGACAACAGGAACGCTTCCGCCATGGCCGACTTCGGACTAGTGTATTTGGACTTGACTCCTGTTTCGGACCCTTTTGTCCACCTCGACTCGAATCCGCGCCGCCCCGAGTCTCCAGAGCCTAAATCTGCCGTTAGCATTGGCATGCCCCCTCCGGACTGACCTATGTTTCCCTGCAGCATGCCTTATCTTTGTGCTTTGTTTTGACATACGACACTGCAGATCTTCTGGACCGCAATGTTCCTTGCATACACGCGACCCTTTCACAGTTCGCCCGACATGCGCAAAGAAGTGCTGGATCTGCGGAGGTGCAGTAAGATACCGTCTCCCTTTCCCCAGCCTGAGACCGACCCCCGCTTGCATGACCGTGCACATGGTGATAGGGTCCAAGGAGATCTACCGTGTACGTGTCTTAACCTAGTCGGTGACACCTCATCCTCTCACCTCAGCTCCTGGTCCTCCCTCTCCGAGTCTTGCCTATCTCCAACTAATCCAATGGTCACGAGCCTTAATGTGCCTTGCTGGCCGTTTGAGAAGCGGTACCATTGAGCTTAATTCGTCTTCGGCACGAGTAGAACGCTCGCCGTTCGCTCCTAGAATGGCTCGTGCCAATATTTGGAGGGGTCCGCCCTGTTACACCATACTAATCTCCAGCGGCTCTAGACCCTCGTTATCGGTGGTCCGGAAGGTAGTACGACTATCCGGCCATCCAGTGTCCTGTCATTTATTACCGCCACGGTTTGTGCCCTCCCCTTGTATTCCGCATCCTTCGTATCGCCAGCATCTTTTATTGTTGTCCTCCAGCCTCTTGCTCTCACAACTGTCCTTATCGCTTCCTCTTTGTCTGTATCCTTTCAGACGACCCTCGACTCAGCCTTTCAACTTTCACAACCCTTTGTCTCACGAGTCCAACATCCGATACCACCTGTAACAGACCCTGTATAGTCGCTTCTCATCCTCGACGCGATTGACTGGTACCAGTCCACCTTGTCACTCAAGAACCTCGAGTCCGAGCAAGCCAAGCAAACTACCACAATGTGCTCTTACACCTACTCTTACTACCGCTGCGGCTGCACTTACTTCATCTGGGCCGACAGCATGGAGGCCTGCTGGAACCGCTTCCTCTCCGGTTACTCGCCCGACATCTGGAGCATTGACATGTGCAAGAACAGCACGGTCGAGTGCGGCGGCATTAGCAACTACTACTGCCGGGAGTGCAGCGAGGACCATACCCTCGAGTTCCAATTGGAAGAGTAGGATACACGCTGGGGACGAGGCCAAGAGGGTCTAGTTGAGACCAGCAGAAGCTATCGAAGGAGAAGGAAGAATACCCGTCCGCGCCATGATATTTTGATCGATTCAGCGATTTTGCATTCCAGCGTCCAGCATTCCGCATTAGGGAACAGAAGAGCAGACTAGACTCGTTAGCGACCATGTTTATGTGTTTTTATGTTGTAGATACCTCAAGACAACGAGTTCAGAATCCCAAGATTCAAATTCACTGTCTCATCCCAGTTGCTCATTCTGTGACCTGGTAGTTTCCCCCTCACTCCGTCACCCTCTCCTTCGCGCCCTCATCTGCCTCCCCTGTCCTCAACGTATCCCTGACCCTCATCGCCCTCCTCCTCGCGTCCACATACATCATGAACTCACTGTAACTCTTCGGCATGACCTTCACGTCCTTCTTGACCATGAATGTATAGTTGAACTGTCCAGTCGGCTTCGTCTCCCCGTGCTCCACGTTGCGCACTTTGCTGTCCACACGCACTTGCACGCGGGTGTACTCCCCCTCTCCCTCGGCTACTTTTGGGTCTACTTCGGGATGTGACTCGTCCGATGCGCCCTTGACGACCGGTGGATCGGTGTAGACCACCGTCGCGGTAAGGTAGAGTACGCTCCCCACGGGGACAGGGTTCTGGAATGTGCTTGGGTCTAAGGAGACGAACGTGGGGCGGACGTGAGCAAACGATGCGGCGCAGCAGAATGCCAACTCGAAGGTTTGCTTGAGCAAAAAGCCGCCGAAAATCATGAAGTTATGGCGATTGCGATACTGTGGTTGCATTATAGAGGCTGTAGAGAGGCGTGTGGTCTCCATAAGCTGTACATTGCTTGGTTTGCGAAGGGGGTCATTCGGGTCGTGGTACTGGAGTTGACGCTGCCACATGGCGTGGATAAGGTCGGATTCTTCATCGTTGGGCGTCTGGCGGAGGAGGGAGCGGTCTTTGAGCTCTTTGCGGTGGGCGTGGTTCTTTTCGCCTTCTGCGAAGAGGCGCTTCTCGAGGTCGGTCTCGGGGATGACTGGGGGAATAGGCACAGGCTTTTTGGTGTTCTTGTCCAGAGAGACCATTGTGAACTGGCAGGTCAGGAGGATATCGGACTCCTTGGCTGTTTGACCTGGAGCTGGTGATTTTGCAACTTGTACGGATATCTCCATGCTTGACCTACCAGTGGCATATGTGACTCGGCCGCTATACTCAAGGTCGCAGATCGCAGTGAGAGGGTTGTTGATCACGATTCGATCGCAGGCGGCTGTGACAGTTGTCACAGAATCTCCAGTATGGCGGTAAGCAACCACACCAGAGAGGGCGTCAAGGTCCATCATGATCGTCCCGAATCGAATGTGACCCGAGGAATTGGCGTACGTGTCCAAGAGCCATTTGTCCTGGCCAAGTGGGAGAATCGTGCTGTAGTAGCTATCGGACATCTTTCGAGGTGATAGGTCTCGATCTGCAGCAGTAGCTGATTCGCGGGAAGAAGTTGTCTTGCCAGAAGCCTCGGCCTCTTCTTTTGCTCGGAATGCATCGATCCATGGCGTTTGGATACGACTCTCTGTCAACTCTCTAAAGACCCCGTCTGTTCGCCTGGCAGCAGAATTTGTTAGGAGCCGACTTGACGGCGTCGTGCACCTCATCCGTATGCGCGCCTCAACTAGCTGGCGCACCGCCCTCGAGGAACCTCTCGAACAGAAGGGCCTCATGTCGATTGCTCCTATATAATTCTATTGCTAATAGGTGAGAGTGCGAGATGATCGATAAGGCGTCGTATCAGGAACGCCCCGCGAACCCTTGGCCAAAGCTTTCATGGAAATCATAATCGTCTAGATATTACTCACATCTCTACATTTTCCCTCTTTGCAACCTCAACCTGCCTAGATCATAGATCAAAAAAGCTTCCAAGTCCAATTGGAAGTCCAAGAACTATTCTTTGCAGCCATTGGCCCCGTGAACCATGCCACCACTCCGCCCCCTCACCCGCTCGCTCAACCCCACTACCCTCATCCGCCGCAGCTATGCCTCCTCTCCAGCAACCTCTTCGACACCCGCAACATCTCCGTTCGCTCCCCGCCACCTCCTCAGCATATCTGACCTGACCCCTACCGAGCTCACTACCCTCGTCCGCAACGCTCACACCTACAAAACACACATCAAATCCACATCCACCTCGCCACCGCATCTCACCAGCGCCCTCGCAGGCCAAAGCATTGCCATCCCTTTCAGCAAACGCTCCACCCGCACCCGCATCTCCACCGAAGGCGCCATCGCGCGTATGGGTGGCCATCCTATGTTCCTCTCTTCAGCCGACATTCAGCTGGGCGTCAACGAGTCGCTATACGACACCAGTGTCGTGATGAGCAGTATGGTATCCGGCATCGTGGCACGAGTCCACGGGCATAGCGACGTCGCGGATCTGGCGAAACATAGCTCTGTTCCGGTGATTAATGCTTTGAGCGATGCGTATCATCCCTTGCAGACGATTGCTGATTACTTGACTGTTTACGAGGTGTTCGGTGCTAGACAAGGGAAGGAACTGGGGTTGGAGGGAATGAGGATCGCGTGGGTAGGGGATGCGAACAACGTGCTGTTTGATCTGGCGATTGGAGCGATGAAGTTGGGTGTTGAAGTGGCGGTGGCGACGCCGAAGGGGTATGAGATTCCGGAATGGATGAAGAAAGTGATACTCGCTGCGGGAGAAGGGGTGGAGAGGAAGGGAAGTCTGGTGGAGTCCAACGAGCCGGGGGAGGCGGTCAAGGGGGCGGATGTGATTGTGACGGACACGTGGGTTAGCATGGGTCAAGAAGAGGAGAAGATCAAGAGGATGAAGGCGTTTGAGGGCTTTCAGATTACGAAGAAGATGATTAATGACGGTGGAGCAAAGGAGGACTGGAGATTTATGCACTGTTTGCCCAGACATCCCGAGGAGGTAGCAGACGAGATCTTCTACAGCCCAAAGAGTCTGGTCTTTCCAGAGGCAGAGAACAGACTGTATGCTGCAATTTGTGAGTCTGACAGGATCTTGCTTGTTCCACTACTGATCGTTCCTAGCTGCCATTGAAGCTTTTGTTGTGAACAAAGGACGGATATCATAAGCGCCAATTGCGAAACAAGAGCCTGTTTCCCCGCCGTTTCCTCAGCCCCAAAAAGCGAATCTTTCTTTGATATATCCACTATAGTACATTTACGATCAACCTGGAGGCAAAGTGCTGGCATCAACGACATCCTCTGCGTCCTTGTCCATAGCCTCGGTCGTTGTCTCCAAAGGTGAGCGAGGCAGAGCCATGAGACCTGTTCTTGTTAGCAAAGAACCATAGAACGGCTGGAAAGATTCTTACCTGTCCTGGCACTCTCCAAGATACCAAATGGAGAAACAAGCTTCATGAATGAATCAATCCTTGTGGGCTTTGCCGAAACCTCAACAATACAGTTGTTCGTGCTGATGTCCAAAACCTTTCCACCAAATTGATGGGTCAGGAAAGTGATTGACTTGAGATGTTCGTGCTTTTGGCGCATGGCTTGACTGGGCGCAAGACTGCCGGGATGGTAGTCAGAGACTGCGGCATCCTGCCGAGCTTGAATGCTAGCTTGCATTTGCTCAGGGTTGGATTCGTCGATCTGCCCTTCTGGTCCGGTCATTTCTCGGTGATGAGCCAGTAGCTCTTCAAAGTATTCGGGCCCGAGGATGCTGACTTTGGCCAAAAGCAATTCGCGTTGGACGAGAGGTGCTTGTGTATAATCCAGAACGGCCCATACTGGCACCAGATCTTCCAGTTGTCTCCGAGCTTGCTCCACTACGCCATCTTGACCTTGCAGAACAATCGTCATCCTACTGAGATCTGGTACTTCTGTATTGCACACAACCAGACTGTCAATGTTGAATCCTCGTGCAGCAAGAATTCCAGATACTCGCGACAAAACACCAGGCTCGTTCTGTACAAGACAATTGAGGACATGGCGTTTCGGAGGTGCCTGCGATGGCAGAGGTGTCTCGTAGAGGATGCTAGAGACAGCGGCAGCTGGCGATACAGAAGGAGTTGTAGGCGCTGCCGGTAGGGGAGATATCTTGCGGTGGAGTGCTTTGTATGCGATAGCGGAGGTCGACGAAGATTCCTGGTTTCGTGCCGAGACATGAAATTGCCTGAATGTGTTTATCGCTGTAGGTTTCTGGCGACCCAGAAGGCCATCGCCGACCAATGCCAGCCACTTTCGTTTCGATGCCATTGCTCAAGCACTAGATTAAAGATTCAGAAAAGAAAAGACATGAGTCTAAAGGAGCTCTGTATGTGCCAAGTCCGCCGTCATCGGCCCGAGTACCGAAAGCTTTCAGAGCCGCAACTTCACCTCTACTTCTAAATTCTGAAGCTTGATTCTGCGACTCGGCTCACTGCACTTTCATCTTTTCCGACGCGCAATCGCATAGCTTACCTTTTCCTTACTCTGAACTCTCACCATGTCGGACGGTGCAAGAAAGCGATCGCGCTTTGATCAAGAAGAGCCTGCGAAAGAGCCTGCGACCCAAGACCCACGTCGCTCGAGATTCGATCGTCGCTCAAGATCACCTGTTTCCAAGGATGAAACTCCACAGAGACGTAGTCGCAGTCCGGTCGCACGCGAGCCTAGTCCAGAGCGCAAGAGGTCCACACCAGTGAACTCTGCCGCTGCTGCAGCCGCTGCAGCCATGGCTGCGAAGATCAATGCAGACCTCGAACAGAAGAAAAAGCTAGGCCTTGTGAGCCAGCCGCAGGTCAAGACTGTGAGTTGCGTTGCGGAGCGTCTGATACTCACCTCTGATCATATCCTCCAGCTTCCCAAGGCAGAATCACCGAGCGCGGCGCCAAACGTGAATGCGAACGGACTCAACAACGACATTTACGAGCAAGATGGAGATTGGATCAAGGACATTGAAGTCAATGATCTTCGCAATCGTTATACCCTGACCAAAGGGGCGACTCAGAAAATGGTAATTATCCACTTGTTGCATTTCCACTGATACAGAGGCGGGCAGCCATTGTTTTCCCGATTTCACATTTTAACATCAAGGTTAAAGAAAGATGAATTCGAAAGAGTCTAGCTTGCTCACTTATCTGCCCTAGCATCTAGGCTTCAATCCAAATTGGCATTTGCTGACGTCGGTCGTGTGACATTTAGATCAAAGAGAAAACCGGAGCTGGTACGCATACCGCACGTCCATTTTAACATTTAGGTCAGATGGCTTATAAGTTTTTAAGATGTCACAACTCGCGGCGCATATTACCCCGACAAAGCCATGGCCACAGCAGCCGTATGTTCTCCAGCTCATATCCGATTGCCTCCGCTAACCAGATATAGAACCCCCCACTTTATCTTCACATTACGAGCACCAGCAAGGAAGGCCTCGAGGCCGCTGTGCAGGAGATCGAAGAGATGATGAAGCAGGATTTGCCTAACCTTATAGATGAGCGCAGATTGCCACGTCGTCGCGAGCCTGATTTCGAGAGAGATGAGAGGGGCAGAGTATGCATGGTTTGTGGGTAAGACGAGACCACGCTGACACTTTACAGCGCAAATGGCCTGAGGAGCGCATTCCGATATCTCTGGAGCCAATTAATGGATTCAACCTTCGCGCTCAAGTAGTCGGTTCGGGTGGGTCTTACGTCAAGCATATTCAGTCAGAAACCGGTGCACGTGTCCAGATCAAAGGTCGCGGTTCTGGATTCTACGAACACGATACTGGAGTCGAGTCCGACGAACCAATGTACCTCCATGTTGCCGCCCCGGATCCAGCGCAAGTCGAGCGCGCGAAAGAACTGTGCAACGACCTGCTTGCCAACGTCAAGGTTCAGTACGAAGAATCCAAAGAACGTGCCAGCAGTCGTGGCTACGGTGGTGGTAGACCTGGTGGACCTGGTCGTGGTGGGTATGGAGACGATCGTGGACGAAGCGATTCCTACGGTGCAGGAGGTCAGTCAGCATATGGTGGCAACTCACAGTACGGCGGCAACTCTCAGTATGGTGGAACATCTCAGTACGGTTATGGCGGTGGCGCACAATCTCCGACCGGCGCACAGGCAGGCGGTGCAATGAGTCCGACAGCCGCGGCAGGCTATACTCCTGAACAGACCGCACAGTGGAACGCATACATGGCGCAGATCGCACAGCAGTATCCCGGCTATGACCCATACCAAGTCTACATGAGTATGATGCAGCAACAGTATGGTGCAGGTCAAGCACAGGGACAGACAGGCTACCCAGGACAAGACGCCGGACAAGCGCAAGGATACGGCTCGGCTCCACCACCCCCACCACCGGCGGATGATACCGCACCGCCGCCACCTCCTCCCGGAGCCGCACCGGGAGGATTCAACGCAGTAAGTGTGAACTCTCTTTACTCTCACCAACACAGGCAAGAGGGTGAGCAGAGCTCATACCGCCGTGGGGAGGCCCGCACAGCCCCCCTGGCGAAGGGCAGCTCACCCCCTCGCCACAATCCCAGCACATCGGCACCCACTGGGGTCACCGAGTCGCAAGGGCCTCACCGGCTCGTCAAACACCGCGACTCGGTCGCAGAGTACGAGCGCCGGGCGCGCTACTACTGCTCGACCTTTGTGGGTGCTGACAGGCCGAGCGTGGGGGGCGAGAAGAAGGCAAGTGTTTGGGACTGGTACTAACATACCTCCAAGGTGCCGCCTCCGCCAGGCATGTAGGGGTGGAAATGGGGTCAGGGAGAGGAATGAGAGGAGTAAGGGGGGGAGTACAGAGGGTGGGCGGGCAAGGGTGAGCTTTGGCATGGAGGGATACGACAGAGACACGGCAAGGTGATGCAGACGTGGTGGATTTTGAGAGCATGAGATGAGAGAGGCAGTGACGTTTCCGCGATCCGAACGACCTCGATCAACATGCGAGCATCGACATGCATTTCCCCGGCAAACAGTCTCGCATGGGTCACCTGCGGGGCAGAGACGAAGCACGAAAACAGCGTTTCGTAGTAATGAATCGGGAGACCAAGATCCCGTGCTTGTTGTCTGTCTCTTCTATCAAGAGCCATTCTCCCCATTACTCCGTGCTTGCCCCGTAAGATCTAAAACAAAACAAAAAAGGTTATTATGACAAAAGCGCCTTGCTAGCTACGCTCAGCAACCACGCGGCATCACTCCATCCACCTTCGTCTCTGTCCCCGTCGCCCTGATCCTGTCCTGACAGCGCAGATGCAGGCGGCTGATTCTGTCCGAACCACCCCTGCAAGGAATCCAGCATCACGCTCCTGCGTTTCCTGTTCCCCGACCCCCCATCTCCCATATCCCGATCCGGAACAGGTGCAGCACTCGGACCTCGCTGCTCCCCGGCGCCTGTCTCGCCATTGGCGCCAGCGCCAGTCCTCAGACGCGTCCCATCGGCTCCAGGGGAAGCAATAGCAGTGTCTTCGGCGTCCTGCTCACGGTCTTCGCCGGGCGCGAAACCGCCCAGTCCGACGAGCGCGTCGATGATCCCGAACCCACCCAGGCCGAAACCGGGGGTGCGCGCCAGCCTCTCGACTTCTGCCTCGTCGTCCGCGTCCTGTTCGCCGGCCACGCCCGCAGCGTCGGCCGTGGGACGGTCGTCAAAGTACCCCCTCCCGCCGCGTCCCTGTACGGCGGCCCCCCTTTCCCGTTGGAGTTCCGCCAGACTGGTCTGCATTTCCCTCCTTGCGCACTCGTCCACGAAATCAGGCACCATTGCCTTGTCGTCCCTGCCGGTATCCTGTGAGAAGTTGTGGGCGGACAGAGAACGCACGGCTGCGTCGATGCCCCCGCTCGTCCCCGGTCTCTCGGCCGCAGAAAGGGGGTAGGGTGTCCCCGCCCCCGACAGGGCGCGGAGATGCACCCGCGAGTTTCGCCGTGAGTTTGCTGCGCTGTTGAGACGGGAGCCGAAGCGGGAGGACCAGCCTTGTTCGTGCCCCGCCAGGGCAGGGGAGCGGAGAGGGGAGGTGGTGCCCTCTTTTCCCCTTGCGTCTTTTATCCCGTCTTTTCCGCTTCCGTCTCCTTTGAGGGGTATGTAGCTTGGTCTGGCGGAGAACGCTCCAGTGCCAGCGCCGTCATCGTCGGAGGTGTCCGACGCGGGGTAAGCGGAGTGGGTCCTGGGCTGGGCGTAGCTGTGTAGGTTCGTGACGGAGGAATGGGAGGAGATCCATGCCGATCCCTTTCCTTCGTGAAGCAGGGAGGTGGTGAATGTTGTAGCGTGCGTGAGCCAGTCGTCCTCGTCTTTCGCGGGACGGGCGGAGCGGCCTCCGGGGGTTGAGGTGGTGGGCGTGTGGGATCTTGAGAGTGGGCCAGCGGTGCTGAGGGGTCGGAGACGTGTGCGGAGGTTCGTCGCGTGCAGGCCGGACTCGGACTTGCTTTTGCCGCGGTCTCCTACGCGGGTTGCTGAGGAGTCGACACCGCCGTGGGCGTTGGTGCGGACCGCGGCGTAGGTGGGGTGGTCGAAATAGCTTGTGTTGGGATCGAGGTTTTCGTCATCGTCGTCGTCGTCATCGTAGAGCATCTTGCGGCTGAGGCCTTCAGGGCCAGCTTTTCTGCTGGACGAGCGCGAGAGGATACCAGGTGTCGTGGGTGCGGAGCGGCCGGCGAGGTAGCTGGGGTGGTTGACTTTATAGGCGTGAGCGGTGCTCGGGTCTAAGCTGCCTGGTGTGCGTGTATTGTCGAGAGATATCCTCATGGTTGTCTTGTCTGCCGTCTCTTGCTGCGGTACTGGTGTCGAGAGGGGTGCGAGGCGGAGGTCTGAGAAGGAGGGGTGCGATCTCCTTGACCTCGAGCTAGACCTTCGAGGAGCTGCTGGGGAGAACATGGTCTGTTCACTGGCACCAAGCAGTTGCGGTATCGTTGTAGCTATAGTATTTGCGACGTGGCATTCGCGGGCAGAGGGCAGGTGCGACTGTTTGTGGTAAAGGATTATTGGCGTGGTACCATAAAGTTTAGGGAGAAGTCGGACCAAGTCGGCGGTGACGCTCAAGACGTCTCCCCAATCTGCAGGGTCAAAGACAGTTGCGTCATGTGCGAGACCCTCGAGCTGTTTAGTGTAGCATGATTGATGAATATTGTCACGCACTGTACTATGCATACATCTTATGTAAGACCGGGTTTTATCAAATGAATTCAATCAACACGGAGATCTGGTAGATCACGGAGCACAAAGCATGTAGTAAGTATGACAGAGTCAAGTCGTACCGTCTTCATCCATGGAGGATTATATACACTTGAAAAGCCTCACTTCATGCCCTCATACCTTCTCTGATATTTTCCTGGAGTCCATAAAGCTGTACTGTACACACCATCAAGGCGTAGAGGGGGATATCGCCCAAAACCCTAAAGGGGACAAAACGCCAGTCCGTCATGTCATTCAAGAAGACTGTCCACGAAGAAAGAAATCCAAATCGCTCGGTCCTCCTTGTTGCGAGTTTTCATTCTCGGCGAGCTGCTCCAGCAGGCTCAAGAAGGGATCCTTATCCGTCTCGGAAGGCACACTTCCGTTATTGCTCGTCCCGCCGGGGGTTTCCTTGTCCTGGTAGCCGAAAGTGAATGCTTGGTCCATTTGGCCATTGTACTGGTGTTGCTGAACTGGTTGGGTGGGAAGAGATTGCCTCTGCTCTGCAGGGCTATTGAGGAAAGAAGGTGGCCATGGACTGAATGAAAAGTTGGGGGAGAAGGGGTTGTGACCCATGGTTTGTTGGTCTGCAGCGGCCGCTGTAAGTTCGGGACACTCTGTGGGTGTCGGTAGCGAAGACTGTGCTGCGTTTTCGCCTGGCCGCTGATCCGGCATGTGCTGATCGATCATGATATGGTTGGCGAGATTCTCGGTCGTCGGTACCGCGACCATTGCAGGCTGAGACTCGTCGTTTGTCCGTCGACGCTTCTTGCTGGGCAGCGCAGGTGTGCTTGCCAATGGTGGCAGGCTCGTCGCCGGCATGAAGGCCGACATTTCGGCTGCGCTCATGCCCCATGGTCGGGCTTGTTGCGGTTGTTGTGGTTGCTGCTGTTGCTGCTGTTGGTGCATGCCGTTGTACGCAGGTAATCTGTAGTCCGTCAGTCTCGTGCCGTGCGACATCTACTTCTTAGACTTACCTTTCGTGGAATTGGTCGACGGTGACATCACTAAGTATGATGTGCGCACCGTCAATGTACTGTCCAGGGTACCTATCGAAAAAGTCCTCCATTTGGAAGACTGGAGAGAAGCGCATGGGACTGCTTGCCAGCGACTTGACCAATTGCGAATGGCAGCCGTAAACAGTCTGCAACGTTTCTCGTTGATGCTGTACTCCTGCGTAGTAGATCCGAATATCATTTAGCTGGTTCATCTCGCGCGACAAGAATTCTGCACTCCTCGCGAAGAAGTCCCCATCTCTGCCGACGTAGTGCGCGCCGTGGACGTGGATCGTGCCTGCGGTGCAGAGACAGTATCCGACAAATGCGGGCCAGTCCATGACCGAGCAGGCCTTGCCGACCTCGACCAAGTTTGCTATCGCGTTTGCGTGCAAGAAGCACAAATTTGTCGCCTCTAGCTGCCACGGCTGGTGTTGCTCCGTACCAGAAAGTTCCATCAAGTCCACAGGCAAGAATGGTCGGTAGATCAAGCAGTGAATCAAGTGATACACCAGCCTCGCGAGCACGACTGTCAAACTTTCGGGTTGCGCGAACAGCGTTTCCACGGCCATGAATATCTCCTGGTTGCTTCCAGCCCATATTTCCAGATCTTGCCGGATGCGCGACAAATTCGACTGCGAATGCCAGGGGAAATGTGAGTCTCCTTTGACGCCTCCTGCAGCAAGGTAGCGATTTGTGATGCCTAGTATCCGAGTGATCTCGATGAGTGAAGCATATGTACTGTGTCCTAGTCGAGTTCCGCCTGTTGCATTTCCGGCAGCCATGGGCAAGTTGGACCCGTTGGAGAAGTATTGACCCTCTTGATACATGGTAGAGCCGTCAGCTGGCCAGGCTGGGAGTCGCAGTTGTATCGACTCGTCGGCGATCAAGGACGGTCGCTTTGAGCCAGAAGCTGTGAATCGATCCATCAGGTAGCAAGTCCAGAACAATCTCCGTCGTCCTTCTCTTTCTGCCAAGGGTATTCGGAAAGCTGATGGGAGTTCTCTGTGGAGGCTCAGAGCCAGTGCCATGCTGATTGCGCTTGCTGGTAAAATCATCAGTGCGAGTGCGTCGCAAGAGGACAGTGCGACATACACAGTAGCATGTATGACTTCTTGCCCTTGCCGGCCTGGAAGAAGGCGTTGGCCAAGAGCAGAGAAGTCTGCAAGTTCTCGATGGTAGGTTCATCGCTGTTGAGGGATGCGCGAGCGCGATTGCAACACTCATCGCTAAGCCTCACTGCTGTGTTGTAGCTACCGAGGAGATGTTGACCATATCTGGAGGGGTAAGCTTCAAGGCATGGATCGGCATGATCGACAAACCTGGCCGCAACGGCATGTATCGAGTCCAGGATATTTGCAGGCAATTGTCCCGCTTCGAATCGTTGTCGGGTCGCTGCTTCGTCGAGAATGTAGTAGGGTTTGCCGTGCAGGCGCTCAAAGTAGAGGTCGAGGAGTGCATCCTTGTGGGTCGCTACAGGCTGCGGAAATCTGAAGCCATTATTAGTATGCCATTCCGGTAGATCAGCGTAATTTTCTGCTCACTGCCGAATCGAGTTCGAAAACGGAAGAGCATGATGTGTGGCGAGATTCGGGGTCTGTGGCTCTGGCTTTGGCCGCACATTGTCGCTCCGAGACTGCTTTCGTTTGACGCTGCTCTCAGAGGCGGAAGATTTGGTCGTTCGAGCTGTTGGCGACGAGTCGGATTTGCTATCTTCTGGTGAAGTGTTCTTGTCGTCGTCCTTTAGTCTTTTCTCAAGGCCATTTACGCGCTTGAGTAAAGCTTCGAGGACATCGGTCTTGGGGCCTCGCTTTTTTGGAACGGCATCTTGCCCTTGTCAGCATTCCTGGAAGTCACATTGTTATAAAGTTCGCCTGACCATATATGCATTCCACATTAAAGACTTTGCAGGCTTCGCAGGACGGTCGTAAACGGTTACATTTGATCTGCTGCAAGTGAGCTGGCCGTTCTGCGGCGCGGCGGTGTCGAAAAAGCTCATACCTTGCGCTTCCTGCAGCTTTTACAGTTCATGGCCTCTTTGGGCTCATTGCTCAGTCGTCGCACAGGCAATCGCTCTATAGGCCTTTGTGGCATCTGGATGAGGCCGCCCTCTGGTGGTGCTGTGGCTGCCATGTTGCAGCTCTGGTGGTGAAAGTGTCGCGCATCCAGGTGCGGAAGATGTGGCTCCCGCCTCGGCGTCTAATTCATCAATGCGGCGGACAGGTGCTCGGACGGGGGGTGTGAACCAGTCACGGACGTGTTGGTGGAATGGTCGCGTGTTTCCAGAAGAGACAGTGTAGAAGCAAAAGAAGATCGTAAAGGGCGTCGGAATGGAATGGTTGAAGGCGAAGATGGTGGTAGACGACGGGGCGTTTCTTGGTGACGGGGGAGAGTGAAACAAAAGGCTGATTGATTCAAGAGCATTCAGGGTGTCCGAGTGCCCTGGGAAGAGACTCTCATATGATTTTGTGGGGAGAGTGAGCACTGGCGAAAAGAGGTCAAAAGTTCAAGCTAACGGCGGCACTTGACACGAGAGCACTGGGAAAAGAGGGAAAGAGGAAAGCATCCAATGGCTTGATCCCCGCCTTTTTCCTGGTTGGCTCTCGCCGTTGTCAAAGTGGTCACGGTTTCTTTCTGGCGTGCCTTTGTCGACATGTCCTCCGCTCCCTCGTGGCATCTGTCTGGCTCCTCCCCTGATGGCGGTGGGTCTCGTCCGCCGATCACTCTGATCAAGATGACACCGGTCGGCTCACTAAACGACAATCATGTCACAAGAATGACCGGTAGCCAAGTACCCGACCTGGCGCTGGCTGTTGTGATCCAGGCTGATGCAAGCTGGGTCGGGTTATTATTATACAGAGATGAGGACTGTTCACTTTTCCAGGGTTCACTTGTTCCGTCCAGGTCTGGTAGCGAGGCACCTCGTCGGTCTGCTGTACAATGATATGGAAGAATTGCCATAGATCTGGCCCTGTCTGATCACACCATTTTCGATACAGTTGCCGCGGTCTGTGGAGGAGGATTCGTCGAAACCTTGGTGTGCTCGATGATTGTCACACGGCCAGCAAGAGTGGAGTCCAAAAGCTGGGGAGCATCAGAAGTCAGAGATGCATGCAGGGTTTAGCTTGTCCAGAGCTACTTTTCCCCACAGCTGACCTTCTAAATTGGTGGCGCCGTCCTTGGAGTGCTCGAGGCGGGCCGGCGAATCGGCAGGGTGAAGCCTTTGTACTAAAAACATGTACTGTGATGAGATTGCTCAGTCTTGCACTTTTTTGGCCGCGGCAAGGCTGTTTGCGACTCCCACCGGAAGAGGAAGGTCCCTGCTCCGGCACGGTTTAATGGGACACGGGACTTCACCTCATCCACTTCCGGCGGGTGAGCTTTGCGAGTCAGGTATCTCTGCGTCTTGATCAAGGGTGCTGTTGTGGTAAAATCAGAGTAAAATTATTCTAGAATGCGATATCAACATGTTGTCGAGTCAAGGTGCAGCAGAGTTGGACTATTTTTTTTTAACAGTAGCCACGTGTTGTGGAGACGATGTGGTAGCGCTGTTCACCACTGTCCGGAATGCATGGCCAAAAAGCCACGATCAAGCCAAGTCGAGTCTATCTTGCTTGGACGAGTAGTGGCGAAAGAGGCAAACGCAGGTCAAAGTGGAGCCAGCCCTCATCGTTCAGCTTCATGACTGTACAAAATGTCCGTTGAAATGTGATTGAGCAGCACCGGTCATGCCGGTCGCTGCCTTGGCTGTAAACGACAGCAGTGTATCTGTGCTATTCAAAACAGGACCCGACCTAGGTCGCCGCCGCTCCTAGACGCCGTAATAATGTCATTATCTCTACAAAAGGCATGACACCGTCAACAGTATTGCTACGACGGTGAATTCATGCTCTCTCTGCTCGCATTAGTATAAGCTGCGACCGGAGGCGAGTCGGACAAAGTCGTAAGGGACATTTTGTCCAACGAGCAATCTCAGCGTCTCCACTGTAGTCCAGGCATTGACGTCTGCCATGCCGTATGCTGTCCAGCCCAGTGATGTCGCGAGCGCTTCCGGGTCTCCTTTCCTTGGCCCACCATTGGTGAGATCCACAAATACCCGTACTGCCCTTTTGACCTCCTCAGGTTTGGCTCTGTAATGCTTCAGCAAAGGATTGACGACCAGCGACTTGTCCGCCCGAAGTGCTGAAACGACGACCGCTGGCTCTTTGTTCTTCTTCAAGTCTTCCACGCCTTTGAACGGTTCGACAAAGTCTGCCAATGGACCAGTTGCCCGGAAACCGATGGTGTAGATCGTCTCCACCGACAAGCTCTTGAGGGCAAAGATGACAGCCGCGGCCTGAGATTCGTGGCTTGCCAGAACAAGTGCTGCTTGACCCCTGTATGCTGTCGGTACAAAATCTCTGCACAATGTCGCTCGAATCGCCTTCCATGTCGCATTGTCCGCTGTCAACATCGACTTGTTCCCAATCGTCTGGACGTAGATGGTGTCGATCTGGCCAATGGACATGGCTGCATTGGAAATAGATGGGAGGGTGGCTGCGTTTGCGGGAAGAGGAGGATTGAGATGTGCGCCGCCAAAGTTGGGTTTGTTGATAAAATGCTCGACTGCTCCGGTGGCCTCGCGGTCGATGCAGATGAGGTGATGGGGCAGGCTGAGCTCGTTGAAACACTTTTCGAAGAACATGGCCTGCCCCGTGGCTCGCACGCTGCCAATGCCATAGACGTCGAGCCTCGGAAGCTGACCCATGGTGTGCAGTGCTGCATTGATCTCTGCAGCGCTCAATTGACCTGGCGCAGCGATCAAAGGTAGAAGAGGATGCGTGATGGGTGTGAAGATCTTGTTCAGAGCACGGGATAGTTGACCCATGGGACCCATGTTGAGTCCTGAGAAGGGCGGATGAGGGTAAGTGGTTTGTATGATGGATCGGAAATATTCCAGCTCGTAGTTCTCTTGCATTGACGACACGAGGGCAATCATTTTGACGATATCACCGTACACGGCACCTCTTTCAAACAGCTTCTGCGCATCGGGAGACGTCCATTTGAAGTTGCCGGAGAAATCGTGAAAGGCGGATATAATCTTGCTGTGGGCTTTACGGTCAGACAGCTGCTTTCGGATCTCTTCTGGCAGCCACAGCTCAACGTCGATGTATTCGCAACCCCATTGGATCGCCTTGTGGAGGTATTCATAGAAGAGTTCGGGGCGATCCATCGGAAAGCGCCCGTTCTCGTGTGTGCATCTGATGGTAAAGATGATTGGCAATTCTGTTCGCTGCCGTAGCAGCATTAGTTGCTCTCCGGTATACTGCAAGCTTGGTACCCGGGAATGAGAGCCGTCTGGTTGCTTGTCTTCCAGAAGATCGACCCGCAATTCTACAGCGTCGGCACCAACCGAGAGAATATCGAGATTCGGAAGTGCAGCATGGACATCCGGAAAAGTGGTAGATATGAATGTGGTCTTCTTCTTGCTCTTGAGCTCCTTGTGCGGATTGCTTTGACCAAGGACCAGAGCGAGGAAGCGGGCCAGATCTCGTCGGTAGAAAGGTCGGCTTGTGTAGAGATACTCGTAGTCGCATAATGATGTTCGAGAGGCGACTCTTCGATTCGACTCATCTAGACAATGTGTGGCCAAGACAGTGCGATTGCCTTTCCATTCACTCAGTGAAGACACATCCAGATGGTCCGAGATACCAATGACCACACCATTCTGAATAGCTGGGGCTTCGTCCTCCGAGCTGATGCACGACCAGGGCTGCCCGAGTACGCTGGCTATCTCGAGAACGATGTGATCCTGACCATGCTCGTACAGGACCACGACATTGGGCTCCTCTTCCACTTCCAGCTCTTCCACCTGGATGACTGGACTAGTCTTGCTTCCGGCGGAGGACGGGGCCAGGGAGGTGTGGAGGTGGACCTCGGTGGTGGCCATGCTACCACGTAGAAGCTGTGGTGGGGTTGGGGGGGACGGCGTAGGAACTCCAGGACCAGGGACAAGAATTCAGGAAGATGGGTGAGGATGAGTTTTATGAAGCAGAGAATAAGTGTCGCATGGCCCGGGAGTGAATGGTGGTCATTGAAGGTTGTCGCATGTGATCGGGCGCTGTCGAGAGAAGATATTACAGCGGAGAATTGTCGTGGCCGCCGTCCAGATTGACATGAAACATGACAGTAGTGATTCGCGATTGCGTGCGCGCACGGCGACAGGAGGATAAATGGGTGTACTGTAGGGAAAACGCCGCCGAGGAGTGATGTGCAGCGGTGTTGGCAAGCGGATCAAGCAGATTGAGCTTTTGGCCTGGGGTCCCCGCGAATGCCTAGAAAAAGTGGACGAGTTATTGCACCAATAGTTGTGGATAAATGGAACCCTTTGACCACTGGTCGCCGCATCTACATTCCTCCAGTAGCCGTGTCTCACTCAGTCGTGTCCACGGCTTTTGCCCAGCTTTCCGTTGCCGGCTGAGCAAGACCGCACAAGACGGAAGAAATACTAGACACAGCTAATAAGAACGTCCATACGGTTTGTTGATAGAGCTGTGGTTGCATCTCGGCGAGCTTGTTTGACGCTGAAGACTCCACTCTTTTGGTCTTCTAGAACCTAGTATGAGGATGGGAAATGCGGGCAAAGTGCCGTAATCCGATAAGTACGGCATCATTCTCCGGATCTTCCCTTCAAAGAGATAACAAAGTGTGAAGGTACCTATCCTTTGATGTGATGACATTGAGTAGTAGTCAGGCATTTCAAGGACCGTGCTCAGCCGGAAGTGCGTCTGGTGATCTCAAAAGACAAGTCATCCGACGCGTGTGTGCAAGCTAAAGCACTGAAGAAAGAGATATCCGAATACTCCGTGTAGAATCGAGAGTGGGGGATTATCTGATATTGCTGTCTCGAACGTGGCCAAGCAAGATTGATTGTGACAGATCGAAGACCGTGACACGGATCAAGGCGCGTTTGGGTGCTTGTTCGACTTGTGCTACTCATCCAGAGCCCGACTTCTTCTTCATAGCTACTGATACGAACGTGTTCACACTATAGAGGCATCGATCTCAAGTCGTCTATTCTGTGACGAAGAAGAGATGCTTTTTGTGTACTTTGAAACGCGACAGGTGCACCTGCGTCTGCGGGAGGCAGGGGTATTGCGCAATTATTTCGCGGTCCAGATGATCGATTCGTCACAGATCGCTGCCAGGGGGATAACAGAATATTACGAAGCTCTCCGGTCTATTATTTTTCCCATGTTCGCTGACCAGAGAGCTGCTGGCTACGGCACCAGCTCCGAAAGCAAGCAAGGAAGGATTGAGATCCTTGCTCATACCCGCAACGGTCGTGGTTCTCCCGAAACCCTCGTTCAACAACTTCGACCACGTTCACTCATGGACTGCCATCTTCTTTGATAAACGTCATCGAACCGTGACAACCAAGATACTCCATGGATTTCAAGTCAGTCTATCATGAATACGAGATGTTAAGGTGAGTCCAATAAAGAGTGGACATGGTTGGGGTTGATCTGAAAGTCAAAGAGACTGTTTAGGGCCTCGAGAGTCAGGAGCAATTCTCATGAAACGTGGCGACCCAGAAGTCGACAATCCCCCCGAACCCAACGATCCGGACGACACGACAGTTGACCCATCGTACTTCATTACATGGTAGAGATTGTTTACTCGACCATTGATGGACAGTGTTGTCGACAACATTGGGATACTGCTTGTCTCACGTACGTGGACTGTGTTTGCTCCATCACACAAGAAGCGCTCGCAGGGCGCCAGGTGAGATGATCATCCCAGCGAGTCAGATGTCGCAACCCTCGTGAAATTGGCACGGCAACTATAATTGGTGTGAGGAAGATCAGAGAGTTTGCCTCTCACCAAGCGCCGTGTCTTCTCGTGATACCGGCGGCTACACAGGAAACAATAGTACCAGTCCAGATCGGCCATCATTTTCGCCTTGGCTGTGCTTCCATGTGTCCTCTTCAGGAAGTCAGGTTGACCGCACTAGCCCGCCATGGTGGTGATAGGTCTCGGATCAAAATACATGCGCACACAACAGGGAGAGACATAGCGACAGCCACACCAGAAGATCGCCCACAATGCTCGTATCGAACTTGACTGTGCACACAATAGCAGTGGAGTCTCATGTAATCAAATGAGATTCGCATGCATCTTAAACTGGAAGGCATTGCTGAGCGAACAGCCTCGTGGCTGCGCCGGTCTGATGAGGCTGCGAGTCTGCTAGAGACGACGACAAAGACCATGACAACTGGAAATACGTTCACGGGCCCACAGATCCGCAGTGGATATGCAGGAACAGGTCTACCGACCACTCAGGGGCCGCATGGCAGCGACCGGACCATGCGCCTGTACCTGGCTATACCCTATTCGGATTAAGCTCGGCTGACCGCTTCAGCACCGACCAGAGCCGAACGAAGACAGCATCCTGTCGCAATCTGCGCTCGCTGCGCTGGGAAATTCATGAGGGCGCAAGATTGGGTCAGACCCAGGCACCAAACTGACATCTTTTGACCAAGCCATCTCCCTTCGCTTTCCTTTCTCTTCGTTCTTCAACGGCCTTACATCCTCACACACACACACACACTGTTTCTCTCTCTCTCCCTCTCTGCTACCGGCGCTGCTGCTCTTTACGTCCTCTTGTAGGCGTGTCCATTCACTTAACACCACAGTCATTCTTTACAGCAAGCGCAAATAGCACTCTCTACACCACCGTCGCTCTCTCCGCCGACCGTTGAAACGAACATTCGTGCAACAGTCGTTCACACAGAAGCCGTTTCGAGAACTTGGCGTAAACCGTTACAGCCGTTGCACCAGACGAAGCAAAATGCATCTCAGCAGCTCTCTTGTCGTCGCCGCTCTTGCGGTAGCCGCTCACGCTCGTGTCCCCAACCAGAAGCGTCAGGGCTATGGTGGGTTCACCTATGAGCCTGTTACAAGCACCTCCAGCACTGTGGACGCTGTGACTTCTTCTGCTACTGGTGGTTTCACTTACGCTCCCCTGCCATCCACCACAGAGTCGACCACTGCCAGCACTACCGCTAGTGCTCCTTCGACCTCGAGCACCACCACTTCTGCGCTCTCCAGCTACCCGGCTACCACTTCCTCCTCCTCTTCTTCCTCTACTTCTTCTTCCACCACCGCAGATGCTCCCAGCACCTCCTCGAGCAGCACCACCTCAAGCAGCATCACCTCAAGCACCACCACCAGTGGTGGCCTTTCAAGCTACCCCGGCGAGACCAGCTCCACGACTGCGAATGCTCCTTCCACCACCAGCAATGCCACCACTTCGGCCAGTCTCTCCAGCTACCCAGCCTCGTCCACAACCGCTGATGCCCCAAGCACTTCCAGTACCAGCACCTACTCCGTGCCCCTCGTGACTGGACCCACTGGATACACCACCTCATCTGGCCTGCCGGTCCCATACCCCACTTCCAGCCAGACTACCGCTGATGCTCCAAGCACTTCCAGCGCCACCACTTACTCTGTGCCTCTCGTGACTGGCCCAACTGGTGGTTCTTCTTCCTCTGGACTTCCAGCGCCATACCCAACCACCAGCCAGACCACCGCTGATGCCCCGAGCACCTCTTCCATGCCTATCGTCACTGGCCCAACTGGCAGCTCTTACCCAAGCGAGCCTGCCCCTTACCCGACTGCCTCCACCACCGCCAACCCAGTCCTGACTGGCACAGGCGCTAGCTCCACCACCGACGCAGTCACCACCACGGCCGCAGTCCCTACCGTCCCAACTCTTGCTTCTTACCCCACTGGTGGCAACGGTACCGTCCCAAGTGGCTACACCACTATCACATCCCCAATCACCATTGCCACCAGCGTGGCCACTCTTACCTACACTCTCAACCCTTCTTACGGTGGAGAGTACGGCCCAGGTGGCGGCAGTCAGCCCACCACCATCACCACTGCTTTCACCCGCACCTCGACCATCTTCGAGACTCTCACCGTGCCCAAGCCCCAGCCTAGCAGTGAACTTCCAGTCGGCGAGAACAGCTACCCCTCTCCTACTGACGTTGACACGACCCTCACCACTACTCTCATGTCCACCTCTACCATCTTCAGCACCGTCACCGTCGTTCCCGTCCCCACTTCCTCCGGCTCTGGTGACTGCGAGCCTCCGGTTACCGTCACTGTCACCGAGACTGCCACTGTGGTAAGAACATGTTGTTCTGTCGCGCAATGGACCCAATCTAACATCTCCCAGACTGTCACTCCCGGTGCACCTACTGCTACTCCCACCGATGTCCCAACCGATGTTCCTACCGATGTTCCCACTGCTGCTCCCACTGAGGCCCCCAAGCCATCAAGCGAGGCTCCTTACTACCCTACCGTCACCCCTGGCGCTAATGGGGAGGCCTCCACCAGCACCTGCCTGAGCACCGGTTTCATCACCGTCCACAAGCCTCGGCCCACAAGCAGCACCAGCGCCGTTGCCCCCATCGGCACCGCTGCCTCGTCGGCTCCTCATTTCCCTTTCCCTACCGGCTATGAGGCCAAGCCGAGCGGCTACTGGGGCTCTTACTAGACGTCTAACCAGCGACAAGCTCGATACCGGCGTTATGATGGATGCATGACGGACAACATACAGCGTTGATAAAGCGCGCCGCAAGCAGTGGCCTGGGGCCGACCATCAAGGACCGACGGCGTTGTCAAGTTTTGTTCATAGCCCTTGACGCCTCGGCATGGTTATTCAGACGAGAGACGCCCTTTTGGTGGCGGCCATTCTTTTGTGTTTTGTATTGAAAAAATTCACTTTTGAATTGAGCTCCCAAGGGGATGCATATACCACTTTTTAGTACTGTTCTCCCCTTTGAGCATACTGAATGCAACATGTCCGTTTAATATGATAATTCTACTGTGATGCAATTTACCAACCATGACCGCGTCTTCTCTTGATTCCCGCGTATATGTCAGGAAGTTTTGGCTGGTCTGCAAGAATGCCAGGATGGGACGTTGACATGAGACTTCACCCCAAGACATCATCTCGGCCTTTCTTGTTGCGAAACCCGTCACAAGACCATGGACAACAAACACCACTGGAACGAGATCTCAAAAGCAACATTTGACGAGCTGCTGAAGCAGTATCCGTCAATCATACCCGATAAGCTAAAAGATCTCGACCAGAAGCGAATGCATGATATACCCCAAGTACTTGAGAAGCGTCGGGAGTCTGGAGAGGGACCGCATCTAACGAAGGACGAGGTCGTGACACTCGTACAATGGAAGCTGTAAGTACAATAGATCTCTCCATTACTCAGTCCCGATTTCTTGCGGGCGCCTTCTCTCCCTTCATTTGGCCAGACGTACTGCGTCTCCACTATGACCATGTTTTCACGTCCGCGGACTCCTTACCACCTCTTTTCGCTCAGCCAGACAAACCCTTGATTCAACTGTCCTACCACAATCGACAGGAACAGTATCCCTTTGCCCTTTCCCCATTCTCCTCTGATTCCCTCACCCGACGTATATCGCATGCGTTTTGTTCTCCACAGCACTATCAAGCCGTGTATCTAACAATCCAGATCCCACGGCACCTTCCGGCCCCGCCTCCTCTCCCTCGCCAAATCCAACGACACCATCCCCGCCGTCACCAAAGAAGCCTTCGCCCTCCTCCGATCGCCACCCATCTCGGCAACTGCGGCCCTCGCGGCACTGAAACACCTCACCGTTCTCTCGGGCGTAGGTCCCGCCACTGCATCACTTCTCCTGTCGACTATGTATCCGGATCATCTGCCTTTCTTCTCGGACGAGCTGTTCAGATGGGTCACCTGGGACGTCCAAGCGACCAAAGGGAAGGGATGGGAGAGGAAGATTGGGTACACGGCTAAGGAGTACGAGGTATTATTGGAGAGGATGGGGGAGTTGTGTGAGAGGTTGAAAGTAGGGGCGAGGGAGGTGGAGTGTGTGGCTCATGTGCTTGGGAAGACCAACGGGGAGGGAATCAACGACGACGACGGAGACGATGGTGCGGTGGTTGAGGCGGCGGACGAGAAGACTGAATCGGATGAAAAGATGGTTGAGCGTGCCAATGTCAAAGAGGATTTGCAGACGGCCGAGGTGGACGTGCCCGTCAAGGCAGGGAAGAAGAAGTCTTCGGCCGGGAAGAAGAAACAATCAGCCAAACTGCCAAAAGCAGACGACGATGCAGAGGACGGAAGTAGGAGACGAAGTAAGAGGGTCAAGACTGGAAACTAATCATCGCCTCGCTGGCGGGTCAACATCGGATCGCCACTTGCTTCTCCACACTGATCGTTCTGAAAGCATTATACACAGACTCACGGGTATGGCGGCAAAAGCAGCCATTGGGTGGAGCACGATACCCATCCTGTCTATCGGATTACCCGACCTCATTGTCGCCTTCTTGACGACGGACCGTTGCAGTACACACGTCAGCACCCAGGTTCTCGGTTGCGACCCAGACCAATGGGACAGTCAAAAGAGAGCTTCTCTGGGCCCGAGTAGCACTATTTCGCACCCCCCCCCCCAAACCTCACCGGCCAGTCTCAAGCTCAAACTCCCGAAACACCCCCGTGACCAACCTAGTTTGGCGTACATGCAGCCCTACAGCATCCCCACCGCGGGGAAGGGGCCGTTGTACATGCCGGTTGCCCGGCAAGGACAGCGTTCCGGGTACCTTGCATGTGTCGGACCGCCCGACTGCACAGTCGCGAACCACACTCTTGATATCTGGGGACCAGCAGCATCGCGGTGCACAGAACCAAGGGCGACAGGGCAGATAGGCACGGGTTGCGGGAGGGGGGTTCAGACATGGTGTGGGTCTCTCTGGCAGGCATGATTGGCATATGCAATCTTGTCATGACAGGTGAGTAGGGGGCTGCGAAGGATCTATCTGGTAGTCGAGGATCTGGAGGGGCTCACGAATGCGAGAGGTCCAGACCCGTCGTGGCAGGGGAGAAGAAAAGGGACGTTTGGGTGTCACGGCTATGGCAATGGTCACGAGGAAGGAACGGTCAAATGAATTGTTGGTGGGAATGTTTCATTCGTTGCATCTACTGAAACCCCTCACACGAATGTAAGCCAGACATTGCCAAAACAGTGCTCTTACAATCTGGTCCATCTCGTCATTCATAAAGACGTGGGTATCGTTGACAGTGTATTCGTAAAGACGTGGGTACTGTTGACAAGGTGATGGTAGTACAGTCTGATGATTCCTTCCCTTGTGCCCTCTCCGTTCGCCATTACCGGGACCGTGGTCGTGCCGGAGGCGTGGTAGTTCTGGCGATGTGAGCCCAAGAAGTGGGGGCCGGTTTGGGTGTAGGCGGCGTGGGCGGCGGTGTTGGTAAGAATGCGGTCGTTCTGGCCGCAGGAGAGACTGCCAGCTCTGGCGTGGGTGTACGCTGCACTCCTACAGTTGGTGTTCCATTGTACTTGGCTTAGTAATGGTCAGCCGAGTGGTTGCGCATGGTCGACGATGGCATGTTGCGAATGATCCAGTCCCAGCACCCGTTGTCGTCGTGGAGGGTCGGCTTACGGTTGGGGTTGTGTGCGCGACGCTCGCAGAAGCGGACCAAGGCGTCGTGCACGTTGGTCCAGGATTGTTCATCCAGTCGTAAGTTTGTCGTGGTTGGCCCCAGGCTCGAGCAATTTTTCCACTCAATGACCAGAGGTGCGGAGACGTTGATGTAGGTCTCACTGCCCATACTATCGGAGACGAGGTTGGCTCGCAGGTCCGAACCGAACCGATGATTGCTGTGGCCGAGAGGGTGGTACATGCTGGCCCAGGCCTTGCTCTTGTCTTTCTTACGGTATAGCCCGTGATTAAATGAGGTGCATTGGGCGCACACAACGAGCTCGCCCACGACTTCGAGTACTACCAGAGGATGATCCTCAGGATCACCGGGGGTGCCATAGAAGTTGGCTGCTTTGTGGTTGTGGAAGATTGAGCTAGCCGGAACGTGGCGCGGGAGCCAAACGATTTCGCCGACGAGAGGCCTGCGATCGAGACCGTGGAGATTCTTGAATGATGAGAAAGAGGGCGAGGGTTGTAAATTCCTAGAGGGAGACTTCTCGGGTGAGGTGCGAGAGTCAGTCGAGTCATGGCTCGAGGTTCTCGAACGCCAGTTGTCGGGAGTTTTGGTGGGCGAGAAGCCATTGCTTTTTGCAGGCGTTCTCGGAGGCGAGTCAGCGCGTGGGTTCGGCTGCTCATTCTCCCCTGGAGCCCTCCGCCAGTTGCCATCCATGTTCTTCTGCTTCTTCGCACCCTCATCGGTGACTGAAAAATGCGACGATGTACGACGCAACTTCCTGTCTCGCTCCCCTTGCGTTTCGCACGACGGGTTCGGCCAGGAGGACCACCGAGAGTCGTTGGCAAATATTGAATGATACTGCAATGACTGTGCCATGGTGATTGTGGTATGACGAGGAGCAGTGAGAGGAAGTAGCTTTGGTATGATGTGAGGTAGTTATTGTGGGAACACTTGTGGTGAGCAGTATGCTTGTCTGTATGGATAAAGGGTTGGATGTTGTGGGAGGAGGAAGAGGAGAAGGCATATGGATGATTTTATGGCATCCCATTATGCAAAGCAAATAGATAGAAGTCTACCGATGAGTCGTGTAGATACCTGTGGAAATCACCGGGATGACAGTCGTCCATCGTAGAAAAATACACTTTTGCTGCGAGGAGGATGATCATATGCGGGTAACCTTGAGCATATTCCCATGGCGTACAGCGCCTGTGGAATCTCTCACTACCAGAAATCCTGGCCGAAAAGATTCAGCCTTGCGGAGGTGTCGACGATTCCGACGTCAGCGTAGTTTCTGACAGAAGCGATACAATACAGAAAGGTGATGGCATAGGTATGGGCGAGAGTCGGGCTGGGCAGCTAGGACCGTTGGGCGCAGAACAAAGTCGAGATCTGTATCGACAAACGCAGACCAGGGTCCAAGTTTTGCGGCAACGCGTCAACGCCGCTGTTGCTTTTACATTCACCTCGGCCTGCGCAAGACAGTCTCGGATGGATTTCCACTGTGAATAGTGTTGGACGTGTTTTGATCTTGCATGAGAGAATCTGCTCGGCCTCGACGCCTTTTGGACGCAGCTAGAAGCGGCTTCGAAGACGCCACGCAAAGTTGGACATGTTCGTGGAAAGGGTCGATCGTCCAAAATCAAGATCGATCGACATGATGGAAGCACTCGATGTGCTAATTTTCTGTTCGAATGTCTTTTACTCTGGCGTGTTGAGCTGACGTTGATGGTCAATGGAGCTTGAAGCTTGCTGTGTTTTTATGGCTGCTCTCGCTTTACCAGTGTGGGCTACTCGGGCTTTGGCACAAAACAGTGCGTTCATCATTTGAGCGAGGATGTTGTTCTCGCCACGAGGCAGAGCGACGAGCGGCGCCTTCCCCTACAATCCCATTCCTTCATCAGAACGTCCTGGTCGGCATCTAAGGATATGCAAAACCGTACATGCTGCTTTTGTCCGCTTTTGCTTTTCGTGACGCATAACAAGAAGTGTCGCTATAATCCCAGATCCAGTGTCTCCTCGGTTCGAAGCACGTTGAAGAAGGTCTGGCCATTTCTTGCTCGTTAGACTTTTCATGCCTGAGGCCCTTCAGATTTTGCAAAGCATGTTGTAGAAGGAAAAAGCTGATTACTCTACCGCCCTGACATCTATCTCGACGGTCTATACGACCATAGATGCGACGACATGGCCAGATATCACACATGAATACCACATTGGAATTATCGGAAAGAAGGAGGGTCAGGAGATGAAGTCAAGAGCTCTTGCTTGGCGGCAAAGACAATCGTACATTACGTAGCTTGCCTTGGATTTTGACTTGCGGAGGCTCCTGCCGGTCAAAGCTCCCGGTAGCAACCTTGAAGGTCTGAGCGTCTAGATGCGGGCGGGCAAGCACAGCAGGAAGATCGCCCACACAACCTCGAATTCTTGTGAGAGAGAGCGGAATACGCGAGCGTCATAACGAGCTGCCATTCTACTCCTCCCTCTTCAGAGCCTCACAAAAGAGCTACACCTATCGATCCGATTACTAACAACCCACCACACAACAGCCACGAGACCACATCTGAAATGTCAGCATTCTGACGTCGTTGCCGCCGCCCGGAAGCCTAAAATCACGCTCGCCATTTTCGCCCATCTACGCTCACAGAGCCTGAGCCTGGGCCGAAGCATCTGATCCCCACACCACCGACCCTTTGTGCATCACAGCAAGTGGGGTCCAACTACCGCACCACCGTATCTCATCTTCTACTTGGCACGTCAGGCAATTTGCATACCCTCATCAGTCCTCTGTCTTCACAATGGGTCAGACACTCTCGGAACCCGTCGTTGACAAGGTATGCCCGGCCAATTTCCCTCATCAGTCCCATTCCCCGTCCGCCTGGCCGAGTAGCCGAATGGATTCGACACATATCACGCGATGAGCTGAGACTGACAAATGGCTACAGAAGTCGGAGAATGGTCAAGATGACCGCATTGCATATGGCATCTCCTGCATGCAAGGTTGGCGGATCAACATGGAAGACGCACACGCATGCATTCTCGACCTGCAACCTCTCGAGGGCGACGAGGAACTGAAACCTGCTGCTTCCGATACACGAATCAGTTTCTTCGGTGTTTACGATGGACACGGAGGAGACAAAGTGGCCATATACACCGGGGAAAACCTTCACAAGATCATCGCCAAGCAGGAAGCTTTCAAGAAGGGACAATTTGAGCAGGCTCTGAAAGACGGGTTCCTTGCCATTGACCGGTCTATCCTGAGCGGTATGACACGTCAAAGTTTTCGACTAGAAGAGCAGTGCTGATTCTGGTCTACACAGACCCAAGATACGAGGACGAAGTATCCGGCTGCACAGCTTCGGTCGCCATCTGCACAAAAGACAGGATTTTCGTGGTATGACATATAGAAAAAAAAAAGACGGACATGTACAATACTAAGCATATCAGGGCAATGCCGGCGATTCACGTACAGTACTTGGTGTCAAGGGCCGAGCCAAACCGCTGTCATTCGATCACAAGCCACAGAATGAGGGTAAGAACTACCTTGGAAGGAAGAGGCGTGCATGCTAAATATTCCTCAGGTGAGAAAGCAAGGATATGTGCCGCCGGTGGCTTCGTCGATTTCGGCCGTGTCAACGGCAACCTCGCCCTCTCTCGCGCTATCGGTGACTTTGAGTTCAAGAAGAGCGCCGACCTGCCTCCTGAGCAGCAAATTGTCACCGCCTTCCCAGATGTCACCGTCCACGACGTCTCCGAGGACGATGAGTTCCTCGTCATTGCTTGCGACGGTACGAATGCGACTCGATTCGGGCAGAGGAAGATTCTGACATAAAACACAGGTATCTGGGATTGCCAGTCCTCACAAGCGGTGGTCGAATTCGTCCGAAGAGGTATCGCCGCCAAGCAAGAGCTCCAGCTGATCTGCGAAAACATGATGGACAACTGCCTTGCGTCCAACAGCGAGACTGGCGGTGTTGGTTGCGACAACATGACTATGAGCGTTATCGCTTTACTCAGGGGGAAGACCTTGGACGAGTGGTACCAGTTGGTCGCAGATCGAGTCGCTCAGGGAGACGGTCCCTGCGCTCCACCAGAATACGGTTCGTCATAATCCCTACCCTTTGCTTTCATTATGTCCCTTTTGCGGCCCGCCGCACATCTTCCCATCTGGCAAGCTGGTTATGCTGGTCATCTTCAGGTCTCCGCGAGAGTACCGCCACTGTTCTTTCCTCTACAAATGCTTTGTAGCCCATTGTCTCTTCTGGACGAGCAAGTCTAATATATAATCCCCTTCAACAGCGGAATTTAGGGGCCCCGGAGTACATCATCACTTCGACAACGACAGCGACGAATATGACATGGACCTCGACCAGCGGACCAGAATGTTGACATCACGTGCGGGCCGCATCATTCTCCTTGGCGATGGTGGCGCTGAGTTTCATGCAGACGCTGACTCCGCAGACCAAGATACGGAGATGTTCGACCAAAGCGACGAAGAAGAGAAAGACCTCGAATCGCAAGTCAAGAAGGGTCAAGCAGAGGCGACCGCATCGGACCGAAGCAAGCGCGAAGAGACACCAGGTCCGGAGGATGAGCATAAGTCGAATCAGCAAAAGGCAGAGGAGTCGGCGAGCAAGGGTACGGGACCCGGCTCGACACCCGAGGAGCCAAAGATGTCTGCAGCGACCGACGGGGCTGCTAAGGAGAGCTAGTCGCTCGACCAATGCCGCACCACCTGATGCTCTAGCCCAGCGTTCATCTCCATCATAGATACGACATGACCGCTGTTCGCAGTCTCCCTCCAACGGCTTCTTCGCTTCAACCGCAAACCAGTCGCCTTCACTGCACTGTACTTCTATGCATCATAAAGCAAACCCACTGAATGAACACGCCCCGGTCACGATCCACGACAAATCATCTTCCCCCTGAGTTCCCACGACAGACAGACAGAAACACATCGACACGGTTCATGCATAGAAGATACCAGGAGATAGCTTTGTCCTTTTTTTCATTTTGAATGCGGAGACGCTGCGGCTATGTTACGATAGAACGTTTTGGTGTGTGTTGTGTCTATATTTCGTGATCATGATTCTTGGGTCATATATCCTCATCATCCTCGTCGTCCACGTCCACCCCGCCATCGTCCTCCCTCTCCCGCCGGGCAACCTCCCTGCTCGCACCAATCTTTCTCAACCCATCAACTACTCCGCTCACCAGTCCTCGCACCTCACACACCTCCATTCCTCCCACACCATTCATCTGCACCCCCGCCCCAGCGTCCAGGACCCCAACACCCCGCCGGAGTTTCGCCATCCTCACCTCCCTCAAGTCCCTCACCAACCTCCTCACCCCGTCCGCGTCCTCGATATCCCCACTGCAGTGCGCCAAAAGCAAATGCGCCATCTCCAACCAATGATACGGCAAGGCATCCCGGGCCGCCTCAGCAGTGCAGTGTCCCAGAAACGGCGTCGAGGGCTCCAAGCTCTTCGGGTCCAAATACCCCGTGCCATCCAGCGCCACGGCCTGGCTGCTGGAGCCCAAGGACGGATCAGGTGGGAGGGGCGACTGGGTGCTCGCTTTCCCCAGTCGTGGAGGGGGGGAGAAGGCCTCCCCCGCGTGCTCTAGTTCAAAGTCCAAGATGGATTGCAGCGAGGAAACGGAGAGCCATGAGGGGGCGCGGATGTTGCATCTTTGTTGGCGGCGGAGGAGGAGGGCGTACCATAGTGGTAGCGGGGTGGGGAAGGGAGGGCGGAGGGAGGGGAGCGGGCCCTGGAGGTGGTCAGCATGAAGTGATGGGAGGAGAGAGAGGGTACTTGGGCAGAGTACGGGGGAAGCAGAGAAGAGAATGGAGACAGAGGGGAGGGTAGGGGGGGGGAAAGACGACTTACACCGAGCAGCTCGAGGCCGGCGAGTCGCTGGCGGGGGATTACTGTGACAAGCTCCATTTCGCAGAGAAAGGCGACCTCGGTGGGGAGAAGGCCTGCCTTGAAAGGCTGCGCCATGGCGGCCACAATCGGAGTCGTTTGGAGCGAGCAGGAGGCGTGGAGATGTACTTTGCCCGCTGCAATGACTCAAGGTGAGGCATGAGACATATAGCGGGGCAGATGCGCGTACAGGCACGCGATGAAGAGCCGAGATTGAGCCGCAAGGGAGGAAAAAGTTGTATCACCGAATCAGTCACAGGCGATCTGACTTATTCCACTTCATATAACCAGAGACCTGTCAGATTGTGGCAATACGCCGTCAAGCCTACCAGAATCTTCCACCGCAGTCACAACACAATTTGGTCAAGTCACTCCCTTTGGACTGGCACAGCAAACAAGACGAAGCTCTCCACACCCTGAATCTTGCATATATTTTTCGATCTCGCAAACATGGAGGACTAAAGTCCCCCTTCAGCTCACCATGGCGTCTATATCTGGACGCAGTTACAACCATCACATCTCGAGATTTCACGACTCTTTTCTCACAAGAATCCTTTAAGACTATCCAACCTCTAACCGCCAAACCTCAATATGCCCCCACCAACGCCGATTCAGGCTATGCCTGGCTTGCCTACATTCTTAAAGTCCTTGAAGCATCAGGATGTAGAGAAGGCGATCGAGACTTTCACCTCGTAAGTGAAGCAATGGCGTCTGACAATTTCCTATTACTTACGGTTCAGACTACTTAAGCGACGACAAATCAGAAATTCAAGGCCATGTGCTATTGCCACAGCTCAGCTTTTGCTGCGAGTCGTAGCTGCTGCGAGGGTCAGGGACCCTTCTGCTCTACTGGAACGAGTCCGAAAGGTAGGACAGAAGCTTGTCGCCGCTCAGCCAAGGGAGATGGCTGTCGGCAACATCGTCCGCAGAGTACTAGGATTGATCCGCGAGGTAGTCGAGGATGGTGCGGATTCGAATGCAGCAGATTTGAGCGACAATGACCAGAACGCGTCCTTTGGTAAGGACAACAAGAACAATTCGCTCCAGCGGCCAGCCCTGTCTTCACACATTTCGCAATTCAGTCCACTCAATCATGGCGTCACCATCCCAGAAGAGACACCAGTTCAGCACCAAAGCCGCAGTGCTTCTCAGTCGCCTATCGACGCCAGCAAGGGCGACCTGCCGATCCGACCGTCTATGATGACTACTGCCACCAGCACAGGCATGACATCCTTATTTGGTCTTCTGTCGACACCAGACCGCGGCTCACCAACCGCCACACCTCCCATTGGCGCAACCTCACCTACTCTTAAGGGTCAGACACCTCGCGATGTCGCCAATATCTCCGATGTCAAAGTTGACGTCAAAGCTGAAGTCATCGACGGAATCAAAGAACTTCTTGACGAGCTGGACGTTGTAGATGATCAGATTGCGGCGTACGCACTCGAGCACATCCACAGCAACGAGATAATCCTCACCCATACCTCTTCTCAAACCATACAGCGATTCCTTCTGACAGCCGCGCGAAAGCGGAAGTTCACGGTCGTGCACGTCGAAGCTTACCCCAACGATCACGCCAACACACACAATACGATCATGCGCGGTCACAGGAAGAGCGATGGTGATGGCGACGACGATGATGAGCGCTGGAAACCGCTCACTGCCATGGGAATCACTGTAATTATGATACCGGATAGCGCCGTCTTTGCACTCATGTCCCGTGTCAACAAAGTCATCTTGGCACCGCACTCGGTATTGGCAAATGGGTCGCTCATTGCCGCGGCAGGAGCGCAGACGATCGCGCAGGCGGCAAAAGTACACCAGACACCAGTCGTTGTACTGAGTGGAGTGTACAAGCTCAGTCCCGTCTATCCATTTGACACAGAGGATCTCATCGAGTATGGTGATCCAGGCAAGGTGGTGGATTTTGAAGACGGGGAGCTCGTGGAGAATGTCGAAGTTCTGAATCCGATCTTCGATTACGTCGACGCTGACAAGGTGGACCTTTATATCACGAATCTGTAAGCGTGCTCCGTCCCAGAGTTGGACCATATGCTGACTACAACAGTGGCGGACATGCACCGAGTTATCTTTATCGTATCGTAGCGGACCATTACAGGGTTGAGGATATCAATCTTGGTTAGGGAGAAGCGTATACGACGGAGGGCTGAGGAAAAGGAAGAAATGGTAGATGGCTGGTTGGCGATGAGTCTTTAATGCTGACATGTCTTTACTATCTTCTGATGTATGATCTTGCCTTCTCACGTCTGCTCTCCCAAGCCGTGATTGTCTATTTGTACACTACCCACCAATCTCGAATCCTGTTTTCTGCATCCATCCATGCAGCCGATAGCAGACCCTCCTCATTCCCCTCATCCCACAAATCTATAACCTCAACCCGCTCATATCCTCGTCCTCTCTAACCTGGGATACACCCGTTCCTTCCTCTCCACCTCCTCCCGATCCACCGCCCAACGCTCCCACTCCTCCCTGTCCCTCCACCGTTTCGGCATATTGTTCCCCATCTTACTCCCCTGCGCCACCTTCCCGTCCTTCCACCTCTGCTCCTCCATCCTTCCCTTCTCTTGCTCAGCCCACTCCCTCTTCCCGTCGAGCCATTCGAACTTCTTGACCAGCTCCTCGAGTTCCTCGTTGCCATTCTCCCGGAAGCGCGTCACTTTGAGCATGTTACCCTGCGTCAGCTCGTTGGGGGTGGCGGTTGGGTCGGAGCGTCGCTGGAAGGCGAGCGTGCGTGCGGTCAAAGCGAAGCGGGTGTCCTTTGGGGAGTCGACGAGTTCGAGGATCGCGGAGGGGGATTGGTCTTCTCTTTGGGGCTCGAGGCGGAGGACGCGGGTGTAGCCTCCTGGGCGAGAGGCGTAGCGGTCGCGGATGGTGGTGAAGAGTTTGGTGAGGAGGGGGGGTTCCTGGGTCTTGTGAGCTTGGAAGAAGGCAGGGTAGAGAGGGGCCAAGAAGAAGGGAAGGGTCAAGGAGTCAGCTGCAGGGACTATGGGATAGCGAGAAGGATACAGGGCATGCAGAAGCGGAATGGAAAGAGATAGCGTACGTAGAATATGCCCTTTGCCTTGTTCTTCGCTGCTTCAGTGTTGCGCTTCCCTAATGTCACCAGCTTGTCTGCTAGTCGCTGTGCTTCTTTCGCTTTCGCCCATGTCGTTGTGATCGATTCGTGCTTGAAGAGTGCCGTAACGAGGTTTCTTAATAATGCTTGTCGATGTGCTGAGTGTCGCGAGAGGGTGCGGTATTTCATATGCCCTCCTGCCATGGCGGTGGTTTGCTGCTAGTCGCAGCTCTAGAGTATTGCGCGACTATATTTCCGAGTTCGGACGTGAAAGGAATGGTCGTATCTCTATTCGCTAGAGCTTGAATATCGGCAATACAAGTGAATCGTGGCGGTAGAGTACTTGGTTGAAGTTGCTTAACTTTTGAAAGTCGACATCCCAATCCGGAAATTTTCCAGCATCCCGGAGCTTTACGGCATCATCCGAGATCGTGTTTCTACAACCACAACAAGAACCACCACACCACAACCATCTGCGCCTAACTCTGTCTCGAACAGATCTTTCCCCCGCAAACATAGCTTCGGCCTGCGATTGGCCCCTCTCCTTGCGCAATCATCCCAGCAGCGCCCACAATGGGCTTCACGACCGGCTTCGTACGTCCCTCCTCCTCTCTCCACCTCTCCTCCATTCCCTTCCTTCGCCTCCACTCCCTCTACCCTACTTCTCCTGACTGAATATATGGACAGATAGGAGGCGTGACTCTAACCACAACCCTCATCTACCTCTCCCTCTCCCTCCACAGTCGCAATCGAGAGACCCAGGCCTCCCTGCTCCGGCAACAGGCCGCGCTGCTCGACAACGCCGTCTCGCCGTCCCTGCCTGCCCCGCCCAGCACGGCGCGGACAGCCGTGCCCGGCCTGCAGGAGCGGCTGAAAGAACGCTGGAACAGGGAGCTCGAGGGGAATTTGAGGAAGGTGTACGGCACGGACTGGCGCGGCGTGAGGGAGGAGGTGGAGGAGAGGGTCGCGGGGGTTTGGGGACGGGCGTTCCAGGGGACGAGAGAAGGGGTGGAGGAGGTGGGGAGGGAGGTTGGGAAGGCTGCTTCGCGGTAGGCGGGGTCAGGACGTGGACATGGTGGTATGGAGAGATGAATGAGGGAGGACGGAGGACGATAGCGGAGGTTCGAGGGAAAACGGAAGGTAGGAGGCTGTCAAGGCATGCGCGGGACCAGAATACCCAGAGATGCAGCGGGATATCATATATTCAAAGCGAACAATACAAGTCTACAATCTGATCTTCGCCCCAATCCCTTTCCCTTTATACCAGATCCGCTCCTCCCATCTCCCTAGCTTGACGCCGACTACTGCTTCTGCGGCAAGCTTCAGGCTACCACCTACTGCGTGTCGGATCGCATCGTACCCAACGCTTCCTAGACTCCAATCTACGGGTAAGCTGGGCGTGACGATAGGCACGGCGGGTGGGACGGCAAAGGGCTCGTCGTAGTCGATGTGTCCGACATTGTCGCCTTTGTACAGCGCCGTGGCGTTGATGGAGGTGATGTAAATTGTTGATGTGCGCAAGGGAGAATGGAGGGTGAACGTTGCGCTCGACGATAGGAGATGCATCGTCGCGTCAGAGATGAAGTGCGGTCCTTTCTTCTTGTCTGGGGCATCTGGGTCGGGTTCTGGGTCCTCGTCCTTGTCATCGTCGCTGGGAGGACCCAGTAAGTTTGGTGTGGGTATTTCTATCGGAAACGCAGCGAGCGCACGACCCAAAGCTGGTTGCAATGGTATGGTTCCCGCATGTGTGCGTACAGTGATAGTCGTGTTGAAGCCGGATATGAACTGTGACAAAAAGTCGATGCCCACTTTGTGAGCCGTCGAGCCGCCCATGGTGAGAGGATCCCACACCGCAATTACCGGTATGTTTGTGTTGTTCCCAGGTTTGACGTGAATATGCTGGACGGTAGCATGACCTAGGATAGAGGCATTCTTCCATAGCTGAATGTCCACGAACGGGACACTTGCAGAGTACTCAGTGGGATTCGTGAAGTTGATGAGCGCAGAAAGAGTGAGAGACGTCTTCGATGTATCGAGGATCTGGAGCTGGCCGACACTTGGTCTGATGGTAGAGAGGCTGGCTTTCTTGCCGATTGCTGTAGCACAATGTGTCAGCAGACCGCAGATAAAAACAATCTCTGGAGAGACGTTACGATCTAGGAGATGGGCCTCACGAACGTTTGACAGGAATGCGGCCCTCGGCAGGAACCTTCCTGACCGTGAGCACGCCTAACGCAGTCTCCAGCTGGACGTCCACGTCCGCCTGGATGCCCAGAACGATCCTCTCGCCGCCGAATAGAAGTGCCTGCACTACTTCGGTAAAGACATTGTCGTCTGTGATTTCAAGTGGCGCCTTGTCAATGCGCGATTGCACGAGCAACTGAGGGCTTCCATCCGGAGCGGTACTCTCAAGTCGAGTAGAATTCGCATGCTGCCATTTCTGAAGATCCAGCTTGCCCAACTTTGATCCCTTATAGAAGACATCAGCATCTGCTCGTACGTTATGCACGCTCAGGTTAAAGTTCATCTGCTCAGGTAGAGCGACAATGGCTTTGATCACAGCGGAGATTGTGGGATTCGAATCTGGTGAATCAGCGTCTGCCATCGGGTTCGGAAGCCCAAAGCGCACATCCGCCAAGGAAAAGTTCCTGATCAAATGGCCAAACGTATGTCCTGGGACAGAGATGGGCACAGTCACCTCGGAGATCATATCCGAGATCCACTTGGGCACCTTGTCCGACGGTGCGCTTGATCCTCGTACGAAGACCGTCACGTCCTTGCCATGAATGTAGTTGCCTACAAGTGAATCCATAGGAGAGTCCTTCTTATTCGGGCAAATGGTCGTGAAGTCCTGCGGCAGTTGATGGACGACACCCAGAAGATCGACCTCAATGTCCTGATGTGGTGACACATGCAATGGTTCGGAAGAGACATACGCGAGCGGAATTCGAGGCTGATCTGGCAAGCAGTTGGGAGCCAGGACTTCAAAGCCGAGAGGCGGAAGCTGCAGATCGACCGGATAGTCGTTCTTAAGCACCAGCTTTGCGTCCGCAGCCACTGCACCCTCCTTTCCAGGCAAGTCAATATCGTGGAATTTGATCTTCTTGATCTCGTACTGTGGCAGCTTCGGTATATCGGAGTTCTCGAACAACAAGGATTGTGAGATGGCCTGCTTGCCAAGTGAGATTAGTCCAGACTTCAGCGGCACCTGTGCCTTGCCCATCACACGTAGCTGGCCTATCCGGTGCTCGATCAGACCTTTTGCTATACGTTGAATACCATCGTAGTCTCCTGGCGTGAGATTGGCGACAAAATCGACATGTGTAGTGTGTCCGTTCCTGATATCTACCACGATCGGTGGTATCTCCGCAGTTCCCAGGACCACGTTCCCGTACTCGGGCAAAGAGACCTCAACGAAAGACTGGCCGGTCTCGACCTTTGCTGCAACAAATGTACCGAGCCTTCCCAAGTTGCGAACAGACTGTCTATTGACCTTGCTGGCATCCATGCTGAAGTCGCCTTGTACCCTTGCTCGTACACCGGTGGAGGTGAACTCCTGGATCGAAAGACTGGTCGGCTGGAATTTGGCGGCCTCCATCGCATATTCGTGTATCGCTTCAGGGGTCATAAAGCCGAGTACCATGATCACTATGACCACGGCGCACAGCAGCAGAAGCGCAATGATGCTTGGCCATCGTCGCCGACTCTTCCCGTCACTCTGTATCGATTTGAGGAGTGAAGCTGCCGAGCTTCTCCTTGTTTGGCTGCCTTCTGGATTCTCGGTCGGTCGCGATAAGAGCGGCGTCACTTCAGAGGCCTCGATATCCGGCGCTGAGGCTTGGTTGCTCTGTGTCGATAAGAGAGGTTCATCCTCTCTGGTGGGGGAGCTGTCGCGGCTCTCGCGTGGTTCGTTCATGGTGTGCTGGAGTGTGAGTCGGTGCTGGTAACAGCTATGAGACAATCTTCCGTACAATCATGCCTCGAGAGAAAAGTGAAGGAGTGTGAGCTGAATGTTCGACAAGATCTCGGGGGACTTGGTACAGTGTGGCAGGGCAGAGGACATGACGAGTGCCATCTGCCCGCAGCTGGGGAAAGCGGCTCGTGCGCTCGATTTAACGCTATGCCCGATCCGTCAGCGTCCGCACTCAGATGCATTCGAGGTGACCACGAGCCTCGATTTATGAGGTATTGTCTATCAAATCGGACCTACCATGTCGGCTACCCTGTTGCTCGGCTCAGCTAGAGTGTGTCATCGAGATGAGAAAGTAGACTGTGCAGTCAAATATAAGACCCGTCTCTCTGGAATGCCTGCAGATCTACTACCGCTCTCTGCAGCTGAAGTATGCGGAAGGCAAGTATGGATACCAAAGCCCGGCGTATGGCAATTTTGCTTGGATATAGCTTTCGACGCATGTTATCTTGGTGTTCAAGACCAGCTTTCCCCAAGCACAATCGCCAGCTGTCTGGAGAAAGCAGAGGCATGTCCGAACGTCCATATGCTTATCAGAACCATGATCGTCCACTGACCAAACTTTAGCTGTGGTCGCAGCTCCAATACGATGTCTCATCTACGTACAGAGATGTCGCTACTGGAGACAGAAACATACGCATTGAGCTCGCATTGTACGACAGGCAGGATGAGGATGACAATGTACTTAAAGCCACTCGAAGAGCGTCACATAGGATCTATAACGGTTCCCTACCTCGTGGAGCCAGCGTGCCTCCAGGTGCACCCACCTGCAACCTGCAGACGACGACTATTACTTTGTTCTTCAGCAGAGCTACAAGCAATTTTATAGGCAGAACAACGCGATCCAGGAGGTCAAGGTATGATAGCGGCATTGGCCTGAACAAGGATGGCAGTTCAGCTACCGAGGACATCGATATGCTAGATTTCTTCGACGAAGAGGAAGTCGATCTGTTCACGAACGATGGTGTCCAGATTGAGCAGGACGACTGGCTATTCCATGACCTGGACACGAGCAATTCCGGCCCGCGCGGGCGAGGCATCGAGATATCTCCTGATCGTGTCGACGATCTCTTATCGTCCCAGGCTATCATCAGCTGTCTCGATGCTGCTTTGCGCACAGTGCTTTGTCCTCGTCTGACAGCCGCAGATACAGCGATCAAGGTGAAGAAGCAACAAGGCTTTGTGCGACTCGACGAGATCGCACCAGCGGCATGCAAGCCCAGTGCTCTGCGGGTAGCTTGCTCTGCGGTGCTCGCTTGGATCTTGTCTCGTACTGAATTTCGTCGCAGGCTCTTTTGATGCAATCCGTCTTCTCAACAGCGATATGTCATGTGCTCGACAAGCGCAGGATGAATAGCCCCGGGTTGTTGGCGGCGACGGGCACACATGATCAGGAAGGGAATGAGAAAACGAAAGACGACCAGAGCCTTTGGTATCTCATGTTCCGGAAGCTCCTGAAAGATGCCCCAGGAGTGAGACTAGCTCGCATCAAGGTTGGACTTGGTGGGAATGTTCTGGAAAACGATAGCGGGAAGGATCTCTTTGAAGACATGGACGAGGGGGAAATTGAGACGGCAAGAGAAGAGGAGGACGATATGCTTCTTGATGCGGAAGGTGAGATGGACAACGAGCCGCACGATGCACGTGATGTGCTCGACATGTTTGATGAGGATCAGAATTTGTTTGGTGCGACGGTAAACGGACCTAGCTGAGCTCATGAAGCTGTAGAACTAGTTTGCTACTTCTGGTAGTGAAACCGTGGCGCCGAGATCTCCTGCCCATCACGTCTCGCTGATCCGGAGAGACTGGATGAACCATACAGACAATTGACCTCTTGAAAACCCTGACCTGTGTGCCGGCGTGGTTGTTCGTACGTCCAGCTGAATTGCGGGACATTCCGGCATGGGAGGATCCAAGCAGACTTGTTGACAGAAGTCGGAGACATGCCAAGGCGAAGGATCGAAACAACCACGTACCCGTCAAATGAGATTTTCGAACTATCTCTTCCGAATTCTCTCTTCCGAGGATAGAGAAACTGAAAGATGGTGTGACAGTAGATTCGTCGTGTGGCTCATAAGACCCAAGGTCCTGCAGAGTCTGTCACTGACATTGCGATTGGTAGTATCAATATAGCAGGAGTTCAGACGTTTGAGGTCGATGGTCGATCGCAGAAGACTATTGAGTTCGAGATTGGACAGTGAGAGCCGTTGTAAGACTTGCAAGTCCTCCACTTCCGGCAACTGTCAAGTGCACGGCATTTGAGTAATGGTCGTCCGTTAGACGGGTAGAGCGCAACGTCGACGAGCAGATTTCATGTTCAAATCTCAGACATGTCGATAGGTGAACACACCGAAGGTTTTGGTCAGCCAAGATGATAGTTGACTGGTCGAGCCAATCCCCACTATCCTCGTGTGGCCGGGCTGTGGTGTGTGTGTGGGGAGGCAATTCCGCGGTGAGAGGTGAACCACGGCGCAGCACCGGGTGGGCTTGAAAGGCAGATCCCTTGACCTAGCATAGCCTACGGCTGAATAGTGAAGCCCTTCAAGACGTATATGGATGTGGTGAAGACGGTGCCAACATGTACATCTTTTGGTCTCGGAGATCTACTTTGATATGCTTTCGGACCGAGGCAGATAGAATGGTAGGCGGGGAGTCAAGCCGACGTTGAATGTCGAGATGGCTGAGATCTGAAGCGTTCGCATGACATGAATTCAACGTCTGCACAGCAGTCGACAACGGCGTGGATTTGTGGACGAAAGCAACCAGACGGATTTCTGAAACGGCTGATCGGACAAAGAACGTCAACGAGCCATAGCTTTACGTTCGGGGCAGGAATTGCCTGAGTATTGATCGAGTCTATTGGAGCCTTCTTGTGGATAACGAAGTCGACCAAGGAAGATTTGGCATCGCGTGTCCTTGCTCTCAGTCATTGTCGTTATTAGATGAAGTCGACATCCACAATGGGTAATCGCGGGAGTAAGGCACGCAAGTGAGCAGTCAGCATCTCATTTAGCCTTTTGATGATCGCTGCTTCGGCTTCAGTAGTCGACCAGCAAGGACCTCTCTGGGATTTGGTCCGGCAGAAGTCGGTGGCCCAGCCTGCAGGGAATGCGTCAAGGTGGATAGAGCCTGACGAAACAGAGCCAAGGAAACGAAGAGGATCACAGACGACATGTTCGCGTCGTCCCTTGCCTGAGCTCAGAAGCCCAAAGTCGGTCGTAATGCAGCCACATTGCAGGTACGGCAGAAGGCGAAATGTCGCATCCGTGGAATAATGAGCTCCGTGCGGCACAGCTTTATAACTGATGGAAAATAGACTTGATCGCTTCGGAGGCCTCGGCACTAGGCAAAGCAAGAGTGTTTTGTTGCAAGGACTCGCAGGCTGATAGATGGACGGAGCTGGAGAGAGATGGAGAGAGCGACTCGTGAGACCTCCATGCTCCCAGCGACAACCCAGTGTGACCATGACAGGGAAGACCTTGGTCCAGGAACACAGCGTCCCAGCAATCTGGATTTTCGTACTTCGGGATGATCCCTGCAAATCCAAATGGTCAAGCACATTAATCCGCGAGGCGTCGAGTGGCTGCGGCGCCTCTCGAAGAGACCCACGTTTGATCATTTCGCTACGAGATGCCCATGGTGGAACTGTCTGTTGCAGATCTGCGATGGCTTGCACCTCACCTCTTTCAGCTACGCCAAGTCGTGATAGTTGATGTTGGTACGGGCCTATCCACATTCGCGAGCTCGTCCCAGTCTGCAGCCCGTACGAGATCTCCTTTGCCGCCAATGCCCCACTGGTGTGCTGGATGGAGATGCTTTCCCAATGACATAGTCTCAGGTCTTTTCGCAACGGTCAGACGTTTGATGTACAACGACAACCGTTGCCCGGCACATGGGATCTCTCGTTCAACGTCTCTGCGGCTGTGGCAACAGCGAGAGAGATCTTGCCGATTTGCTGCCGATTATATTGCTGTTGACCGTTGGGAGCACGTCGAGGGAGTTCCTGAGCATGCAATGAGAGAGAGAGCTGCAGACGTGTTGGTGCCACAGTCAGCTACTGCTCTCGGGCGCACTGACCAGGAAGCCCTGCAGAGTAGTGTTTCCTTCGCATGTGCAAATACGAATGGTGCGACACGGCAGTCGATGTACACAAATATTCTCTTTGTGCCTTTTCGCCATGGCGCCGACGAGCCGTGGTTGCGATCTCCGGCGGCACACCCTCCATCGTGGTACGCTTACCACGGCTTTGGGGGGCCTGAGGGCGACCTTCAGCTCGGTAGACCTCCTACGACAGGTAATTGGAAGGAAGGAAGGAATGAACGACCGGTTCCTTAACCGTCGTGGGGGAAAAGGGCAGGAGCATCTGTGACCGATGCACCGGATGGCTGATGGGTCCATCTAGATAGTCTTGCCATTGGGGACTAGTGAACGGGCACAACGGCATCTTTCCTCTTCACCATGTGGTGCCAGGTGATGATGATATCCTTGTAACGGTGCCGAGCTACTACTGTGTCCCATTCACTCTTTTACCTGGAGAACTCGCCTGCTTATTAGAGAGCAGTGATCGACGCCGCCTCCAACCCATCCTAAGGTATCCACCTCCAACAACCTGGGTCCGACCTCTATTCCCCTTCTCTTCTTCTACCTTTCCGTCCTTGCTTCTATAACCTGCAGCAAGACGCACACTCCTTTCGGACATTACCAGCAGGTCGCCATTGTGTGTAACATCATACCGGGACTCCTTGCATATCTAAGCTTGCCCCACGCCTCTAACCACACACTTACGCAACCCGTCAGTCAGCCCAACAGTCTCTCCAGGGTTTTCTCAATCTAGGGAACGACTCTTCATTCGGATATATTGGTCATTCTTCTCGACCACGCGTACATTCTTCCTGTCGTATCAGGACCAGTAATTAGTCCTGGAAAAGAAGCAGTTGACAGCCTGACGCACGACACCCTCACAACGAGTCGACCAGTAGATCTTCGCGCTTTCACATCCCAAACCGGCTCTTCAGTCGTACAAACCGCAATCGATTGCTGGGATCGAAGTGACACAGCAGGACGGAAAACGCTCCTGGGCCCTCTCCAGACCCGACAGCGTGTAAGGAGCCCTTGCTTCACACCGCCACTGGGGGCTGTTTGATATTTGGTCTCTCCCAACCTACCCCTCCTCCACTACTCCGGACTGCTTGCAGCAGCTTTGGTATTCACAATGGAAATCGCAAACAAAGACTCGACTGCTTACATTACCTCGACCACGAAAGGCATCTATGCGCCTGGCGACATTGTACCATGGCACTTTGCTCCCGGCATCGTGGTCGGCTCCTTCTTTGCGAGTTTGATCGGAACGGTACTTACTGTCGAGCTGCTCCACCGCAAGCGACTTGGCAAGAACTGGATTTCAAGGTCAGACACACGTGAACGTGCGTAGCCATCAAAATACTGACCGTTGTCTAGACTTCAGCTCCTTCTTTGCGCCATCTCCATGGGATTGATTGCCATCTGTAAGTCAATCCTCCACCTGTACATCAGATAGCACACTTACAAGTACCAGGGTGTATGCACTTTATCGGCAACCGCTCCATCGTCCTCGGCAATGGCGACGATGCCCTTCAAATGACCTACAGTCATGGCTGGACCTTTCTCTCCTGCGTCCTTCCTGTCATCGGCCTGACCGTCGCCTTCTACATGGCTGAATTGAGAGTCAAGAACGTTATCCTTCGCCGATGCCTCGACGTCTTGACTGGTGTTTTCGCCGGTTTGTCAATTGTCGGTATGCACTACTGCGGTAACCTCGGAGCATTCAACTATACGCTCATCTATCCGCCTCGCTTTATCGTCGCATCTAGCATCATCGCCATTGGAGACTGCATCATCGCACTGAACCTCTTCTTCTACTTCAAGGAGAAGTGGATCAATGTAATCTGGAAGCGCCTATTCTGCGCCCTTATCCTTGCCGTTGCCGTCTGCGGCATGCACTACACAGCATCGATCGGATGTACCTACCAGCTCAAGACTGTTGCTCCCTCAAACCTCAACCGTAACACCGCTGTAATCGTTGCAGGAGCTCTGGTGAGTTTGCAAAAGCAGGAAACATCGGAAAGATACTGACCTATTGCAGTGTGCCTTGGCCGCTTTCGTCTGCCTTGCCATCATCTTCCTCACCAGCATGCGCAACAAGCAACTCGCTGACAAGGCTCAGCAAGTCAATCTTGCATGCGCTTACTTTGACGAGGAGGGCAATGTCTTGGTAACCAACGAGGGTGTTCTCCCAACCCAGAAGATTGCCAAGCGCTTCAACCTCCAGCGCTTCGACGACGAGTTCAACACTGCTCACCCTGTGTTCCACTGGCTCTGGAAGGTATCCAACGACTGGGAATCGGTTGCCGATCTGATCCCGAGGATGCGAAGCCACCTTAAGCGCCTGAATCCATACAGCAGACAGAACAGCCGCCCTCAGACATCAGCCTCTACCGGCAGCTCATTCGATGAGGAGAGCTATAACGATCAGACTCTACTCTTCCGCGAAGGTTTCTGTGTGGCATCTGCTGATCTTGCTGACCGCATGCAAATAAAGCTCGAGGAGCTAGGTGCCCTTTACGACCGTGTAACAGGCACTGGTGTCATGCCAACTCCTGCCGAAGCCAAGAAAATGTCCAGATCCGATGTCAACAGTATTGCATCATCCTCTGTCCTGGAGAAGGGCCAGGTCTTGTTCTTCACCAAGGTCTTGAGCAAGGATGCCTCTGACCGCTTCATCACCGCTGGCTACCGATTCGCTCCCCCCACTCGCGTCGAGGCCATGATCGCAAGGACCATGCAGATTCCTATTCAGTTCGTCGCCAACCACATCAAGGCTCTCCAGGAATACTCCACCGAGATCAACACTCCCGCAGTCGTCAAGCAAGGTACATACATTACTTGTTTCGCCGCCCTTGGCCGTCTCAGCAGGCACTTTGACGTCCTGGTCTCCAAAGCCAATCAGAGCCAGCTGCCGGATATGCAGCTCACCCCCCAACATCTCAACGCTGCCCAGATCAACTTCCTCAAACAATACGACGGTTGGACTGCCGGTAACATGGTAAGCGACTTGAAGCAGAAGCGCGCTCGCGAGCAACACGTCCAGCCAGAAGTCCGTGGTTTCATTCTTCTCCTCATCAACTCCCTCTCCTCCCTTGCCCATCAGATCTCGGAAGAATGGTTTAATGATCTCATCTTCAACTCCAAGCCTGTCATCTCACAGTATGGTCAATCATCCATTTCTGGTCCAGCCATGGTCTTTGGTTTTACCAAGCTTCTCGACATCCACCAGGGCATGGTCAACCAACCCGAGCGTCTCACTTTTGTGCCGCTCGATTTCTTCCGCATCCGCACAGCTTTCTACCCTGGCTGCCCTGAGCGAACAAAGTTCCGCGCTCAAGTCCACACCGAGTTTGGTCCGATCCTTACCAAGGCATCGCAGCTCGAGGCCGACGAAAAGGCCGACGCCAAGCCATCCAAGAATCGCTTCATGCGCAAGCTGTCGCGAGGCAGCAAGGGTGACGAAGAGAGCATCGTGAAGGAGGATAGCAGCTCGGAACGCGGCCTTGTGGAAGTCGAGGGCGATTTGCAGTACGATCCATCCGTCGCACCACCACACATGCCCAACAAGCAGCTTTGGGGAGGCATTCTCGCCACCACTGACACAGTGGTGGTAGAGACCATCAAGGACACGACGACAGTGGAGATGAAGAACCTCGCGCCAACTGTCGTCGCTATTGCTGTGCCAGAGACCAAGGACGAGGGCAGGACGTACGCCGACGCCTTGTACGAGCAGGCCAAGTTGAGAGGCGTGACGAGACCCACGGACCGGTCGCATTCGGTTTACTAAAAGTTTTATCGGGATGACAGATCACTCGGCGTTCTTGGGAACGGAGGCTCCTGTCGGTTATGCCACATACCCCATGTTCAATGTTGCTGGTTCGTTTTCTAGCGATGGGATGAGAGATGTGGTGGACGATACTGGGGGGAAAAGGTCATGGGACCGCTTCGTGTGTATATTGTTGTGCTCAAGCAACTCGAGCAACCTTCATAGCCTGTTGGCATTGTGTATGAATTAATCTTTATTACCCTGCTTGCTTTCCTCCTTGCCAGGCAGTCGTGAAATTGTTCGCCATGTCCGGTGCATGCTGCCTCTGATGCAACGCCTGCACAACTTGCAAGAGGACACTGCTCTCCAGTAGTCATTCTGACGAGTCAGATAGATCTATTTTGCCTCGTTTGTCGGTATTTGTGGAATGGGAAGAGCACCAGAAAGGGGTCGAGCACGTGAAGCTGTCTGCCCCCACCCCACACAGAGCCGCACGCATGACGTTATGCCCAATTTCTACATCTCACAGCGTCGTTATGAACAATTCCAGCACGTTCAATCTTTGGCATTGCAACACACTTTCTCATATTCAGTGCAGCAGTCCTCGAGCCGACCATCGCGTGCACACACACCCAAGTCTCCCTACAGATCAACCACGACTGCCCAAGACTCTAAAGTCGATCCCGCACGGCACATGGCAACACCCCACCACTCGCCCTTAACTTAGTCTCCCCTCTCAAGGCTCTCCCTGCCGATCTTCCAACATATCACAAACCACAATGTCCTCACTTCGCCCAGAACAACTATCCCGCCTAGCAACCCTGACCCCTCCCTCCACCTCCCGTCTCTGGCAAAGTCAACCGCACCCCACCCTCCCCCTCCTCGCGACCGCCTCAGCGGACAAGACAGTCCGCATCGCCTCCCTGCGTACCTTCCAGGGTCTCTCCACCGTCTCGGGCGGGCACAAGCGCTCCATCCGCTCCGTGGCATGGAAGCCATCTTCTGGGCCCGCTAGACCCGTCAGGCGGTACGGGAAAGAGGTCAAAGGGATGGGCGAGAGCGTGCTCGTCACTGGAAGCTTTGACGCGTCTGCCGGGGTGTGGAGGAGATACGAAGGGGGCCCGCACAGCACGATACACGAGCAGGGAGACGAGGACGGGGCAGGGGCAGGACGAGGAGGGACGGAAGCGGGGGATGATGACATGGAGGTGGATTTCACGCGAGGACCACAGAGCGACGGAGACAAAGACGACGACGACGAGTGGCAGTTCGCCGTGATCTTGGACGGCCATGACAGCGAGATCAAATCCGTCTCTTACTCCCCCATCGGCCCCTACCTCGCGACTTGCAGCCGTGATAAATCCGTCTGGATCTGGGAGGAGCTGGAAGACGATAACTACGAGACCGTCGCGGTGCTCCAGGAGCACGAAGGTGACGTCAAGTGCGTGGCGTGGCATCCCGAGGAAATCATGGTCGCGAGCGGGAGTTACGATGACTCTGTACGGTTGTGGAGAGAGGAAGGGGAGGGTGAGGATTGGGGATGTGCTGCTGTTCTAGAGGGGTTTGGAGGAACGGTGTGGGGGGTTGAGTTTGAGCCTGCGGACATGGTGGGACGGGTTACTGGGATGGAGACGGCCGAGGGAACGAGGGGACAGGTGCTGGAGGAGAGGAAGAGGGCCGGGAGTAGGCTCGTTACCTGTTCGGACGACAAGACCATCAGGATTTGGAGACGGATACCGAAGGAGCAGAAACAGATGCCGACAGGCAGGGGGAAGATGCCGAGTATTCTCAAAACGCACAGTATCGCTGAGGAATGGATTGAGGAGGCGAGGTTGCCTGAGGCGCACGAGAGGGCGGTGTACGCAATTAACTGGAGCAGAGGATCGGGAAGGATTGTTAGTTGTGGCAGTGATGGACGAATAGTCGTGTTTGAGGAGAGGTGGAAGGAGGGGGCAAATGGAGCGGAGGATTTTACCATGCCGGACCCAGGAGCTGAGAATGGCGATGCCGTGAAGGAGCAGATGGCCAGTCTGACGGAGTGGGTCGTGGTCGCGGAGATGGAGAATGCTCATGACGTCTTTGAGGTGAATCACGTCACGTGGGCACCGAGAGCAGACAAAGGAAAGAAGAGTGAGGACGAGGAAGTTGTCGTCAGTACAGGTGACGACGGCGAGGTCAAGATCTGGACCCTGTCGTCTATTGCATAGAATCTCCAGTCTATTGCGTAGAATCTCGATGTACAGGATAGATATACCCGATAGAGTATTTGCTTCCTACCTCTTGAGGGGTGATTTGCCAATGTCGACCCACTGCTGGTCAATTGTAACGACCTCGTCGACGGAAAGTGTAGGCAGCGAGGATCGAGTGGATGCTGAGGAAGCCAAAGCCGTGTGTTGTAGGCGCGTTGTCGGTCCTTTGAGACCCAACCACGAGGCGTGCCAGTGCAGGCCCACCCCATACCAGGCCGATGCGGCTCAAACCACATGGAGTCGCCAAAGAAGCATCTAAAAAAAGCAAGGATAGGAAAAGAAAAAAAAAATCATCGTGACTACCGACATGAACCGCTGCACGTCGAGACCACCCCACGGTCCCTTTTGCTAATGCACGGGAAAATGCAAACCAAAGCGGTTCGAAACCATCGTGCAACTACACAGTCTCATCTGAGATACCGCAGACATGGAGAGAGGAACGTGGAGGAACAAGCAGGAGGAAAAAAGGCCAAGTGTCACACGAGAGCGATCCTTCATGTTTGATAACGTGTCGTCAGTTTGCGACGAGGGATATTGTTGTCGCGGTTTCAGACTTGGTCGGAAATTTAGCATGGCGTATTTCACGTTGCGGATGGCTGGTGGATGGACGAGGGAGTAGGTTGCAGGTTCGGGGTTTTCTCCGCTCGAATTAATGATCAGTCGGGTCGGGAGATGATGGAAGAAGCTGAACTGATACATCTCATTGTCGCATGGGAGAGACGAAGGTGGCTGATGGTGTCCGAGATGGGAGGCGAGTGAAGAGAAGAAGAAAAAAAAAAGTCTCGCGTACAAGCACGACTTTGACTGACCATGGGATCAGGCTGTTTACAAGATGGATCGTATCGTCTCTTTCATCAAAGGAACCAGCATTCGAGAAGAATCAAGGCAGATGGCAGAGCAGAATATGGCATTTGAGGCGGGACCACTTTAACAACATTCGCTCCGTCTTCTCGAAGGATGATGCACGGACATGGATTCACGCGTGAGTGCGCCAGGAACAGGACGATCAGGCAGGGGGTAAAGGGGACGCGGCCAATAACAGGTCGCCATATCTCATTTCCGGCACGGTCGATCTCCATGTTATGAAGTGGATGCTGCAAGTTGAAGTGGGAAGCGTGTTCGACCATGATTCCATTGTGCAGGTCGAGGGTGTCAGTGCAGAGGTGTGGTGTGGTGTGTTTGGTATACGAGGAGGAGGACGAGGAGGAGGACGAGGACGAGGACGAGGACGAGGACGAGGACGAGGAATCACGCCGTGAACAAGACAGACGACCAAGGCCTCCTGGTATGATCCTTTCATGATCCATGGTGGATCAGTCTGTTTCCAGGCTCCGTCATCTGTGACTTGGATGAGGAATAGAAGGATCATCAAGGATCTTCTGATCGAGCCGCCGCGACGTTTAGCTGTATGGCTTGTCTCTGGAAGCCGCAAAAGCGTGTCACTTTTAGTACAGACCGTAATGCTAAGCGAGGCTATTTGTGAGAAAGAACCGCATCTTGTCTCGCCGCCCGAGTGTCACACTCTGTGTATGTAGTAGCATAGGGCTTAAACATATCTGCAAAGACGGTAGACAGCGTCATTGCTCCTGCAATCTCCCTCCCACTCTCCTTTGGTTTTTCCCTTGATCTCCCTTGGTCTCCCTTGGTCTCCCTTGGGCCCTTTTGTTGGCGCGTCTTCTGCCGCTCCACTCCACCCAAAGTCAATATGATGATGATATGTCGATGCTCAGGAGGGATTCGGCTGGTACAGTCCATGGAAGCACATCCCATGACACCCTAAGCACCGTCCTTGACTTGCACCCTACTTTCCTTTCATCACCTCAGTTGACTGTCCCTTCCCGTCAACACTTTCCTCTTTCCTTTTCCCTTTGCATTTCCCTCTATTGCTGAGCAAGGGCTTCTGTTCTAACAGCGACTGACGACTCGCCAAACATTCCATCGGCACAACAACTCCCACTCCCACTCCCACCATACCCGAAATCCTTGCTTTCTGCTGCGCAGTAACATCAGATATACTCGTCCAATTTCCTCCTCGTTGACGCTGGAAACTAACCCCCCCCCCGGACTATTGCTGCCATCATCGAAACGGTTTCCACAACGTGCCGCAGGCCAGACTTGCGCCTGAGGTCTACATCTCACTCACAGCCAGCGTTTGTTGTGGTCAACGCACAATCGCCCGACCAACGGCACAAAAACGCATGCATTGTTGCGACTGACCCTTTTTCGGAGAGAAAAACTGTCGCGAGTCCTCGCTGGGAGGTTTCATCGATAGTCACCAGTTGCTTCACCATCGCTGTCGCTATCGAACGCAATCCCTCACCTGACCACGCCCACCGACCATATACGCTCCTTTGCACCACCATCACATTCGTTTAATACTTCTCGACTGTTTTTCTTTGTTGCCCATATCTTCCAACCAGGTTTGTCCATCCTCGTGATACCGCCGCCGTCCGAAGCAAAAGGCACACACGACTGACGTACCGCTAAGCATCACTTGCCGAACGCCTTGTACTACTACATAAGCAACATCCGAACGAACACCTACTCGAGTGTCACACAGGTCACACAAGGATCACCGTTACACAATACCATTCGGCATTTAATACCATCGATCCTCACGGGCGGCTGCATATCCGCTCTCGAGCATTTCTTACTCTGGGGACCATAACAATCATATCAGATGGATACATCAGACGGCGCCAACGATGGCAGGAGAGGATCAGTGAGCCACAAGCAACCAGTGGTGCTGCCAACCACAACTCAGACACAATCACCGTCATGTCGGACCAAGACACAAAAGGCAGAGAACCCAACCCACATTCCAGCTTCTTCGACCTTCACATCCGCCGACGACTCGCTACGTACGGGATCACCGAAAAAGGCATACCTTCACGCAGACCAACAGACACCGAAGAAGCATGTCTACGATCAAATACTCAAGCCCACAACGTCGCAGTCTACAAGACAACGAGGCAGCATCGACAACACTCCCTCCACAGCACCCGTCAGCTCATTTTCTCGCAATGGCGTCTTCTCAGATATGGAGATTGAGTTCAAGCTTGCAGAGATGCTCGAGGTCGAGACTGGATCGGAAGACGGCGACTACGTGACTGCTTTTGCAAAAGCATCACGCCACCCTCCCATCACACACGACTCGCTGAGTGAGCTTGACATCAGCCGCATCATCAACAACCCCAAGTTACGGCACGACGTCAACTTTGACAAAGAACTGCATTTCCGTCCCAACCTTGACGGATCCAGGGGTCGCCAGAAGCTCCGCGCCGCTGATGATTACTGGAGGGCCTTGATCTCCGAGCTCGTGCTCTACCGGCTGGTGGGGGCTAAGCTTCAGCAATGCACAACAGCCCAGGAGACTTACTACTGGTCGTGCATGATGCGCTCGACCCAGAGGAGAATGCCCATCATGTTCGAGACGATTCGGGACATTCTCAAGACGCTCGTGCCTGAGCGTGATCAAGCTGTCGTCGCCGAACGCATCGACGTCGCCATGATCATGCAGGAGATTTCGAAAGGAGTCTTTGACATGATGAGCCTCGCAAACTGGCTCGCTACCCTGCTCAAGGCCCACTGCGCTCCTATGCGTGACGAGTGGATCGATCAGATGGTGGGTCAGGTGCAGAAGAGCATCGAGTTGACTGAGGAGAGGTACCTCGCTTTCGGCCTTCGACAACTGCTCGGCATACTCGAGGCCATGAAGCTGGACGTTGCAAACCATCAGATCCGCCATCTCAGGGCGATGCTCATCGAAGATGGCGTCAACTTCCAGACCAAGTACCATTTGACTAGGATCCACTATGGACGCATTGACGTGCACAAGGCGAGGAAGTGGTTTTACCGCGAGCACCGTCTCCACTTGTCGTCGGCCTCTTCGCCCGACAAGCTGTCGGTCTTTGTCTCCGCTCTTCTCAAGTCGCTCCTGTCATCGTCATCGCTCTCGTCGCTGCCGGAGAACTTCTCCCTCGACTCGGACCGCCTCCGATCTTTCCGTGCCGACTTGCACTCTCTCGTCCACACCTCAATCATCAGCGATGTCCTCGACCGTCTTCTTCCGAATAACCTCGCTGCTGAGGCTCGCACTCGTGCCCACGCAGCCTTGAAATCGTCCCTGCCCTCGATCGTACCTGATCACCGCCGTCCATATGACTGCGCCGCCAACGTTGCCGTCGAGCTCGTTCGCATCTCCTCGTCCTACACTACTGAGCCACGCAACTTTGATAGCGTCAAGATCAACTTTGCCGAGCGTCTGCTACGCAATGACCTTGCTCCTGGCTCGAATGCGTTCCACTCACGCACCCGTCAACTTCTTTCCCGCCAGCTTCCCAACCTTGAGAAGGTGGTCCGCGAACACCTCCCTTTGACGCCTCTGAGCCTGCATGATGCCATGTTCGCTACTGCTGGTGCTACTCCTGCTGTTCTCTTCGACCGCAGCGCACAGGCAGCAACTCCAGCTGCTGTCCAGCAAAGCAAGAACATTGACGCCATCGTCAAGCGCATTGCCCACGTTGCCGTCCTTCACTGGCACATTTGGAGTCCCATCGTCTACGACGCGCCAGCAGAGGAAGGAGAGATCATGTCTCCCATGTCGAGCTACGACTCCGAGGGCAGCAGCGCCAGTGGATCCGACACTGAGAGCGAGGCAGGCAGCGAAGTCAGCGAAGTCAGCAGTGCCGGCGTGGCAGGTGAGGGTATCAGGCCCAGCAGTCCTTCCGCCAAGGACCAGGACAGCATCGGCGACGCTCCCAGTGAGGAGCTGTAGTCTCGAAGAAGAAGAGGATCTTAACGACTTTCCTTTCTATTTTGCAAATTAGCGGCATAGCCTGGCGTTTTTTTTTTGGTCTATTTTGGGGCGGGGGACTGTCCCTCAGGGGCCATTGAACATTCATGGGTGGAGCGGTGTATTTCTTGGGTCGCGCGAGTGATACCACATTTGTTCTTACTCTGTATTGGGGTAGGATGTCGCTCTTAATGAGCCGAGGGGCATCACTTCGGATGGTAGAGAGGCAGGACGGTGAAGATACACAGCATGGGTGACTCCGGTGTTAGGAAAGGTAGAGATAATGTGGTAATGTGTATCTAATCAGTCTTCACATATTGTCTGCCTGTGGTACTAGTGACAACCTAGTGAGAGTCTGCAGAGCACGTGTAAGGTTATCATCAAGCAATTGTCGCGTCCAATGTCATGATTACACTAGACCTCGCAATGCCTTGGAAAGGGACTTGGAGGATTTCCCGTGTCACAAAATCAAGGTCCAGCGGTCCTTTTCACGTGACGTCGAGGGCCCCGATGACGGTAGATTACAGCTGTCCAACCACGCCCCAAGAAGCTGCACGACTCAAGCGACCCCGGGCAGATAATTTCCCAATGATACAAGCATTGAGAGAGCAGCTCTCTCCTTTTTCTTCCTGAGAAGTATCACCTTAACAATTGAGGTATACCCCGGTCCTCGACCATATCAGAAATTGATTTGGCTCCCTGTCCTTCTTCCGAACTCGAAAAACTCCCTGATCCTTTGACGCGTCAAGCTCCCCAGTCCAACTATTCCCAACAAGTACGTTTGACGCATCTGCAATCACAGCACAACTTCTCACAAGCACGATGCCTCCTAAGAGAAAGCGAGCGGCCAATGCCGATAAAGAAGAGGCGGCCCACATTCCTCAACCATCATCGAGAGATGCTTCGGGAGAGGACGCTGCGGATCCCATCCTCTCTTCCGTCCTGGATAAGAAGGACCAAGACAGCACACCTGCACGTCGGACGAGGGCTGGTTCCAAAGCGAGCACTCAGACGCCCAAGATTGTGACCAGTGAACCAGCGAGTGACAATGGTGAAGACGAAGACATGGATGGAGAGGAAGAGCGAGGATCAGGCACGGGTGAGAATGGCGAGGGGGGTTCAATGAGGATGGAACCACCTCCCAAAGCTGGTATGGTTGACCCGGTGGGCTACAAGACCAACAAGCCGCCTGGGGGACGGCCAGTCAGAGTATACGCAGATGGCGTCTTTGACCTGTTTCATCTTGGGTGAGTCCATCTACTTGCCATTTGGGAGCTTTGCTCCCACTCATTTTTCGTAGACCTTGACTGACCCGTCCAGCCACATGCGCGCTCTCCAACAGGCCAAATCCGCCTTCCCGGACACGCAACTCGTTGTCGGCGTCACCGGCGACCGCGAAACCCACCGCCGCAAAGGCCTCACGGTCCTCTCCGCCAAAGAACGTGCCGAATCCGTACGTCACTGCCGGTGGGTCGACGAAGTAATCGAAGACTGTCCCTGGGTCGTAACCCCCGAGTTCCTCACGCAGCACAACCTCGACTATGTCGCACACGACGACATCCCCTATGGCGCGGCCGAAGGCGATGACATCTACCTCCCCATCAAAAAAGCGGGACAATTCCTCGTCACCCAACGCACCGAAGGCGTCAGCACCACTGGTATCATCACGAAGATCGTCCGCGATTACGAGAGCTACATCGCGCGCCAGCTGCAACGTGGCCAGAGCAGGAAGGAGTTGAATATCAGCTGGATGAAGAAGAATGAGCTGGACATCAAGCGCCACGTCCAAGAGATCAGGGAGAGTATCAAGCAGAACTGGTCCACTACGGGACAGGAATTGGGCAAGGAGTTTAGACAGTTTTGGATGCCGGGGATGAGTAGGCCCGGCAGTCCGGCTGTGGGGTCCAGTGTGAATGATCCCGCGGAAACGGGCAGTGTGAGGGGCAGGAAGAGAAAGAGTGATTTCCTCACTAGTCCTGTCACGCCGGCAGATGAGAGGAACGCGAGGAGTCCTGGGGCTTGGAGCAGGTTTTCGGTCGGTACGGGGAGGAATGATCGCGACTTTGTGGCTGGATATGCGATGGGGTTGTTGGGGAGTGTCAGGGGTTGGGTATGTCTTCTGTTCTGCTTTGCGCTCTTTTGCCCTTTTCTGTCCCTTCACCTCTCACTCTTTCCCCCCCCTGATTATTTGCCCCTTCTCGCAATCTCTCGACTTTTCCCCCTCTTCTCCCGCCAGCCTACATCCTGCTCTCTTTTGACCTCTGCTTCTCTGGCCTCTTACCCACTCTAATTCCTTCCATCCCCTCTTTTCCCCCTCCTCTCCCTACATGTACTGATAACCGTAGATGCAACGCAACCGCCGCAACCTCATGACCTCCCAAGAAGGCGAGACAGAGCACACCGATCTCCTCTCACCCCGCGAGTCAAGCAGTGAAGGGGAAGAAGGCGACGTCAGACACAAGAAGGCCAACGGTACCGCTGGACCGGCGTCGAGCAGCGTGTTAGACCGTCTCGAGGCGAGTGTGGCGGAGACGGAGGATACGGATCGTCTCGGCGAGGAGAGGGGGAGGAAGAGGGGGAAGGTCGGTGCTTGAATTCGTTCAACGCGCCTTCATATCCCGAGAGAAAGAGGAGGGCCTGGCTCTCGATGGAAAGAGGGGAGGCGGGGGTGTTGTTCCGACATATGAGGAGGAGTTCCAGGGGACATGGGCCAGAGTCGGGTGGACGGTTGTCGGTGGAGCCTTCAGGATCTGGGACTCGATCGATGGGCACAACATGGGTGGGAAATCATTCGCCGTGGGGAGTAAACTTGGCTTGAGAAGCTCTTGGGGGAAGAGGCAAAGAGGGAGAGATGGGATTTCCTGGTACACACCTACAGCCTAGGCAGACTGGATGAGACGCGTCGAAGGGGGGGGCCATTGATGGGATAGAATGCACTTTTGTCTTTTCCCCGTCACGAGACCTGTGAGAGCCGTTTGTACTGGGTTTTGTTCGCTGCTGCTGCTGCTGCTGCTGCTGCCCTCGACTTCCTTTGAATGAAGAATGATGCCCAGAGTGATGTCACGACAGTGAAGGAGAGGAAATGCATAGCGAAAGGCCGGGATCACATTGGCGGGCGTGACACTTCACGTCAGAAGACGGCACTGTGAGCAGAAAGCTAAGCGTAGCATGTGGAAAGGGTCGTGGAGAAGTATGCCCCGAGCAGACAAGACGGAAAACAAATCGATGGGGTTGTAGAGACGTGGAGCACATCTTTGTCAATAAGAATTGATTGTATGCGTGAGAGGAGCAAGCGACGGCGCTGTCAAAGGGGTCCAGATATTTTATCTGGATACATTTTTGATTCCATCCGCCCAATCTACATACAGCGACGCGGCCAATCTCCTGAGAACGACCTGCGCTTCCATCCCTCCTCTGCCTCCTCTCCTCTCCTCTCCTTTCCTTTCCTCCCTAATCCTCCTGAGCTGCTCTCCAAGACGCACTGATCCCTGCTTTTCCATTCAACTTACTTCCACGCGTACATGGACAAAATTCGAACCAAGCTGAACAAATAACGCCCTCGCTGTGCCTTTGCCGCATCTGCTTAAACTCCAACATGCTATGACCCAATTCCTCCTTGGGCGACGTGAGATGAGATTCGGGGCGCCCTTCACTAGGCTCGACATAAGAAATAACAAAGCCCCCCCCCCATCATTTCTGGGACTTTGGACAAAAAAAGGTGATTACAAGAATTGCCGCCTGTCCGGCATAGGTAGTACCAGAGAAGGCGTGGTGGGTAGTAAGAGAAGCTGAACATGATTTTCTATCATGAGTAGTGACCAAGGCGATGCGTGGCGTCAGGGTTCGTAGATCATTGCGATGCAAGAAGCGACAGCCGTGGCGGTCGTTGAGAATGTGCGTGTCGTGTATGGTTCGTGTCTCCATGTCCCTTGCTCCTTCCAGTCTCCAATCATGCATGTTCCCTACTTGAGTTGTGTGATGCTGGTAGTGATGTGATGCCTTACTCCTCGGCTAGAGCAACGCTGATTTTCCTCTCCCCTCGTCCGTCTTCTGGGTCGCTCTTCACTTCCACCGCTTTGACTTTCCGCATTGTTCCACCGCTACCGCTGCGTTCGGATTTCTTGCTGATGTTGCTGCCACCTGTCTCGCGGCGTTCGCGATAGCGGGACAACACGGGGACGTTTATGCTTGTGCTACGCTGAGGCGCGATGGGAGGAGGGATGCTCTTGCGGCGCATCATTTGGAGACCACCATCGTCGTCACTTGAGTCGTCGGATTGGTCTTCGTCAGAGTCAATGGCTGTATCAGCGTGGTAGCCTTCGTCGTCATGGGTTTGAGGAACAACACCCAGATGGTGCTCTGCGTCGAACGCTGAGACATTGCCCTCGTGCTCTAGTCGATCTGGTGCATGGGTAAAGGCAGCGTCATGGTCAGCCGGGAATGCCTTTTGAGCAGTGACGGGTGTCTTTTCTTTGACATCATGCTGATCTTCGTCAATTACTGAAGGTATCGATGGTGTCGAGGTTGCTGGTGTAGGACGTGTCTTGATGCGATCCTCGGACGACACGGGTGTGATTAGAGGCATGACACTTGAGCTGGGTGAAGCGGGCCCGGTCTCGATGCTAGGCACCAATGAGGGAGGCATAGAATCAACGGACGTCCCATGATGCTTCCTTTGGCCTTGAAACAAGTCATCGTCCGGACTAGGTGGGCATGCATCTGTGTCGTGATGCGACGTTGTCGGTGATCTGGATTGCTTGGATAGACCCTCGGCGATTTGACGACGAAGAAGCTCGTCCTCAGCACGCTGATACTCTTGGTCGGTAGACTCATTCAGGCGAGATGCTGGTCGCGTCTGAGGTGTTGGTGGCTTATGCTCAGGCAGTATATGACGACTGGTGTTGATGGCAGAAGGCGACACTTTTGATGATCTGAAATCATCAAAAGCGCCTTGCTTGACCGAGAAGTCGGGTGTGGTGACTAGTGAGCTTTGCCGTGAAATTGTTGGACTGACAGGCTTGCTTGAAGCAGGCGTAAAGTCTTTGAGCGCCCGCGGTGGGTTGAGCTGACCTGTAGCCGAAGCTGTATTCACAGCGACGACAGCGTCACCATGAATAGGCTCGGCATCGGAAGATCTGGTGGACACTACGGATGACTTGTCGTCACCTCTGCCAGTAGCACTGCGATCACGAACACTCTTCAGGGATCGTATGGCGGAACCAAGGAGACCACTAAAGCGCTCTTGGCCGGAGGTGTCAGAATGCATCGGCAAAGTCGGTGAGGTTGGAGGTGACGTATCGAAATAACCAGCTGGATTCCCGTCGCTCGGCCTGATAGTCCTCGCAGATGCTGTGGTTGACATCATGGATGCGGTCGAATCATGTATGTCCTTCTTAGTAGTCCTGGTCTGAGTCGGTGTGAGTGGATTGGCATCAGAACGCGGCGTGCCCAATGAAGTGGTGTTTGATATGCGTTGCTGATGTGGCGTTGATACTGGACTCACCGTTAAGCTCTTAGCTAGCGGATGTTCGTGCTCTCGAGACAATTTCAGTGCTTGCAGGATAGGCTCGTCTCCACGTAAGCTCTTCCTGCGCAGATCGCGAAGGTTCTCACGCAGCTCAGCGTGCATATTACTAGCCGACGAGGATGCCGAGGCACCTGAGCCGTCCTGCGAAGCGTTACGTCGTTTCGTCGAGGCGCTCCTACCCAGGCCTACTGAGCCGGCGGCTTTGAGGAGACTCGACTTGATCTTGTCCATGATCGTAATGGGCACAACGGAAGTTTCGACATCCTCGCGAGAGACTTCAATCTTCTTTCCTTCTGCTTGGTTGGCGGGATTTGAAGTCTCCAGCCAGCCCTCGCGATCTGGGAGATCGCCAGTGACCCAAGGGTGATGTCTTACACCTTCGAGTGAGATTCGATACCGGACATCTTTGGTGAGAAGTCGTTTGAGAAGGTCGATGAGGTCCTCAGGCACTTCCTCATATTCCAAGCTATGGCCATTCCTAAAGGCGCTGTACTTGTTCCATTGACGATTTTGGGACGAGCCACGTGATTGCGGCTTGGTGTCGACAGGTCGTAGTCGCTTGCTGGGAATATAGACCTCTTCCTCAGCGATGCGTCTCATAACGATCCATTCACTATCCACAAAAGGTACCCTGGCGAAGATCATGCAGAACAAGGTGACGCCGAGTGCCCAGACATCAATGGCTTTTCCGATGGGCGGGTGGTTCTCTTCTGTATCTGTAAAGCAAAGCTCGGGTGCGTAGAAAGCTGCAGTACCAACGTTCTTGGCAAGCTCCTTTGCCTCGTCAAAGTCGTGGTCAGTCTCGGATTCCTCTGGATCGCCATCCTCCATGGGACGACCAAGATATGAGACACCAAAGTCAGAGATCTTTGTCCGGTAGTCCCTAGTCTGCAGCAGGTTTGGAGGCTTGATGTCGCGGTGGATGATACCTTGGTAGTGGAGATACTGCAGACCAAGCAAGGTGTCTCGGAACGACTCCCGTGCAGCTTGTATAGTCATGCATGGTACGTACATGAGGTCGGGATGTATGTCGACTTCCAGCAAATCGGCTGCACGTTGGGCAAGATTGTCGAGGCTCAAGTCCCGAGTCAAGCGACGAATATCAGTATGTGCCTCCTCTTCAGTGATTACCTGCTCAAGTCTGGGGAGTTCTTTACGGGCAGCTTCTAGATCCATGGCCTCGATATCAGGTGTTCCGTCTTGCAGCGGAGACATGGGGTCTTCGAATGCGCCAAACATGGTACCGGAGAGAGCGCTGGCTAGTCTTTCGTCCTCGGCGGTTTGTCTGTTCGTGTCAGGGGTGACCGTGGCTAATAGGTCAGACGTTTCTACGCGATGGAGTCGTTCAGTTGATCGGGAAAGAATGCGGTCGAGCTCGGGGGAGCTATGAGAGCCGACGTATGAGCCTGACCTTGATGCACTATCGAATTCAGACTCTTCGTCGACATCTGGCGCAAGCTCAATACTCCAATGAGCTTCGTCGTCTTCATCCACATGGTGCGCCCGTTTGATTTCCCTGTACCGCGCGCGAGCACTCTTGACACGACGCACACGACAGAGGTTGACAATGGCTTGATCTTCCCTGTCTGCCTCTTGGTCATCGAAAATGCCCTTGGATTCCCGTTCGTATCTTCGGTACTCGACAAGACAGATTTCCTTTGGTCCAGGTTGACGCCATGGTATTTCGCCCATATCAACACGCTCGAGAACAATGTACACTTTCCGGCGCGCTGGATCGTCAATGACCTCGAGGAGAGCGACGATGTGAGGGTGTCGAGCTTTTTTCAAGATGGCGACCTCTCGCTTGACCTTGTCCTCAGCATTACCCAAGCGACCTAATCGCCTCTTCTTTGGAAAGCGTTCGACAATCTTGATGGCAACAAAGTCTCCAGTCGTCAAGGAGCGGCCAAGCTTGACCTTGCCATGAGTGCCTCTGCCGAGCTCATCGATGATCTCGTAGTCGTTGATGAGCTTGCGACCGGATATAGGATCGACATCGATATCGGCCACGTGCGTCTCTTTGGGTACTTGGGTGTGAAGGTGGTGGAGGTACGGGCTCGGATAGGAAGCTTCGGTGACAGGAGTGCCGCTCGACGATCGTGCCGGAGAAGGATTGAAAAGACCCGGCGTCACAGCAGGGGAGTGATCGTGAGTGCGGGTACCGGAAATTTGGTGCGAAGGAGGCAAGTTGTTAGATGTGGGAAACTGACTATACAGACCTGGGGTCCGCAAGGCGGGTGGTATATGAGGTGGAGGGTAATGCTGGTGATGTAGCGCAGAGAAAGCTTGGTTCGGGAAGGGAGCAGGACCGAATGTTACGGTCTGTCTGCCTACACGCGGGCTCGTTTGTGTGATTGTAGCTGTGCTGTCGGTACTTTCTGCGCTTGCCGCGGAAGCATGCGAGAGGTCTCTTTGCACTGTCGGTCGTGTGCTCGATCCCAGATCGATCTGAGCAGACATTTTCCTTGCGACATCCAGGACGGCATCTCTTAATCTCGACGAAGAGCCAGACGAAGCGATCGAAGGTGTGGGAGACCTCTGAGCCGGAGGGTCGATATGTGGAAATTGATGTGCTTCCTGCGAATTGACGGCGAAGAATCCATCTTTGGTCGGAGGGTCTGGATTGAGTGGTGTAGGCTCGGTCGCTATGATCAGAGGTTTCTCGACTCGAGGGGTGACATCAGAGCCGGATGGAGAGAGGGCGGGGAGTTGCTCTTCTGACCGTTGAGCTGGTGGTTGGTCTGGATTGGGATCCGTCATAGTCCTGCTCTTGCTGTGGACCTACGCCGGAGAGTCCCAGCGAGGCTATCGTATGTAGAGGCGGAACAAGTCTTGATCGTTCGAACTGAGTAATCCAGACCGCAGCGGTCGACCCGCGACCCGGCCTGAGGTTGTGGTGTTCTCCGCCAGATCCCGACTTTTCTTCCCGTTGACGGTGACGTCGGGTTGGAGCGGTATTGCAATAATTAATCGCGTGGGAGGCAGCGTAGTATCATGGCGCTATCGGGACTCTGACCGTGTGTCGAGAGATCCCGAGTCTGTCATGCAGCGTGCAATCGTAAAAGTGAGACACGGCGGAGACCAAGTCGTGTGGAGGGGCTTTCGTCTATCGGAGAGGTCAGGTGAGGGACGGTTGAGAGCAAAAAAAAAAGAAGTTGCTGCAGTAGCGGTCGACTGAATGTGATTGGGAATCGAACGTCAAGTTGAGAAAAAGACAGAAGGCAGCCCGGGCAGATTACAAGCAGTCTGCGTAGTGGAGAAGTGTATGTGAGGAGAAGGGTGGTAGATGATGTGTGTGTAGTGGAACTCGACTGGCGATTGTGCATTGAATGTGTCTGTGTCAGTGGCAGCAGTTTTTGGGTGGGCCATTCCCATTGGGTGGCCCATTTGGGCTGGCTTGGGTGAAAAAAGCTCGGACCCTTTCCTCTTGGCTGGTGTTTTGCAGATTTGCGGAAGCTGCTCGCATCCATCTCAACACGACTATGACCGAGAGAAGCAAAGAAAGCTCGGCCCCCCTCATTGATCTGCACAGCTATGCTCTCTATCTCTCCTCCAAGAACCATAACGACTCCTGTACAGCGACATATGTCCGCGGTCGGTGATCGTCGTACAAGTGGTGTACTGGGCCTCGCGCTAGGGTAGCGAGACGTGATGTGCAATGTCTCTCCTTTCAGCAAAGCCACACCAAAGGATGACCACGAATGAGGCTTGAGGCGTCCTCTGTGTCTGTAGGAGGATCCAACACCAGCTCACCATGGTCGGTCTTTCTTCCGCTTTGGTTCCCTGTCTGTGGCTCCAGGAAGCACACGACCACGGTGAATGGCCGGACGAACGCATGATCATGATGCACCCAAAACCCCAAAGCAATCTACACTTTTCGTCGAGCTTCGCGTACCCACCTGGATCCGCACGGATATTGATCTCGCTTTGACGCACAAGTCGACCATCAAATAGCTTGTCATCTACTCGGAGCGTACGTGGTCCAATCCACGGCCTGTTAATCGCAGCGTCAGATTGGTCCTGCAGTAGCCCTTTAGCCCTTGATGAGACTTTCAACGATTGGCAAGGTTCAGGGACTTGTCTCCGTCCTGGGGCTCGAGTCGTGCAAGCCCAACGCATGTCGATCTTGGGGACCTCAAATGGCGCCACAGGTAGGTCGCTAGCTTCGAAAAAGACATGGGTGTCGCAATAAGGCCCGCATGCACGAATCATACCACTCCAACCACCACAGCTTGGTTAAACCAGATTTAACGGCAAAGGGGAAGGTCGCCGTCGCCGCCGAAAAGCCCGGCTGGTCGCTCGACTGGAAAGCAAAAGCTTAATCTTGGGATCCGTTTGGCAACTCCGTTCTCACCATAGCAGGTTCCTGCTCTGGTAGTCGCATGCAGGTCTGATCTGTACCGACAGTTGTTGTTGTTGTGGTGGTGGTGGTGGTGGTCCGCGAGATGATCCCAGCACCCATTCAACCACAGCACCTTTGAGACAGAACCCAAGCATAGACCCACCTTCACATGTTACAACGAACGACTGTTTCTTTGTCCACATTCCGTCCTGACAGTTCATCAAAAACTCGTTCAGGGTCTGTCGAAATTTGTTGGGATCTGCCATGCCTCGGACATGGAATCATCAGAAAATTGTCATGCACATCTGCCTCGAAATTGATCTGCATCTCGATGAATGATGAGTCCGCTGCCCTGTCCTCGGTCCACATGTCGCTGTACCACGCAAGAGGAAGGATTCGCGGCGAAGCTCCGGCTATCCGAGGCCTCGACGCCAATGGTTTTATATTGACACAACCAGGCTATTGTTGGCGCAATCGGCAAGTACAAACATGTACAAACCACTTCATCTGTAGACGACAACTCCAGAATGCATCGGACGAAACTTCAGGGTTCGTGATGTCCCGTGCCGTCCTGTGGTTACGTCAAACACAGCGAGGTGCTAGTCAGTCCAACTTGGTTAGCCGTCAGAGCCCGATCACTTGTAATGAACTTGGGAGATGCGCTAGTCAAGCACTGACAAACTTCGACTCTGAATCAAACGAAAAGATGGTGCCTTGCACCACGAACGTCTGGATATAATATCAAATGTGATAAGTCTGGGAGTATATCACAAGTAGAGAAGTATCCTACTTGCTCAAAGTGACGCATCGAATATGGTGAAGATCAGCACATTGCCTTGATCTTTTCGACCACCACCTTGTTTTGATTCTTGTCGACGATAGTGGCATGTGAACATACTGCAAGCTCATATGACAGATACATGCATGCTTCATTGCACAGCCTGCTAGGCGACCATCAATATCGCTCGCAATACGCTCTCATCGTCGCAGCACTTTTCCTCCCGATCATCTCCAATCCCACACACAAACGGGTCCTCCCTTGCACATCCGCTACCAGCCGACACCGGTTAGATCCCTTCTTACCGGCACAAATCCGTCCTCACCATATCTGAAGAGCTTTACCCATTCAAGCGCACCATCAGCGTGATGGAGTGCCTCTCCACATCTCGGCAGCGCCTCTTCTCCCTCCGTGTACGCAGCACAAGCCAAAGGTAGCCATTACCCCTCATGCAAACAATCGCAGGATCGCGACGGTGTCGATGCTGCTGCAGGCACCCAAGCGCAGTCGGGAACCAATCAAGCCGCCCTTGCCTACCCGTTTTCACCAGCTAGCATATCAAAAGACATTATTCTTGTTTCAGGCACAACGCCCGTTCCCGTACTCTTACTGCACAGACTGCACAGACTGCACGGTACAAAGAAGCCGTTCACATTCGCTTGCTAATCATGTACGGCAGATCGCGGCACACGTAACGCTCGAAGCAGAGGTAGGTCGGTCGGTTGGGCACAGACATCCATCCACCTCTGCTTTGTACCATCCCTGACTGCGCAGCGCAGTCATGACCACCCCCAAAAGCAGAGCCAACTGCCCGCGCAAGCCACGGCCCATCGCTCCTGTGCCGACGCTTCGCTTTCTTCCGAGCCCGTGTGCGCCCTCTATCGTCCATCCATCAGCCAGCCGTGTGCACTTCTCGTTGGGGGCCCCGTGTATGCACAGGCAAAAAGGGCGGAACGTCCCTCCGCCCCAGTGAGGTAGGCACTATGGGTAGTCTTGCACAGCCGGACGGGAGGGTGGGCGGGTTGCATGGGATTACATCTTGCATAATATTCTAGTGGGTTCTGATTGCATTATCTCTTCCCGGCTAAGGGCAGGAAGTGTTCCCGGCAGGAGAACGGGTCTGCCTGGATCTTGCACTCTTGTCTGCGTGTACCGGAACGCTATCATATTTGCCTAAAGCTCAGCAGCGGATGCCTGTGATGGGAACGCGAGTCTTGATAGGCTGGGCAAATAGATGTGGTCAGCTCTACTGCCTCGCGACATCACTGTGCAAAACAGCATGCACGCTCTTCAGGCACCACACCACCACGTCCCCTTTCCGGCGCCAGTCGTCGTGGAAATGGCTGTTGAATCCCCGCCAGCATTCTCGATATCCCCCTGGCTTGAGGCCCGGAAAGACTTTCATCACGGGCTCGAGTTGTTGGAAGAAGATGAGGAACATGGGCCAGTTCCTGTCCCGTCTTCTCGTCGTCGCTCTCTGTACTTGTGCCTTTGAGCTGCTGACTTCAGTATCTGCTTGCGACTGGAGGGGCCCAGAGCCGGGTTGGGGGATGCCTAGACCTGCGCTGCCTAGTTCTCTCGTGATCTTCTCCGCGCCCGCAAGGTCGTGAAATGGTGAGGGAACCGTGTCGAGCGGCGCCATATGCTCTCTCATCCATCCCGTCGGATCGGCATAGAATTGGTCTGCTTCATCTAGGTAGGTCTTCCTCTCGTCAATGGTGAGGTCGAGGGGTGGCTCGCATGTTAGGGCCCATGCCTTGAGGCCCGCATGGACGAGATGTGAGCGCCATGGTGTGGAGTGGCAGGGCATGAGGAAGGCAGCGGTCGTTATACCTTCTGTTCTCTTTGTGCCTTTTTGTGGCCGGAGGAGAAGACCAGTGCTGGTGGGCAAGAGGTGTAACTTTTCGTGGCTATATCGAAGGTAGTGCGTGACGTCTATCACGCCGCGCTGGTGTACAAGAGAGGCGTAGAGAGCGAGTGCCGTGTTGAATATGATGATCAACCAGAAGAGCATCTTACGGTAGGTCTTCATTGGATAAGGGACTTGATAGAAGAAATTCGCCAATGAAGAAGCGGCAAAAAGGTTGAGGATCGGAAGCAGAGGGTAGAGAAAGCGAACTTCTTTATGTGGAATCGCGGTGAGGCTGCCGATTGTGATCGTTACTGCCAGGATAAGGGTGAAATTGCGAACCTCCGTTGTATGATTCCTGCCGACAGCTCTGAAGAGGGAAGCTCTTTGCAGGGCGAAAAACATTTCGTAAAGTGCAAAGGGCAAGAAGGTGGTCAGGAGAAGGGGGAGTCCTTCAGTGAAGTAGTAGTCGGTCCTGTTACGACCATAGAAAACGGCCAGGCTCTGCACTACGTTGAACTGGATGAAGCGATATGGCGGAAAGACGGGTCGTTTGTAGAAATTCCAGTCTAGCATTGAGGAGATCATCAGGACGTAGCATCTGCAGACGTCAGCCTGTTCATGTGTCAACAGCCTCGTGGTATTCTTACCCAGCAATTGTCGCAAATGCAATGACTCTAGATAGCACAGAAAACGCTCTTTGCCATAGCCATAGCCTATAAGCGACGCATGAGCCTCCAACAACCAGCCATATGAGTATATTAGGCGCTCGAAGAACGCAGGCCAAAGCGGCTAGAATGAGTGATAGAACCAGCCTCCAGGGTATCAGCTTCGATCTCGATGGTTCAATCGAGACGCTACTCACGATCTATTCGCTGGTGTCCTCTGTCGTAAGCTAGAGACCCCGGTAAATAAATCCCACGGCCAATAGTACAGTGCCGCCGTTGTGAGGGTACCTTCAAGGCTGTTCACAAGCGTGCGGGTTGAGCAGAACCATTGCCACGGGCTTAATATTGAGGTCATGAGCTTCGGTCTGGTCAGTCTACCGAACGGGGGCGAATTCCTTGTCTACTCACCGTTACAAGATGGACCTGGGCGCCTTCTCCAAAGTACTTTGTTGACATCTTCCACGTATAAAAGTCCATTAGAGCAGCCAGTAGTCCTTGTAGAATCTTCGGAGTTGCCAGGAGTAGCTCTCCACGCGTACGTGCATCCAGTTGGAGTAACAGTGACAACCATGAAGCTCCTTTGTATGCATACGAAAAGAGGTAAGGATGGATCGACGACCTCAGGCATTCCCGCCATTCCTGGACTGAATCAGCTCAATGCTATCCATCGTTTTGGATTTTCGTCCAATATCGCGACAATTGAGAGGTAGGAGATAAAGAATGAATGTTAAGACCTACCCATGTCATCCAGGCACCGCTGTGGTCCCCAAACGCGATCTTCCACGCTGGCTCGAGCGATTGATAATATTCATCAGGCTGGAAGAATGTTCGAAGGCTAAGCGCGTTGACCAGACGAAACGCAATGAGAAAGTACAGCACCTTTCTTGCATCCTCTCTCCTAGTCCATGGTCTGGCTTCGACGGGATGCAGTGCTCTACCATTGGGCATCGCGTTTGAAATAGGCCAGGACTATAGGCTCAGCCTGTATTCTCTAAAGTCCAATCCTTACGCAACAGGTATAAAACAAATTATTGAGAGCTCCCAAGATATCAGGAACCATCTTCGAGAGGATTTAAAATTGATGGAGTAGATGATGTTAACTGCCTGAGGACCTCCTGCTGTGAGATGTCCGCGGCGAAACTGTGATCTGATTGGTCAAAAGATTTGGTCGTGGTAGTGTCTCGCTGATGCTCCCTCAACCTCTCCTGAAAGCAGGTCTTTTCATGCTCAGTCGTGTTTCATTCCGCCTTTGTTCAGTGCGGAGTAGCTGGCAAGGCTCGCGAATTGTTCGCAGTATGGCTACAGATCCCCTTACAACAGGCCTCGCCGCTGTCCCTCCTTCTGCAGCATCACCTGTTGCCCTGAAATACGCCGACGTTTGTCCGCATCTCTCCAACTAGTATGGTGGATATCCAAGCTGATCGAAGCATAGATTGGTATCAACTTGTCTGATCCCATATATCGCGGCGTACACCATGGCAAGAAGGCTCATGAAGACGACCTCAAATACGTCATCGAAAGAGCAGTCAAAGCAGGATGCAGGAAGCTGATGATCACTGGCTCGGACCTTGTCGAAAGCAAAAAGGCCATTGAGATAGCGAAGGAATATCGTATGGCTCTCATAACTTTGCATCTCGAGGTCATCGCTGACAACATCCAGCCGGCCTCTGCTATGCCACAGTCGGCGTTCATCCTTGCTCAGCACATACGTTCGAATCACACCCCGGCGGCCCCACTGCCTTACTCGCAGCGCTTCGAGAAATAGCAAAGGCTGGAAAAGAGGATGGCACGGTGACTGCGTTTGGTGAAATCGGTCTCGACTATGATCGATTGCAGCTCTGCGACAAGGAAACACAACTCAAGTACTTTAAGCTTCAATTAGACCTTGCCGTCGAGATCCAACTACCACTCTTCCTTCACAGTCGAGCAGCTGCGGATGACTTTGACTCGATGCTGAGCGCAAGAATCGCCGAGCTGCCAAAGAGAGGATGTGTGCACAGCTTCACGGGCACCAAGGAGGAGATGGACCGGATAGTCAAGACAGGGTTTGACGTCGGTATCAACGGCTGCAGTCTGAAGACTGAGGAGAACTTGAAGGTCATGAAGGAGGTACCAATGGAGCGCTTGCAGATTGAGACGGACGGCCCATGGTGTGAGATCCGGCCAAGTCATGCGAGCTCCAAGCATCTCGATGGCGCACCAGAACTGCCCAAGGCAGTCAAGAAAGAGAAGTGGGATCCGGAATTCATGGTCAAAGGTAGGAACGAACCGTGTACCATTGGTAAAGTCGCACATGTTATCGCAAATGTGAAGGGTATCAAGGTCGAGGAAGTCGCAGAAGTGTGAGTAATGTTCCCACTTCCTTCATGGGAGAAGCTAATCATTGCCAGAGCATGGAAGAATTCGATAGAGATGTTTGGCTTGGGCGAGCATTCGCCATACTAGTGCTATGCAGTCCTTCTTACGAGCGAGTAAGATGAGCATGTACACTATAAAGGGCAACTTGCTTAGGTTCAGACCGGATATAACAATTAGGAAAGATAGAAATGATCTGTTTGACGATTCTATGCTGCTCGGGAAACTTGCCCCACTCTACGCCGATCTCTCCGTCCCCGCACTCTGTTGAGGACCCCACGATTCGGAGCCTTTTAACGCGAGATTGCCTCTGTCCAACCAGCGTCGACTAATAAGGTAGTTTTGTCCTACACTTGCCGACAAACAACTACCTAATCTTCATATATGACGGAATGCACGTCGACTTAACAAATTGCTCTTGAATTTTACCTTCCAGTCCTGTAGAACTGTAACCAAGCCACCATGTCCGAGAAGCTTCTCAAAGTCGACGAGATCTCGAAGCATTCGTCCGCGGAAGACTGCTGGATAGTTATAGATGGTGCAGTATGGGATCTGACTGAATTTGCTCCCAATCACCCGGGCGGATCGCATAGTAAGATATCTGTCAATGCTCATATCATCATAAGACTAACATACTCAAGTCATCACTCGCCACGCCGGCCATGATGCAAGTACAACGTACAATAGCATCCACGACTACTCGCTGCTCAAGACCAATCTCAAATCGTCCGACTACAAGGGCAAGCTAGACACTACCACCATAACAGAAGAATGGTCTAAACCTCCTCCATCCGCCACGCCCCAACTCCAACTCAATGAGAAACCTCCACTCTCGTCGGTCCTTAATGCTCACGACTTTGAAGAAATCGCTTCGCGTACCATCGCAAGAAAGACATGGGCCTTCTACTCCTCCGCCGGCACCGACTGCCTGACCAGAGACCGCAACAACTCCTTCTTCTCCCGCATCTGGCTCCGGCCCCGAGTCCTACGCAACGTCTCCCGCATCTCCACCTCCACCAGCATGCTAGGCCACAAGATCGACCTCCCGCTCTACATTGCCCCAGCGGCCCTCGCCAAACTCGTCTGTACCGAAGGCGAGAAAGCGCTAGCACGCGGCGCCAGCCACCCCGTACGCATTCCCCAGATCATCTCCACCAACGCCTCTTTCCCTGTGGGCGAGATTCGGCAAAGCAGTCCCCACACACCCATGTTCTTCCAGCTATACGTCAACAAAGACCGCGCCAAGACCGAGGCGCTACTCAAGCACGTTGCGGAGCTGGGCGTTGATACTGTTTTCCTGACAGTCGATGCGCCCGTTCCCGGTAAGCGCGAGGCAGACGAGCGCGTCAAGGCCGATGAGGGCCTGAGCGCGCCTATGAGCGGACAGAAGGCAAAGAACGATGCCAAGGGTGGCGGACTGGGACGCATCATGGGGAGTTACATCGACGACAGCATGACCTGGGATGATCTGGTCTGGTTGCGCAAAGCGTGGGAGGGAAAGCTGGTATTGAAGGGCGTGCAAGGTGGCCCGGACGCGAGGATGGCGATGGATGCTGGCGTAGATGGGATCGTGTTGAGTAACCACGGCGGGAGGAGTTTGGACACTTCACCGCCTGCTATCATGGTGTTGGTTGAGTTGCAGAAAGTATGTCCTGTGATCTTTGGGAAGATGGAGGTGTATGTCGATAGTGGCATCAGGAGGGGCACAGATCTGGTCAAGTGTCTCTGTCTGGGCGCCACGGCCGTGGGAATGGGGAGGAGCTTCCTGTATGCGCTGAATTACGGTCAGGAGGGCGTGGAGCACCTGATTGAGATCTTCAAGGATGAGGTGGAGACGACGATGAAGATGTTGGGCGTGACCAGGATCGAAGAGCTGCATCCAGGCCTAGTGAGCACCTTGGATGTGGATCACCTGGTGAACACGACAGAGTTCCATCCTTATGCGACTGGTGTGCCGAAGGACAGGATTCTGCCGAAGCTATAAGAGAAGAGGAACATGTGCGTAGATGGAGAGATATTGTACAGATTTGCTGAAAGGGACTGTATGCATTTACACTCAAGTAGGTATCTTTACCGTGAAATCAAACCCAGCCCTGAACACCTTGCTCTGTTGATCTTCAACAAGTTGCTATGCCGCAATGCAAAGAAAATCAAATGTCAATCAAGTTTTGGACACCTTCGCAGCGCTCACGATCTTCGAGGTCGCCTTTCTCCCTCCAGGACCAGTCTTGCTCTTCCTTGCAGATGGTGGACCAAAACCCATGTTTGCCACCGGCGCGGAAGGACCAACCGAGTTCGCCGTGGGCGCTGGGGCGGCATTACCGAATGCCGCGTTGGCGACGGCACGGATAGAGTCATCGAGTCCGTCGTCACCGCCCATGACATCCCTCAGTGCTTCCAGCTTCGCGAGCCGATTTTTCTCCTCTTCCGTGATCGAGCTCTTGCTCCTCCTACTACTGCTCCCCAGCCCAAAGTTGACACTCAAAATCTCACCATGGCCATTGCCATTCACCCCGTCCGTCCCGTCATCATCGTCCTCGATCTCAACAGGGCTAGAAGCAGGCCGCAACGCCACTTTGCTCGGCCTTCCTCTCGGGTTCCCCGTTGACTCTCTCTTCTGCTTCTTCGGACCAACAAACTTCCCGTCCCCGTCCCTAACGAGTATCTGACTCCTCACAACCCCTGCAGCACTCTTCTTCCTCCCATCCTTGAAACCCTCGGGCAGCTCCTCAGGCAAATCCTCATCCCCATGTCTCGCCTGCAGATAAGCTGATATCTTCCTCCTCCCGCCTTCATCTCTCCTACTCGAAGAAGCCACAATCCTAAACTCCTCATCCTCCTCCTCTGCACTCCCTTCCTCATCCACGTCCTCGACATCGCTCTCTCCAGCCCTCTTCCTCCGCTTCGTCTTCGCCACAGGCTTAACACTCGTCTTAGGTTGGACATCACTCCTCAAAACATCCCCGCCCGCCGCCTCCTCGTCGCTCTCCACCCTCTGCGTCTCAGCAACCGTCACGCCTCTCGGCGGCCGCGCAGTGATAAGCATAAGCTGCTGGACCGGCACCCTCAGCGTTACAATCTTCTTCTTGCCCCTCAGCGCCGCATTGACAGCAAAGTAGCGGCCCTGCCGCTTGGCTTCCTCGAGGGCTTTGCGCTCTTTGATGCCCTGGTATTGCCGACTCGCTTCGTTGGCGGGGCGGGAGACAATGTCCGCGCCTTGCTCCGTGACGCGACGTTTCTTTGGGCGCTCCATGCTGATTTGTGCGTCGGCTTCGCTGGCCCGGGGTCGTTTGCGTTGGCCTTGGGAGTAGTCGCCATCGCCGTAGCCGACGTGGGCTTTGTGGAGGAGGGGGCGTATGCCGCTGGGGTCAGGAGCGACGTCGAGGAGCCGGGTGCCGTTGAGTTCGTTGGGGTCCGGGTAGAAATATGTATCGTCACCGTCGACAATGGGGTTGTGGGCGCCGTCTTGGACAGGTACGTACCCTTCTGGTGCGAAGTCGGGACGCGCGCCGGCGACCATGGCTGCTGGTGAGGGGAGAGCCTGGTTGAATTGGGTAAGGCGTTTAGCTAGGTCAGATTCTTCGCGGAGCTCGGGATCGAGGAAGGCATCATTGGAGTCGATTGGATGAGGGTATGCTGGGATCTCCTCTATTTCATCAGCTGGTGCATCGACGTCATCGTCATCGTCGCCGTTGTTTGCTCGTTGTGCGCGTTCTGCTCGCTCGGCTTCTTCGCGGGCACGGCGCATCTGCGCGCTTTCGTCCGTGCCTTCTTCGTCTCGGATCCAGTTGAGGTTTGACAGGGAAAAGTCGACCAGGACCTCAACACTGCGGGCATCGGCAATCTTCTTTGTGTCGTGACCAAGCAGTGTACCCTTTGGCTGATAGGGACGCTGACGAGGGTCTCGTCGACAATTGCCTGCGAAACAGACGCCTTGACAATGCGTGCACTCCCAATCAGGATCTTGCATGATGTCCAACGGCATGTCATCGTGACCGCGGAAGAGCGAGCCAAAGCACCACCATCTGTCGCAGCGAGTACACCGGGCCATCTTCCAGTTCTCGTGGCGGTACTGGCAGACGTGGCATCGAGAATGGTTCTTCAACCATGTCTTCGAACGCTTCTTGACCCGCTTCTTGACACGACCGTCATCGTCAACGATCACCTCTTCATCGCTAGGCTCTTCTTCGACCTGATCTTCCTTGGGCTTCTTTGGATCCATGAATGGTCGCTTCTTAAGCTGCTCACGAACGACTTCGGCCAATGTCTTTTTCCCAAGGCGCCGCCGCTCCTCATTCAATGTCAGCGGAATCGTGTGGTCTGTATCACCAAGGACGTCGATGAGTTGTTTCCTCCAGCATTCGTACTTGTTGACAAGCTCTTTCCACTTGAATTGTTCGACCCATTGATGTCCCGCAATACAATAGCATGAACGACCCATCGCATAGCATTCCATGCAAATATCGTATGGCTCTGAGTCTGCATGTCCGAGAGCATCTTTGCACGAATCGCAAGATAAAAAGCGATTGAAAATGTTGCCCCGGCAGTAGGCACAAGTGACGTTGGAGTCGAACGGGATATACTCGCACTTTTCCCCGGAGCCGTCAGACGAGAACATCTCAGAGAGCATGATGTCCTTGAACAAGACCAGCAGGACTCGGTAATCTTTGCACAAAAGGCGCACCTTTCCTTTGTACAGTAATGCCTGGCTGGCTTCTGGCAGCAATTTGTCGGCTTGTGCTTTTGCATTCGCCAATAACTCCGAGTACTTGTTAAGCGTATAGTAGACAATGGCTTTGTTCTTGTACTGCTCATCTCTGCAAACGATCTTGGCTTTAGGTAGCGCTTCATTCATGGCCATCTGGAGCGTCTCTGGAGTCGTACGGTTCCAAGCCACTTTCATCGTCCGAGTTCCGCGGTTCCAGACCTGATGTGGCGCTAGAGGCGGAATCAACACAAAATCACCAGGACCTTGATCTACGATGTAGACCTTGCAGGGCGCAAGCTTCCACGAGTTGATCTGCGCGAAGTGGTTTTCCACCTCGATGTCGTGGCCCAACTTGGATAACCAGAATTCAGCGACTGTTTGTCTATCCTTTGCTTCTGTCATGAACCAAATTGACGATCCTGGCTTCTCGGGCTTGCCACCTTCACCAACCGTACTCGATGCGTCGACCATGATGTTGTGCCCCATAGTCGCGCACATTTCGCGATGTGCTGGAGTATAGGTGCCCTCGTGTCCTATGTAGCACATGAGATTTGCAGCCCTCATCTCGTGTGGTAGACTGCTCATCAGATCTCCTGCCGGAGCGATGCCTCTTCCCAGTCGTCGTCCAGGCACAGTCGAGCCCTTGAGGACGCTTGCACCCGGTCCGCCATATTCGCCAGTAGACTCGTTAAGGTAGAACAAGAATGGCGGTAATATTTCTTCCAACTTCTGCTGCCATACTTCGGGACAATCGATGTCCTTGAGGTATATCCTCTGTGGCGGTCTATCGTTCCCACTTTTGATCTTGAAATGCTGGTTTGTGACAGCGTTGATGTTGTTCAGGTAATGCCGGATCGTGAGTGGGATGGACTCTTTGTTGTTGAGATCGCGGGCGTTCTCGATCTTGTCGCCAACATTGTCCTTGAGCCATTTGGCGGAGAAGGTCCAGGGATCTAGGATCTTTTGGAAACCCTCAATCACGAGTGGCTTTCCCTCTGCTATTACATGCTTTTTCACAAGCTTCTCGAACTTGTCTAGGCCGTGTCGTGTGATGTCGTCGTGGTGGATGCGTGGGCAAAATTCGAAATGCTCGTACGCCTCCACAAGCCGCTTCAGGTTCAGATTATGCGGTATGGGCTCGAACTGAGCTCGTGGCCGTTGCGCGGGCATGGTAGTAGCTCTACTTCATACCGAATGTGAGGATGGACGATCGTTGGACCTTTGGTGCTCGAGTTCGCCGCAGACACGCGTAAGAACGCGTGCAAGGTTACTGCTGTATTGCTCTGGCGACGATCAGTCCAGTGTCAGCAGCGTATCAAGGACACCAAGGAGTTGCAAGGTCCGATCGGTCATTGCACGAAGAGTGGAGTTCATACTGAGTGAAGCACGGACCACTATCCGAAAATCGAGGTTGCAGCTTGGCGATTTCATCGCTCTGCCAAGAGCTCGACAGATTTCATGTGTTGCACTTCTCGAGCGGCCAGCCAGTCGTTTGACGGAGAGAAGAGGTCCAATACAAAGGAAGCACGTGAATCGATCTGAAATATCACATTGTCTCAGGAAATTGGCATGCCAAATCTGTCCGGTCATATTTTGGGATCATGATTAGGTAGAGGACTTGATCTTGCATTGAGAACTACTGCAGGGTATGCTATGCTGCCTTTTGTTAATCGCCATGGCATTAAGTAAGTGATATATGCAGCATGCCAATCTCGTAAACTCAGCTGACAGCTTTAGTGGTTCGGGTCTGATCATCAGGTCAATTAAGAACATAAGGACACCATGCATTCAGCCAGCCGCAGCGCCGGTTATGCTCAGTCGCCACAATTGCTCGACGTCTAACAAGAGACCACTCGGAACTGCAAGCACTACTGGATTAGTACGCGATAGAGCTGTTCATCTTACGCCGCAGCCATGCCTATCACGGTCTACCGGAACAGCGGCCAACACCAGCACTCAGCATGATCCGCCTCCTGAATTCCCACCAACCTACCAGCCCCCCACTACCGGACTGCTGTCGCTTCTCCCCGCCTCCTTCATACCCTACGCTGAGCTCTCCCGTCTCGACAAGCCAATAGGCACCTACTACCTCCTCCTACCCTGTATCTTCTCCACCCTCCTCGCCGCCCCTCTCGCCTCTCCGGTTGCTCCCCCAAGCACCATCCTCACCACCTCCCTCCTCTTCCTCTCCGGCTCCCTCATCATGCGCGGCGCCGGCTGCACCATCAACGACATCTGGGACCGCCGTCTCGACGCACACGTGACGCGCACCCGCCACCGCCCTCTGGCCCGTGGAGCCGTCACCCTCCCCTCCGCCATCATCTGGACAGGCACGCAACTCCTCTCCGGCCTCGCCATCCTGCTGCAATTCCCCCCCGCATGTTTCTGGTACGCCACTCCCTCTCTGCTCTTCGTGGCACTTTACCCCGCCGCGAAGCGAGTGACGAACTACCCCCAGCTCGTCCTGGGGTTCACCTTCTCCTGGGGCGCGGTAATGGGCTTCCCTGCTCTCGGCGTCGACCTGTTGGCGGATCAGAGCGCCATGTATGCCGCCGCCGCGCTGTACGGGAGTAACATTGCCTGGACGGTGTTGTATGACATGGTGTATGCGCATATGGATCTCAAGGACGATAAGGTGGCTGGGATCAGGAGCATTGCTCGGGCGCACGAGACGAATACGAAGGCTGTGCTGGGAGGTTTGGCGGTGGTGCAGGCTTCTCTGTTGGCTGTGGCGGGGGCGGCGACTGGGGCGGGGTGGGTGTATTATCTTGGTGTGGTTGGAGGGAGTTTGGTAGGGAATGGGTTGCAGATCTGGAGAGTCAGGCTCGAAAACGCGGCGAGCTGTTGGTGGTGGTTCAGGAAGGGGGTGTGGATCACTGGGGGTACGATCGTTGTGGGCATGGGGGCAGAGTACGGCATGAGGTATCTCGGCCTGTACGATAGGCACCAAGATGGGAAGGACAAGGTGGAAGAGAAAGAAGAGGACCGGTGCCAGTGAGGCGAAGTCTATTGATGTATGTTTTGTAAGAGTAGACATTACAACCACCCTGTTTTAGACACTATCCAAAGAAAGGTGTATCGTTCCATCCCGTACACGTGAGCTATTACATCAGTCATTCTTTCGTGTCCGCTCGACAGGCGGCGTATAGTATTTTCTCGCGTGAAGCCAGTAGTATACTGAGCATCCTATAACACAGCATCCCATGACCAGAAGACTCCAGTTCATGGTCATCGCATTCGGATTCGGTGTCGTCGGGAAGAAGCTGAACGCAAAGACGAAGGAAAGGAAGCATATTGCTAAAAAGTTGACAGTCAAGCCAAATTTGCGTCCAAGTGTGAATTTGCCCCGCGGCAGAGGGTCTGGCTTAAGCTTACGCCAGAAGAGCACGCCGATGGCAACTAGGTAGGACAAGATGAGCCCGTTGAGGGATAGCGAAGTGATGATCGTGAAAGCGTTAGGAGATGCGATGATGACTAGGGAAGTGATGAAGGCGTAGAACAGTGTAGCAAAGACAGCATTGAGGGGAAAGTCCCATCCTGGACGAACCTATGTCTGTCAGTAAGAGTGCTAAGAGAAGCCTGGAAGTACTAACATAGGCAATCCACTCGCTAAAGGGCATGCCATTGTCACGAGCGAAGGCGTAAAGATTCCGACTTGAGGTAGTCGCCTGGTTGATTCCGCAAGCTGTCATCATGAAGGCGACGAGTGCTGTGCAGAAGATGGTAGCTGCGGTTGATCCGGTCGCCGACTGAATGACAGCGACGTATGACTGTCCGGTGAAGCTGTGTAGCACATCCTCAATGTCGCCAATGTTGAACATGAACGTAATGACCATGGCCAATCCGGTCAAGTAGTTTGCTATTGCGGTGAGGATCATGGCTTTCGGTACGTCTCTCGATGCGTTCTTCATTTCCTCTGCAAGGTGGGCGGATGAGTCTGCGCCGATTAAGGTGACCACGGGCGGTGTGATTCCAACAAGAGTCGCCAGACCAAGACTAGGCCAGCCAGATTGGTTGTCAAACTCGGTAAAAACCACACTAGCATCACTCCGAGGTCCCATGACCCACAGAATGACGATGACGAAGAAGAAGCCGCCGATATGAACGATGAACATGAGTCCCTCAAGCAGGGGTAGCTTACGAACCAGGAAGATATTGCAGAAGACGGAGAAGGTCGTGACCGCCATGGTGAACAGTGTCCCGTGCCAGCTCGAAGGATGGTAGTCGGAGTCAAGCAGAGCAATGAGAGATTGAAATTGTTGACCACCAACATATCCAACGAGGGTCATGCAAGACTCCCAACCAAGCACAGCTAGCCATCCTGGCTGGACTTAGTGTTGATCAAGTACTGGTCATGATCAGTTACATACCGACTGTGAACGACAAGAACTTTTGGCAGCGAGCTGGGGCAAATTCAGAAACCCAGTGGTATTGCGCGCCAGAAGAAGGCGTCATCGAGGCCATCTCAGCCATGGACAACATGACCGTGAACATGCCAAAGCATGTGGCGACAAACATCCAGACGGTGCCGGCGATACCCCCATTGGCGAGTGTGTATGTTCCCGTCCTGTAACAAGCGTCAGTGAGTGGGTTGGACACGCAAAGCGAGGTACTAACACGAGAGCGAATTCCCAGGAGCATCCAAGTACTATGGAAAATCCTATACATGAGAAGAGGCTGAAGTTCCGCTGCACGTGTCAGTCGTGCATGCTCTCTACACATGCAGGCGTGGCACAAACTCGAAGCTCCACCTTGCGTCCCATGCGGTACATGTCCCGCTGGTCTGATCCTGAATGTATTGCAGGACTGTCCATGATCGTTGACAATCCCGCTTTGGAGGGGCGGGCGGAACAGACGATCTTCTCGGGTAGAGGACTTCCCTGTTCATCGTCGACACATTCTAGGATGCCGGGCATGATAGTGAGACTGTTCGAACGAGAAATTGCTGGAGCAGGCGGAGGAGGCCTCATGAAGCTGTCACGCCTTGCAGCGGAACCAGATTCAGAAGACAGATTGACCAAGGGCTGTCCCGGTAGAGTTGAAGCCATCAAGCCGGCCGAAGGGTTTTGCGGAATAGACTCTTGCAAACAAAGTCCTGTCGCACCTTTAGCCTCTGGAGAGTCGGACTAGAAGGAGCAGAGTAAGGGAAGCGAGCCGTTGCGACAGTCACAACGGAGCTCCTACAGCTACCAATAGTCGACATGAACGACCGTTGAATGGTCATCTACAAAGAGATTAAGATGACCGTTGGCTGCCAAAACTTCAGTCAAAGAACAGAGTGGCTGGCCAGGACTTTTGTCATTACAGCCGACGCAAGCCATCGATTGGTGACATGGACTATTACTTGCCTGACTACGAGAATATTCTTCGATGTTCACGTTGCCAACTCTCGTGGCAGTTCGTCATTTACATTTTCCGATACGGATGGAAGTGCCGACAGCCAGATGACCAGGGTCTAGTGCCTGTCCGTGCAACAGCAGGTCCTATAGAGGGTCAAAATTTACTTTCGATATCGTGTCAGTGTGAGGCAAAGGTTGATGAGACTCGTGATGTGGTCGAGACGATCTTTGACTTCTGGATCCGTGGGGGAGGCGTGTTCAAGGAGCGGGCCGGCAACGGAAGGAGGACGTCTACCAAAGCTCGCACACCCGTCTCCCCTTTCACCAGATCTCTTGTCCATCTTGACCTAAAACTAAGCTTCAATGTCTCACGAACGTACATCTACCGTCGGTAATCACTGCCAGAACGAAGTGTTGACGACCAGGAACACGTCTGGGCATAACAATGGAAGTTCCTGATGCGTGGAATATTCTCCCCCAGCGGCACACACTTCTGGGCAGGAGCTCAGACGCAGCCACTATGCACATCGCCCGTTGGACTACTGGCAGCATTTATTCTACAGAACCATCCCTTCGGCCTTCGGGTCTCGTCAGCCGTCGCCTTTTACGAGGGACGGAACGGGTGGGAACAGCGTCCTCGGAGATCGACAAGAAGGTGTCGCTGTCAAGGAAACGGGATGCACCTTGAGTTCATGCCGGTAGCTCGACTTCTGGGTGATTGGAGGGTGAGAATGGGAATTCCCACCAAGAGAAGCGGACGGGACATTACTGACGTGCATCCCTGCATCGACGGTGCCATCCCCATGGACAAGCGTGACCACTCTTTCACCATCTGCCCGGCCTAGGGTTTGGGCGGATTGGAAGCATCTCCTTTCTTGCAAACCTTCTCTTCCTCTCGTCGCGTTCCTTTGCTCTGTCTCTCGCTACGATTGATTCATCGCCTCAATTGCTACACCGTTACCCTGCCGTTGATCGACGGCCATCTATTCCTAGCTCTGTCGCAGTCTTCAGAGCTCCAGGTGCACGGCACCATCCGTCGGATTCCACCCGCCACCTATCTCTGTCCAATGCTGTATGGCAATCACACGATAGCACACCGCGGCTTACATTTGTTCGCTCTCTTCGCTCAACGTCCGCGTCTCTCAAGCAACATTTCTTCCCTTTCCAATCGCCACTGAACACTGTCTCTCGCTGTGGCAGGTCCATCCACGATGCCACGCGGGTATCGGATGCTTGTTTCCATTAGCCTTTGATCACTCTGTGGAATGTCAGCGGCTGCCGTGTTGTTTCCATCCTATTAGAAACGCTGGCCGCCCGTCCTCCCTTCCCTTCTCCACTGGTTTGCTTGGTAGGGAGGACCAACACCTTCCAACTTCGCCTACATGGCGCATCCGACCAGGTTCGCCCAGGACACGGCGGACAGTCATCAAGCATGGCTATGGGTGACGAGCCTTCTGGCTCTTATCTACAGCATGCTGGTCATAATCATACGAATGGTTGTCAAGTGGGGTGTCTTTGACGTATGCGACTCGGTGTTAGCTGTCGCTTATGTATGTCCAGCGTAAAGCATCTTCAGAGATGGAAGACTGATTAGACATAGGTTCTATCCCTCGTGGTACACGTTTGCATCTATGTCGGCCTCAATTCCGGACTAGGCAAGGCCGCATTTCTTCTTCTCGCTGACGACTATCTGGATGTCTCGAGGGTCAGTATTGGAAAGCGACGGCGGTGTGTTGCCTTAGCTAACATAGACGATAGCTTGTCTTCGTCACTCGATTTCTTCTTTTCCCAGTCCTAGGACTTTCCAAAATCTCAGTGCTCTTATTTGTCCAGCGACTCTTCTCACCAGAGTCAAAGGGGCACTGGATGATCCTCAAAGTCGCCATTATCTTCATTTCGGTCTGGGCATTCGCGGCACCAGTCATCATGTGTGGTGGATGTCGACCCGAGTACTTCCTTTCCGGCCAGTCCGATCTCGCATGTAGTAGTCAAAACACCCGGCTCTACATCATCGCTGTTGTGGAGTCAATCACCGAGTTGCTTGTCGCATTTCTGCCGATCTACTTGTGTACCAGCATACAGCTTCAACGCGACCACAAGGTGCTCGTTTTTGTCGGCTTTGGTTTTCGCTTGACGTACGTTTGACCATATTCAAACCTTCTTCCTTCACTGACAGAAGATAGGATCTTCCCTTTCGGCATCTATTACCTCCTCACCTACCTCTCCTTCCTTACATCACAAGCCGATAACATTGGCATTGTCGAGAACCTCATCTTCCAGGAAGCACTAATGTGCTACTCTCTCATCCTCGCAACCACGCCCTGCCTCCGCACATTCGTCCGCCGCTTCAACACCGGCGGCATCAGAGAGATCGTAGCCGCTGACTACGGTCGATCAGAACGCATGTCAACGAAAAACGCCGCAGCAACGGCACTCCGATCGATAGCTACGCAAGTCCGCACATTGGGAGCGTACAGCATCTTCGATACGTTCGCGAAACGTAGCGAAGGCAGACAACACCTTGCTTTCCGTCCTGATCTGGAGAACCAGCATTGGGCGAGTGTCTTCCGTGGTCCGCCTCAGCCGGAGCGGAATGGTAGTGTGATGTCAGAGGGCATCGAAACGTTCACGACATGGGATATACAATTCCAAGCCGCAGAGGGCTGGGAGAAGAGGAGGGCGGAGCAGCTGATGAGTGCACCGAGGAGAACGAGCGTGCAAAGCATTAATTTCATCACGACGGCACAGTGGTGATCGATCGCCAAGATCGTTGGAACATACAATCATACCTGGGACATGTGTCTCGTCACCCTGCAGTCAGTGCATGTGCAGCAGTTGACACATACAGCTGTTGTCAACGCCGTACCACCCTCAGGGACATGGACCGAGCCTATACCAGGCCGCTCCAGTCACTCAGCGTCACGCCGACAACGAAGCTGAGATAGCAAGTCGATTAGCAATCAGTACAGACGCCGAGACAGACCCACAGACGATGCAAGAAGATAGAGCTCAGGCCATGACCGAGTCTAGAGGAATACTTCATGTACATACCTACCATAATTTTAGTTTTAGATATCCCCGGCACGCCCCGACCAAAAGCGAATAGAAGCCATTGATCACTCCCTGCTCATCCTCACGGATATATCACATCATACACTCCTCGTCGTACACCGCAGGCATTCGGATGGGAAAGCCGGGTCTTGACCGATACATTTTCCCATCGTTCTATACCCCTATCCACACCGCGCTAAAGTACCAAATCGATGACAGCGTCAAGTCTCTCTTTACATGATCCTATTTTTTCTGTTCTATCATATGCTCACCATACTTGCACCACAGCTAGAATTGGCGCTTATGTCCCTCTCATCCTCGCCGACGCTCCCTTGCCCGCCACAGCAACCGGTGCCGAGTCGAGACTGCTCAACCACCACATGAACGCGAACTGAACAACATACGAATAGACGAACAAGAACTGGGTCCGTCTGTTGCGCTGCGAGCGGGCGATTGTCTGCATCTGTGGTCCGTTGGCGGAGTTATCCGGGAGGAGAACGTATTTCAGTGATCGGAGCTGCGGAAGTCAGTGTTCTAGCCCCTGATCTCAGCTTCTCATGAGCACTTACCAGGAAAAAGGCGTTTGCCAGGAAGGTGTAGGCAAACACGGTCCACCCTACCCAGCCTCCCGTGCCTTTACCGCCGGACACAATTCCACTGATCGCTATCGTCGCGATCACGCCGACGAACTTGTACCCCGAGTACGCGACCAGATCCAGCCACTGGCTCTCGTTGCTGATATTCAGTAGGTACGTCCCGAGCTTCAGCAGTAGCAGCTCGATGACTACTACCGCGAAGGCGTTCGTGGCTGTCAAGCCGAGAAGTTCTGGGCGGAATGCGCCCCGAAGTCCGGCGAGGAGAGTGGAGAGGAGGATATAAGTGACGAACGCCATAGCGGGGATGTACATGTCTGGCGAGTTGACGTCTTCTCGGGGCGGTAAGAAGAGCGGGCCACCAGCTGCAGAAGTCTGAGGGGAGGCAGTGCGGGACCAGGGACGATGCCGCCAGGGGAGAAGCACAATGAGAAGCTTGCTGAGGACGTATCGATTGGAGACATTAAAGTAGTGCTTAAGTGCTGAGACGGGGATGTAGCGGTTGAACTGGGCTGGTTAGTATGGAGAGTGTTCGCTGAGGGAACAAGGTTGTAGTAAAAGGTATGGGATCGTGGAGATGTCCAAACAAAGTATACGGTGGACGTACGTTCTGCTCCATGTACTCCTGTCCTGCCATTACGGCGCTTTTGCCCATTTGGAAGCCGACTTGTGCTGTTGGGTCGTTCATGAAGCCCCCAAATGCTGGATTCATATATTGCCCGCCCATGCCGCCTCCCATGCCGCCTTGCTGCTGCGGTTGTTGCGGAGAATAGCCATAGCCACCTTGCGATGGTTGCGATTGTGATGGTGGAGGTGGTGACCTGAGGTGGGGTACTGTCGAAACATGCTGTGGGACTGGGTGGTGAAGGGGAGGTGATTGTGCCGGCGGCATCTGGGAATAAGGGCCGCGTTGCATATTTGCGGAAGATGGGCTGCTGGCCCAGTAGTCAATTGACGGTCCCGAATGTATTTGTCGCTGTCCGGGATCGGTATATGATCGTCTCAAGTTGTCTGCCTGGTCAATTGTCGAAGCCATGTGTCCCTGAGAATGCACATCCCAGAGCTCCGGCTGCTCGGGCCGATCGCCTTCCAGAACCAACGTCATGCCCATATGTTCCTCGGCCACCCCTCTGTCAACTATTTACCTCTGTCGCAATCTACCCTGTGCATCCAATCCCTCGAGTCTACACCATGTTGGACTCGTTTGAGATCCTGACCACTTCAGGCGTAGTACTCTGGTCAAAGTCGTACGTCCCGGTCAGCTCGAATATCATCAACTCCCTCATCAACGATGTCTTCATTGAAGAGCGACTCCCCTCAAAATCATATGCCTCAGATGCCCCATCGTCGCAGAATCCTCCCTATAAGAAGGAGAAGTACACACTGAAATTCACAACTGCGAAAGACATCGGTCTAATATTCGTTGCGGTCTATCAATCACTTCTTTCGCTGTCATGGGTAGACCAACTCTTGGATGTCGTGCGGGGGCTCTTCGTTAAGGAGTTCAACGCGCAACTCAAGAAGCCGAACAAGTCGACACAAGACTATTCGCGCTTCACGCCGACCTTTGATGCGCTTGTCACCAAGCTCGATGCGACTTCCGGGAATGATACCACCCGACCAAGCGACTCCGAGTCACAGTCCGAGACACAGCTCACACCTCCATCAAGCTCAGGAGGAACAGAGGATGGGACGGAAGATGCGCCGCCACCAGTACCAGGTCTGAGAAAGATTACACCGAGAAACATCATGTCGGAAATCAGCTCTGCAGATGCGACACCTGTCGGGACGCCAGAGACATCGCGGCCAAGCTCGCCTGCCGTGACCAATTCGCACCTACTCACAGCAAAGGGCGGAGTAGCAGGCAGAATGAGTCGGAGAGCGAAGAAGGCTTTAGGAGGTGGAAGCGCTCCTGTCAGCTCAGGGGACGAAAGTTCGGCAAGCAAACGAAGCATCAAAGGCAAGGGGAAAGCGAAACGGCGGTGGGATGCAGATGGATTCGCACAGGACGATGACGATGAAGTACTCGACTACTCGGCTGTCAACGGTGATGTCGAGCATGACGAGAGCTACGAGGTCGACGACGTCCGAGCAGAGGACATGGGGAGTCGAAACAAGGGCATGTTTGTCCTGAAGGATCTAGATGATGAGGTTGATGCGATCATCCGCGAAAACAAGGAGAAGCAGGATTCGACGACAGACGATTCAAGTCGAGGTGGTCTGCTAGGAAGCAGCGTCGGTGCCATCAGCGGCTACTTCAAGAACATTGTCGGCGGCAAGACCCTCACAAAGCAAGATCTCGAGAAGCCCCTGAAAGGACTCGAGGACCACCTCCTCAAGAAGAACGTCGCCCGAGAAGCCGCAGTTCGTCTCTGCGAAAGTGTTGAGAGAGATCTAGTCGGCACCAAGACCGCCAACTTCACTTGTAAGCCCCCCCTCCGACTCGCCCTTACACTCACACTGACATGACTCCAGCCATCGACGCAACAATCCGCACCTCCCTCGAGCGCGCCCTCACCAAGATCCTCACCCCCACCACCTCCCTCGACCTCCTTCGCAGCATCAACACAACCATCACCTCCCCGACCTCCCCGCGCCCCTATGTCATCTCCATTGTCGGGGTCAACGGCGTTGGCAAATCCACCAACCTCTCCAAACTAGCCTACTTCCTGCTCCAGAACTCGTACCGCGTCCTGATCTGCGCAGCCGACACCTTCCGGTCCGGCGCGGTCGAGCAACTCCGCGTCCACGTACGGAACCTCTCGGAGCTATCCCGGCGGGAAAACGTAGGACACGTGGAGCTGTTCGAGAAGGGGTACGGCAAAGACGCAGCCGTCATCGCGCGCGACGCCGTGACCTACGCGTCCGAGTCCGACCCTGCGCGAGGGGGAGGGGGCGGCAAGAAGCGCTTCGACGTCGTCCTCATCGACACGGCGGGCCGACGGCACAACGACACGCGCCTCATGTCCTCGCTGACGAAATTCGGCCAGCTCGCGAATCCGGACAAGATCTTCATGGTCGGCGAGGCGTTGGTGGGCACCGACTCGGTCGCCCAGGCCAGGAACTTTAGCGCGCAGTTCGTCGACGCAAGGGGCCGCGGCAGGGGCTTGGACGGCTTCGTCATCAGCAAGTGCGACACCGTCGGCGATATGGTGGGGACGCTGGTCAGCATGGTGCACGCCACGGGCATACCGGTCGTGTTTTTGGGCGTGGGCCAGCATTATGGTGATTTGAGGGGGTTGAACGTGGGGTGGGCCGTGGGGAAATTGATGAAGTGATTTTATTTTTTTTCCGACAATGGGAAAGGGAGAGACAGGTGGAAAGGAGGGAGTTCCCTGGCTCGAGGATGGCGATTGACGTCCTGTGGAGCGAGCGGCTTCTCGGATAATTGAGCTGGACGGGGGAGAGGTCGGATTGGACTCCGCCGGGATGTGAGTGCGCGGGAGTTCTCTGTACGCTTGGGAAAGATTGCTGATGTGAAACAGGCCAGCAGAGATAATCACGAGAGCTACGGCCATCTACATATTCGAAAATGCATCATTGTCACGGTCAATATCACGTTGCGTGTCATCAAGGTCATGGGAGAAGAGGTATAAAGGTCAAGCCTTACATTCAAGCTAGTAGTGGATATCGAGCCCCAAAAAAAGAAAGATCAAGCCAAAAGGTATCAACGCCTCCGGTGCCCATTGAATCATCCCGATACCCACGGAGTCTTTGACGGCGGACAAACCCATCACGGGTCCACGGACACTACAATGAGTGCTTTTCATGCCCATGAGCACCATTCATCGGCGCCTGATGGGTGGGTGGAGGCTGGTACACCATCCCAGTCTCCTGCTTCACGTATGGGTCGGCAGGTGCACCGTTCGGATCGATGAGTCTCGCTTGCTCAGCCCTGGTCTTGACGTCTAGCTCTGACTGAGCCAGAGCGCAGGGGGAGCACCAGCAGGCGACGCAACAGTCCTTGACGCCGGAGCCTGGATCGGTCAGTCAATGACCCTGCGAAGGAAATCTCGACTAGATCGTTCCCCAAAGAAAGCCCTTGGGGTATTTGACGGGAACGGCGATGTAGGACTCAACGATATAAGGAAGAGGTGGGGACGGAAAGGTATAGAAACGTACCTTCAATGCCAAATCTCTCCCTCTGCTCTGTACGCTTGAGCATCTGCAGGATCCAGCCAAAGCCACCAGTGATCCAGTTAATGCCGCACATGATAGCACAGTCGCTGTTCATATACGAGAAATCAGTCTCCTCGGGCGTGCGAGGGAAGTTCTTAATGCGGTGGGTGGTGCGGCCGTAGAGGCATGAGTAGCAGAAGAAGGCGCCTAGGCAGGGACCACATCCCTGGTGCTCATTAGTGCTCTGTCAAGATCGAGGAAGGCCGCAAGGTGTTGGAGCATGTGACCAAATGAATATTGCGGCGATGCAGGAAAGAAGAATAGAGAGTACTTACGCCGCAATTGCAGATGCCTGCGGTCCAATTGCCAGGAGTTGGGACGGACATGATGTTGACTTTTCGATTTGCAGGAACAGTGATGACTCGAGGTTGTTGATGCTTGACCAGAATTGGTTTCTGGCCTGCGAGGGATAACGTTCCAGGTGTAGGATATGCGATATGAGGAGTGTCTACACCGGGCGTCCTTGGTGTCTCTATCTTGACAAGACGACGGCTTGTGCTTGTTGACGCCGAGTAAGATTGAGCAGCTGAGGCCCGTCCTAGCTGACCTTTACTAAAATGCGGATCTGTAGGTGCGAGGTCGTGGTTGTCTAGACAGGGTCGTGGATGAACAGGTTCTCAGCCAGCGGATGGTCTGTAGCTCAAACGCCCAACCGTTGATGAAATGAGACAATTCAGATGAATACTGTGGCGATGCTCCAAACGATACCGTAGCAATAATGCTTGACGAGAAATAGTTTCTGGACGTCGAAAACATGTTCCGCGCTTGCGTTGTGGTTTTGCAGGCAAGTGCAGCCTCGCGGTTGCCTGAGGTGGTGAGACAAGGCTCCCAACTCAGCTTCGTACAAAGAGCTGATGGCCGTTGACAGCTGGAGAAGCTGACTCTCTTGTAGGCGAACGTTCAGGTGCCTACGAACGCTTTGTCATTTTCGCATAGTATCGAGATACTCCTACTGGTGAACAGAGATGCAGAAATGATGAGAAACGAGCGATCAGATCAGGAAGAAGCACAGACTTACTAGACATTTTACAAGAGACGTCCATTCAATGAATGCAAGAGACAACACGAGAACGATGCATAGAAACACCAGCATGGCGCTGCTCAAAGGCACGAGGCAGTTCTCGTCTTGGACAAGCATGCACCGCGATGCTTGGGAATCTGCCACCGTGGAGACGTTAGCTGTCCTGCTGCCAGGTGGCACTGCATGTGCAGCGCAGAGACATCGCACGTCCAAGACTGCCGCGTCTCAAATAGGAGAGACAGGCAGAGAAGAATGCACAAAAGAAGCATGTACCCCTGAGTGCTTGCATCTCTCAGCGTGACGAGCGTAGTCGTGCCCAACCTCGGTCGCCGTTGATCTTTTTGTGACCAAGATGGCCAGTCAAATATGCAGCAACCCTGCAAGCGCAATCAGGCTGAGCACTCGTATAGACACACATGCGTGCATGAAGCCGTCTATGCTCATGACAGGAGCAGTCTCCGCCTTCCGAAAATAGGGGCAACGGTCTGGGTAGCGGCGTGAGTTTTGTACATGTGTACATGGTGGTTGAGATGTCGCCTGCCTCAAAGTCAAATATATTGCTTTCGAGCAGTCAGGAGGGGGTCAATATGGTAGGCTTTGCAATGGCTGGCCAATCTGTGTGCGTAGCCCGTTCGTCGGGTGTGTGCTGGGATTGTTCCACGCGCCTGGGATCGAATGGCGTTGGATGGTATCTGTGCATCGGTATCCATCTTGCTGGTGCAAGGCCACGTTGTCTACCCCTTGATTATGATGCAAGTTCTCGTTCTCAGCGCAAGCACGGCGATCAGCTTTGACTCGGTACACGCAGTAGCGCAGCGAGCCTTGCGGTACGCACGGCACAGTGATATCTGAAGAAAGAGACCACGGCCAGAGCATCGCTAGAATAGGCAGACACATTGAGCTTGGTCTGCCCAGATGAGACGATCTCAAATAGCCACAGGTGAAGACCTACCTGATCAAGCGAAGAACAGCGTGGACGGGAGGGGCGCACGGGCAGCAGATGATGTTGAAGGTAGAATGGCAGATCTCCACGGGCCAGAGGAGAGGTTGTGGCTGCTTTGGCAGGGTTCATGCGAGCTGAAGAGGCAAACGGCTTTTGACAGTGCGCCGCTAACACGCCGATCTACTGCACTTCCATGCTCCCCGAGCCGCGGGTGTCGATGTGTGTCGTTGATGGTACTAAATTGAGATTTGCACGTCTGTCACGAGTATGTTTTGCTTATTCCTCGCCGGTGCACGAGTCGGTCTGCATGGTCGGCAAGACTAAGGGGGTCGGTCCATCGGTGATTTCGGTCCGACTCGTGATATGACAGGACGGGCAGGAAGCGCATAGTCAAGGACGCTATTGTCTGCGATTCATGGGCGACTATGATACAGACGGGGAGATCAGAATTTGTTGGTCGAGGCTGCTGGTCACGTTTGGCGACGCACATGGCTCTAGTAGAGGCTTGTCGTCAGAGATGATCATCAGTCCCTTACTGCCAGGCCCATGGATGTGGGAAAAGCCACCTCTGCCTTGCGAGCTGCAGGTAGCTGACTTGGGGAAACAACCGTCTTGGTTAGACGGGGAGTACCACAGTAGAGCAATCTGGAATCCAACAAGCAGAAAACGGAAAGCATGAACTCCAGCTGCAGAACATGGTCTGCTGACCACACAGAGCTTGTATCTCGTGTTCAACCAGTCCTATCGGTTACGGCGATTGCCATGACGGCGAGCCCTGCGGTCATCGTAGATTTGACCACGGGTTTCTTCGCAAGACCGATCGCAGGGCTCGGAGTCCAGATGAAAAGGAGGCTAGAACGTGCATGGGACGTTTCATTAATCGTCGAGCGAGCTGGACCTTGCCTATTTTGGGGCCCGCGCCGCCTCATCCTGCCCGCAGGTCGTCAGGTGGAGCTCAAGTGGGCCAAGAGATTTGCTCGCGTGGTCTGATCACTTCTGTGCGGGGTTGTCTCCGTAGGCAGCTTCGAAGCGTGGGCAAAGGGTTCCCAATAGACTGGGTCTGGCTTGACTGTCCCAAGCCATTCGGCGACGGCGATCCACACTTTTGAGAACAGCCATGCTTTGTAAGAGACGATCCGGAAGTGAGGGCTGGCATATGCACCACAGCAGGCATGGATGGCTGGGACACATGAGCCACAGAGGGTACGCCGTTACCGCTGTCAAACCCGCGAACGCTGATGGGCGTCTGAGATGGGCAAACGTTCTGTGGTAGCTACCCAGGGCTATACTTTGTCTGAGTTATGCCCCAAACGATGTCTGCGGTTAGCTGGAGAAAATCCGCTCGCAAGGAAACCGTCTCGTGGGGGTTATTCTCATACGGCCGTATCAATTTTTGAGGGTAGAGCTCCGAGAATGGTTCGGATAGATGCGTTCTACTCGGGGGCTCGACCGGTCAGAGAGAAGAAATGGCCGTGCACCAATCAAAAATGATTCGTGTGAATGCCTTGCACGAGTCGGTGACGGCGAAAGGGCTGCAGATTTCGCGTGGCCATAAGCATGGTGCATGACAAGTGACCGGTGTGATGCAAGTCGTGAAAGTGATGACAAGACAGCTGGGCAGCAAGCTTGACTACTCCCCTCTGCCAGCGTCAGCAGCTCCTGTGAGAGTTCATCAAGGGGGCAGGGCCAATTGTGCCTCGAGTGCCCGGAGCGCTGCCGACGCTAACCACGGCGCCAACCGTATCTGGCGTTTTCTCGCTTGTCCACGTTTCTTATTGGCTAGAGCGACTGGCCGGTCGAGTCAAGTGAATTGGAATTGATTTTTGAGCACACTTCGTTTAGACTGCTAGCTCGAGCTCCCGGTGGTGTGCCTCCTCATGCTCTGTTGGGTGCAAGCTTGCGAGATGACAAGTGATGCAGTCAATGTTGGCCAGATAACAAGATTGCGGCGTGCTGGTATAATCAGGCAGACGGTGGAGAAAGCGGAACAGACTTGATATTGCCCATCTGTCGTCGAGTACCCTGACGCCGGTACATTGGCACCAGCAACGCAATGGCTTTTCGTTTTTGGCTTGTCCGTAATGATGTGGCGTTTGCATTACACGTATCATCATTTGACTTGCCGGCCGCACAGATCTCGTGTGTTGTCAGCCCCGAGAGACGTTTACTGTACTCTCAGGGTTGGGTCACCCAGCCCTGGGGGATGTGTGTTGGTGTTACAGAATAGAGGGCAAGCGTCTGCCTGCCGATGCAATTTCGACTCAACCCTAAACACGCCATACGTGGAAAATGGTCTTATGGTCTTCCCCTGTACTGTACTGTACTGTACTGTTGATCAATATGAGTCGAGGTCGAATTATAGCCCTGCGGGTCTTTTACAGGTTGCCTATCTGAGCAGTTACATTCGTGCAATCAGACATCTGCCCGCACACTATGCTAGTAGTCTCCTCTTTTGCTAATTGCTCACGGTCATTTGGCGGTTGTGCCGTATGTTCATAATTCCTATCACAATGGCACGATCGATGTGGCCGCACGCGCTAGGGAGAATTACCAGGTCGTCAAACGTCCGGCAGGGCACGCTCTGCCACAATCTCAGACAGAAGGAATCTGGCAGTCCATTCCTGACATCGCTTAACAGCTTTTTGCGTTTCCAAACGGTTCGCTTTGACATGCTGTTTGCGGGGCTACATCGGACCCAAATTTCCACGTTTCGTCAGCAATGCCTCATCGTCACGTCCCATGGGACGGACAATGTCTGTGCGTTCTTTTCACATTGGTGTTTGTACACCGAGGTATGTATTCCGAACGCTTGGGAGAAAGAGGCGGCCATGCAGGGTTCGTCATTATTGAGCTGTCGGTCATCATAGGTCGACGAGTATTGAGTATTGCCTGACTAGGTGGCACGGTCAGGTCAGCCGAGGGCTACGAGCCATGTCGCAGTAGCTGGATACGGTATTGCTGTACGGATGGGGAAAGTTGATAGATCCCAAAGTGATGGCATTCGAAAGGAAGGCGAGCCCGTGCAGACGCCCATGCGGCCAAATCTGGGTTTCTTGGCTTGGTCGACGTGGATCGACAGAGATTGGCAGAGAAGGCGGACGGCTGGCCACGAGCCATGTGCATGTGGAGGAGGGAGCCCTACAATCATTTCCAGTTCCTGTTTCCCTCGTCTGCAGTCTGTAAAGAGAGTTTGCTCCACCTTACCCAACAGCGGGAGGACTACTAGACCCGAAGTCTACCACTGGAGGGATGAACAGTGCCGCACGGAATAATCATGCAATTCTCCTTGCACGGAAGATCTTTTTTTTTTTTTGGTTTACTGTACCGGACGATGGATTTGCTCTGCTGCTGCTGTCTATCGACGATGATGCATGTTTTGTGACAGTTGTCTGTGTCAGCCTTGTACACTGGTAGTTTGTCTCTGATAGCGGTCGGTTAACGACGATCGTCTCAAGTCTTGCACACTTTCTCTGCCCACAGTCCAGGTCTCACTCACCCATAGGTCAAGAGAAGCGTCGGCGAGAGTGGTACGGAAAGAGAAGCAGGTCTCGAACGAGCTGCTGGATCTTTCCGCTAGCGTGAGCCCAACAACGGACAACGCTTGTTCCGCCATCCGCACGCTTGGATCAGATCTCTGTTGAGGCTGCATGAGAGTGATGGCACGCATGGCGCCCTCTGGCTCGATCCAATCAATCATCTCGATATGCGAAGCTGCAGGACTAGTGTCGAGCAAAAAGCGGAAGCGAATGCTGGCCCTGACTCGTCGTCGCTGTCCTCGAGACGCCCGTGCCGCAAGCCCCCATCTGTCTCTTCACCTTCCACCATCGTGGGTGCAAGATGCACCATGCATCTTGTCCTTGCAGCCAGGCTTCAGGCTTCTCGTAGCTCCCGCGCCATTCGGCTACTCCATCTATACTTATCACCCTTTGTCGAGGGGTCCGTCTCTCGGCGAGAGAGTCAGCTGGGATGGATCAGAGCTCACACACCTGTACGAGTCAAGGTCGTCAGGCCAATGGAAGCCCTTTGCGGAGCATCATTTTTTGCAATTGTTGGTCGGGCCCCGTCAAGACTAGGTACTGCTAATGAATGGTAGTTTCCGCCCCTCTCGCTTTCTGGTAAGGTAAGGTATCTGCTTCTCTCAGATCGGGTCCAAGGGTCGAGATGAGAGACAAGAGTCAGATATCTCCTTCTGTTTCATCTCGATCGTCATGACCGTCCTCGTTTACTGCTCACCCCCTCCCTGACTCTACACCTCCGGGCTCACTCCGACGCGATCCAGATCACGCACCGCCGTCCGAGGTGCGCCTGTGCTTAGGATTCCCGCCTTGCTCTTAGCGGCCAGTCAAGTCTTCGCTAGTCGTTTTCCTACCGGATCTGCCTGCCCTGCACCTCAACTCACACACAACACAAGACCACCGTTGTGCCCTTCGTACATATCAGCTTCGACGCCCGCCCGTTGGCCACGGAGGGACTGGACCGTGATCAGCCCATCTGCCACCTCTGACCCACGCTACCGCCAGCCGTTCCCCAGGGACGCCAAAGGACAGCCAACACCCACCTCGAGCTTGAACAAAGGATCGCCTCTCCCCGTGAACCATTCTCAAAGCCGAACCTCACCGTCCAACGGCTTTTCGCTTTTCATTGTTCACGTTCAGCCCAAGTATACATTTGACGACCCGTTTGCGGCAGTTATCACTCTTACCACCTTCATTCCTCGTTGGCCTTGCTTGAACGCTCACCGCGACGCGTGCCCGACCTTCTCACCAGCTACCTCCCCCCCCTCGTTCGGACACCCACCGTTCAAGAAGTCTCGGCGAATCGATCACTACCCTCGCCTTCCCCGACCTTTGTAGCACCGACACTCCTCTCATCAATCCAGAAATCGTGTCACCCATCCGGCATTCAAGGTAAGTGCCCAATGTCATGCAATGATACCCATTGATGGCAATGTGACTGACTTGACCATGAGCAGACATCATTTGGAATCTCACATTCCTCAGTCGCACACAACACACCAGTTCGACCGTCTGCAGAACGAGTCTGGACTTTTGGTCACCTTACCCACAGGCGACGCTTCCGACTGGGACAGACCATTGAATTCCCCCCGTACATCAAGCAATACCTTCATCGTGGCTGCCGCAGTAGCTTATCCGTCCCATATGGCTTCGGATCCAATGGGAGCACCTTCGAGCTTCACAGCTCGTAGACCAAACGCCTCGAACCTCCCACAGTTTGAGCTGCCCCCTCCACAGCTTCCTGCTTACCAGAAGTACAACAGCTATCAGTCTCACATTGCTCACCCCCAGCCTGGTTCGACGAGTCTGGCGAGTGTCGGCAACCTTTTGACGCCTCCAAGCGGATCTTCCGCAGACGGACTCAGCCCGACTTCATCTGCCGGTGCGATCGGTGCTACATCGACAGCTACTCACCCAATGGCACCATACACACCCAGCTACAACTGGTCAGCCTCAGGCTCTGCGTCTGGACACTACGGCTTCCAGCAGCCGACCATGTCTCCAAGCACATTCAACGCTTCAAGAGCACCATTTTCTCCGTCTCTCAGCACAATCGTCAAGAACACCAGCTCAACGAATTCTAACGACCTCCCTCAGTCGAGCCACTCTAATGAACTCCCATCATACCCCATGTCCGCGCCAGTCAGCCTGCCGTCCCTGCCTTCCCAGCAGCAGATGGCGATGATGGGTCAAGGACCGATGAGTGCCCCGCTCACTCAACAATCGCCCGTCTCTCACCAGGATGGCTTCTCCCGCCAACCCCCGACACCCACATACTACTCCGGTCCTCATTCCGCGACCCCTGCGCAGACACCGTTTCCATACTCTGCTGGCCCTTCGCCCATCCAGCAGAGCCCAGTAAGCGCTGGTCCTCTCTCGCGCATGTCACCGACCCACCCACACTGTCAAATCCCTTCCATCCACTCGCAGACGAACCATTCCCACTCTCCATACTCGTCACAGCGTCCTTTCTCTTACCCTGGACCAGTTCTTTCCAATATGAACAACCCTAACAACCAGATGGCTATGGTCGGTGGCATGCCAAATGGAATGGTACACGGTTACAACAGCGGACACGCGGCAATGATGTACGGACACGGCGGACAAGCACAGGGTGCGACTAACGACAGACCTTTCAAGTGCGACCAGTGCCCGCAAAGCTTCAACAGGAACCACGACTTGAAGCGCCATAAGCGCATTCATCTGGCTGTCAAGCCATTCCCATGTGGACACTGCGACAAGAGCTTCTCCCGCAAGGATGCCCTCAAGGTATGTCCGACACCAAAACCCCTTACTACTGAATACTGACTAAAACTCCAGAGGCACATTCTTGTCAAAGGCTGCGGAAAAGCCGGGGCTCAAAATGACAGCGACAAGCGATCATCGGACGGCTCCCTCTCTCCCACGACTAAGAGCGACATTGCGAATTTCAGCCCGGTAGTCGCAACATCAGCATAGACTGATTTTCACTTCTCACCACCTCTTTCTTTCTCGACGAACCACTTTACTCTATATCACGAAGCGTGTGCGGCCTTAACGATACCCATCTTCTTCATCGACCTGTATTACCTTATACTACATACCGCTCCAGCAGACACGAAGGAGGAATTGTTTTTTTTCAAGAGCAGATTTTTACGGCAGTATCTTCATCCCAGTAATGTCCAGCAACGAACTTTCTCTTGCGCGGTCACAGTCCGCATGAGTTACTCAACAGCCAGAGCGTTTCTTGCGAGAGGAAAAAGAGCCAAAGAGCCAGGCATTGGAGACTACTGCTCGTTCAACGATACGTTGTAGGAATGGACAAGTTCTATCCACCTCGAAGCGCTACAGCTGCATTGAAGATGTATACGACAGAATAGTGAGGGCAGAGACAGGATACAGCTTCTCCTATAAAATCAACTCACACATTCATCTCCTCCATTGATCTATTGCTTTGATGTGTCTGCGACCCACCGGTGGTGCATTGAGCTGTTCTAGCTGCATAACTGCTCTCGTGTTGCTGCGGTATTGCTCTCGTACACGGGTTCGGAATGGTCGCACAGGTTAAGAGGTCGCGTCAAGTGCAGTCTGCCGTCTGCAGGACGGGACGTGGAGTGGTGGAGGGTGGCTTGATGGCGCCGAGCATGACCTTTTTGCTGACCCACCGATGGCATCCTCGTAGGGCAGAGAGTCCCCAGAACGTAAAAGTGCATCTTTCCTTCCTTCCTCAACGCGTTCTGAGATGCTCAATGTCCATCTTCTCCTCGTACGTCAAAGGGGACTTGAAATTATCCCCGCGTAACGGCAAAGACGACGCAACGGCGACGACTTTGATTTGCGCTCGCTCTCCTGCGTGGATTCGAGCTTGTCTTGGTCTTCTTCGTCTTTGTCGATTGTCACGAGTCCTGCCTGTTGAGAGAAACACAAGTGACAGGTGTAGTGACAGCATATACTTCATATGAACAACTCGGGTAAAGTGGGAAGATTTCTTTTCGTGTTTGACGTGTCTGCTGCTCCGCGACCAGACGAGAAGGATTTTCTGGAGCTCTTTTGCATTCCTCAACGTCCCGCCGCCCCCGACATCAATCAAGCTCCCTATCCGCCCTCCATAACATTCATCTCATAACAAACACCCTCGCATTCTCTCTCCTTTGGTCAGTTGATCGTTCCAAATTCGGTCATTCATGCTGCCAGTCGAGACCTCGTTGTCCATGATCGCTTAGTCATTTCACACCTTGTCGGTCCATCGCCCCTGGTCGATCGACCTTCTTCTCATTCCTTCCTTCCCATCTTCGACGCCGTCACACCCACACACGTCCCACACGCGCTCTTTTACGTGGACTGTCGGATCGACCTCGCCTTATCCTACACGTAGCGGCATCTGTTCATAATACGGGGCAGTCGCAAAAGGTAATCATATTCCAGCAAGCCAACTATAGCCACTCATTTTGCCGCCATCGATTTGTCCCACCCGCACAACATCCGGAATCAGCATAACAATCGAACTCTGGCACACTTCAGCATGCCTCTAGGATAGACTGCTATCTTACCCGGCACAACTATCTCAGTATCGATCCCGCGTATTCCACTTCACTCCAACCTTCTGCGACGACACAAGTCGCTTTGTACTAATATATAATCCCTAATACATCCTACGACCTTGAATACCGGACCTCAAAATGGCTACCCGGTATCATCAACAAGCACAAGCGCACGTCCGACCGCCGACGAGAAGACAACCCCTCGGTCCCGGCGATGCGCGAGCTAATATGCATACTCACGCCTATGCTCCCACAGAAAAGGCCGTCCGTCATCCAGTCAGTGCCGAGCCAAAAGACAAGCATCTTCCACACAACGAGTCTATCGAGAACAATGGCTCGTTGAACGTCCGCAGCAGCCCGAACGAGTCAAGAGGCTATAAGAGAGTCTCGGATATCAAACAGCAAGAACAGAGGTCAAAGCGTGATTCGGAAATTTCAACCGCATCCTCCACGGGTTCAGGAGGAGCACGCAAGAGAACAATTGGACAATGGCAGCTGGGCAGGACCGTCGGACAGGGCGGATGCTCCACGGTCAGACTTGTGAGGCATGTCGTGACCGGTCAACAAGGCGCCGTCAAGATCATATCCCGCAAAATGGCCGAGCAGGTGCGAGCACAATCGTTGGCCAACTTGGCGGCTTCACAGGAGAAGTCGATTCAAGATCTGGTTGCAGCTGGAAAAATTATTGCACCACCTCCGCCTGGTTTGATGCGTGAGATTGCAATCATGAAGCTGCTGGACCACCCAAACATTGTCAGGCTGTACGATGTATGGGAGAACCACAACGAGCTGTAAGATCAATCTCGACTCTGCTAGAATTCTACTGACACTGCATAGCTACTTGGTCATGGAGTACGTCCCTGGTGGTGAGCTATTCCACTATGTCGAGGAGCAGAGAGGCTTGGACGAAAAGGAGACTGTCTACATCTTCCGTCAAATCGTCGCAGCTCTTCTTTACTGTCACCGCATGCACATCCACCACCGCGATCTCAAGCCAGAGAATATCTTGCTCGATCGCGATAATGCCCAAATCAAGCTTGTCGACTTTGGCATGGCGGCACTTCAGCCCGAAGGCAAGCAGCTCACGACTGCATGCGGCTCGCCCCATTACGCCGCTCCTGAAGTCATTCGTAGCAAGCCCTACGACGGGGCCAAAGCTGATGTCTGGTCTTGTGGTGTCATCCTCTATGTCATGCTTACAGGCACGACACCATTCAATTACGACCACGATCGGAATCTTGCCGTTATGTACGCAGCGATTCAAGCAGCAGACTACTACATGCCTCCCGAGCTTACCTACCACGCAAAAGATCTGCTGCGCAGAATCTTCGTTACCAAACCGGAGAAGCGTATCAACATGGACGAAATCTGGGAACATCCTCTCTTGCATAAATACGACAAGGAATTTGGATACGAAGGCGAACTGACCAAGAAGGATCGTTGGGTAGGCCCGGCCGCGACACTCAATGAATGGAGCGTCACATCTGAAGACCATATTGACAAGGAGATTCTCCGCAACATGAGGACACTCTGGCACAGTGTCCCGCAAAACGTTCTGGTCAAGAAGCTTCTTAGCAGCCAGTGAGTTCTATTATGTAATGACAATTGACCACCCCTGACATACACAGACCAAACCAGGAAAAGTTCTTCTACGCAGCATTAGCCAAGCACAAAGAAGATCACTTGGAAAACTACACCGGCGGGACCGATGGTCTATCTTATGCAGCAAGCGATTACCAGCATGCCCGCCCGGAGAGCGGCGAACCAAACATTCCACAGACGAAGCAAACTTCACAATCATCGTACTCTATCATGAACAACGAGCATCTTCGAAGCAGCAGTATTGCTGAGCGAGCAACTCCGGAAGCAAGCTATGATCCCTATAGAACAGGGCGCCAACCCACTGCCAGCCGGACTTCTCAGATCCCCCGAGCTCCTGGGCATAAGCGTGGCAACAGTGGTAGCATGAAGGGTGCAGCGTTGCGAGTTGAGATGCTTAAGAAGGCTAATCAACAAGCCATGGCAAGGCAGAAGGCCGTGCCAGCTCCTGGTACCCACAGCCGCTCTGCTAGCCGGACATCAATCTCCAAGACCTCTCGTCAAAACTCCCGTCAATCTCTCACCAGCTCTGTCTGGCCAAGCAGTCCTCCAGTCGTGGTTCACGTCAAATCCAGCTCCACCCACAAGAGGAATGTCAGCTTCCAACACATCCGCAAGAGCTCTACAGCCAGCGTCATCACCCACAGTGTTAACAACTCACGGTACACCCCGACTCCGGACATTGATGAGCAGGAAGAGGTCATCGAGGAGCACGTCGAGGAAGACGACGAGACTGGTACGACCATGTCTAGTCCGACTCGTCGTGTGGTCAAGGACGCTCAGACCAGGAAATCCAAGGTACCAACCGGCATGACTCCACGAAGTAGAGCCCGTAAGCCCGAGACTCCAGGCGCCATCATCAGGACCGAAGTTCGTAAAGTGAGCACTGAGCTTGAGCAGGCGTGCGAAGAGGCTTTCTTCAGATCATCGTATGGATCGAGCGCCCAGACAAGCACAACTGACAGGCAGGGATCTTACGACACACCACCATCGTCTGTCTCTCACCAGGCCAGTGCACCGATTCATACCCCAAGTGGCAGACCTCTCCCCGCGGTCCCGACCGATACGCCTAATACTTTCATCGCAAGGACCATCGAGGAGACCAGGAAGAAGCTCGTCGAGAGAGCTGCTGGTGGCGAGGCAGATGCTGCAAAGATCAATGAGGTCCTTGCTTCTCTCGAGAAGATCATGCCATCCGAGGCAGAGCGTAGAACAACTTCTGCACCGGAACCCAAGTCTGCTGCCGACGTGGGTTTCTTACCAATAATCACTGAGGAGCCACTACCCGATACCCTCAGGGTGGGTAAGGGTGAGAAGAAGGGTCATCGATCTTTCACTGCCCCCGGCCCTGCTCAGACTGCGAACGTTAAGAAGCAGGAAATCAAACAGGAGTCGATCCGCGTCGTCGAGCAGTCACCCATCACCAATCACAAATCGTTGACCAACAAGCGTGATTCAAGCATGGAGAAGGAAGTACTCGTCAGCAGGCCAAAGACATCTGATGGAGCCATGCCTCAGGACGACAAGCACTTGCAAGTGCCCAACCCTTACGACTACCTTCTTAGGAAGAAATCCCACGATAGTGCTATTGGCTTCAAGCCTACCGCCAATGACGAGGCCCAACCAGTTGCGGTATCCGCTGCTTCCGACAAGAAGGAATCCTTTTGGTTCCGTCGATGGAAGAAGGCCCCCGCCCCTCAAGCTGCGTCACCACCAGAACCCCATCCTGGCGTTCCCGTCCAGTTCAAGGACCTCGACGACCGTAAGCAGAAGCCAAGTCTGCTCAAGCGCGACAAGCAGCCCGCTCCCCTCGACCTCAGTAAGCCAGACCCACCACCAGGTCCATCAACGGACAGCTCTGAGTTTCCCATGCGCCGCACCTCCGACAGCGAGCAAAAGGGTTTCAGCAAATGGCTCAACAAGCTCGGCAAAAAGGACGAACCAATCCGCGCCGTCGAAATCAAGGGTAAACACCCACTTTTCCTACCTCCCTCTCCTTATCCCTCCGCCGCCTCTCCGCACCTGCTACCCAGACCCAGCGCAGGCAAGAAGGCACATTCCTGTCTCCCCTTTTCCTCGCTGGATCTGCCCCTCCCAAATCTCTCCAAGCTGACCCTCCCTCCAGACCCGCAGCCCTCGCCCGGCATCCCACCGGTCTCGGCGCCGCTCAAATCTCCAAACACAGCCGAGCCTTCCCCACGCACCACCTCCCCGACCACAGCAGTCAACGCACAGTCCTGGTTCGCCCGTTTCTTCCGCCTGGCGCCACCAAGCCACGTCACCGTCTTCTCCGTCCCCCGCAGCAGGGCAAGAACCGAGATCTACCGTCTCCTGCGCGACTTTCAACACATGGGTCTGGGCGAACTGTGTTATTTCCCACAGGAAAACGCCATCACAGCTAGAGTGGAGAAGCAGAATGCCCTGGGCATCAAGCCTGTCAGTTTCCGCGTCGAGTTGTTCGTCGTGCTGCAGAATGGGAAGAGGAGTGGACTCAGTTTGGGGAGGTGGACGATGGTGAGGGGCGCGGCGAGTGGGTTTGAGGAGGTAGTAGGGGCTGTGGAACGGGTGATGTCCGAGAGGACCGTTTTGGTTGAGGAGGAGGCGAGGAGGGAGGAGTTGAGGGGGATTCTGGCTTGAGGAATCATGGGGATTGGAGTAAGGATGGAGGATGTGGGTGTGGGGGAGGCATTGAGTTATGACAAGATTGTCAGCAGGGCACTAAGGGTGTCGAGGTGGCAATACGTCAAGAGATCACGGCAATGATTTGTGGTGGAAGGGGTTTGGAGAAGAGGAGGGTCTCTTTTCCCATCATTGGGCCTGAGGGTGAAGGCATGTGCGAGACGTCTTGGTGAGTCTCGCCGACTGCAAGGACGGGGTCTCGGGACAGCGGTCAGTGGTCAGTGTTGTTTCGGGACAGGTCGTTCGATACACAAAGAGAACGCACTCGAGACCATGGACAGGAGGGATTTTGATTGTACTGCATAGCGGCTTTTTTTCCCCTTGGCGGTTTTTCCTTTCTCGATCAAGGGCTTGTGGGACGGGGGAGAATGATACACTATACGCAGACAGATTGACAGTGAAGGGAATGACAGTGAAGGGAATGGAAGCGCGTCCTATTGGCTTTTATCCTCGATTACTGATACGTTGTTGGGCGGTACGTTGTGCTCTTCAGGATGTGTCAAGACGTTGTCGTCGACTTTCCCTTCTTCCCTGCCATTGAGATATCCTTGACGACGCAGCGCTACATGCCGTCCAACCCCAACTTTCCGTTCACCTCACGCTTGACCATGCGGTGCTGCGCCGGTGTGATGGGTTACGATGACGTGCATCGCCCACGACACGATGACATGGATACAAGTAAAGCGCTGTTCTACCTCTGAGCCCCATCATGGTCAGCTGCACTTCCTGCCGGGATCCAGGTCAACGAGATCGTGGCCATCACGATGGGACGCACCCGTCTGTCTTACATCTGCGTATCCCTGTGGGGTCGCGATCGCTGCTGCACCACCATGATGGCCCTGCGATGGATGTCGCGCTGCCGTGTGTAGGCATGACCGGCACAGCGAGATCTGCAGCATGGCCTCTGCGTGATGTTCTCTGTCTGCGCTCCGTAACACTGCAAGCTCGTTGGCGGGACGTCACCGTGCACTTGTGAAACACTGATGCCGATACAGCACAAGTGCTTCACACGGATTGCTCCTCTACCTGGCAGCTCTAGATGACTACCAGTGAGAGATGCCTGTTTGGATTGTATCCCATGAAAAACACCGATGTATACGACGTCACTCTCTACCGGCCACGCAAAGCTTTTTTTTTTGGTCAATATACTCGTCATTAGTTCGGATACATATTCACCGACCACGAACTCTAGAAACCTGTTCAATGTCAGTAACACCACCGTCTCCAAGGATCCAAGTGACTCACTTCCTTCTGTATTCCCCTCACCCATACTCCTACTCCCTGAGCTTCCACTCTGCACCGTCCCCAAGATCCCGTCCAGATACCCTGCCCCGCTCCACTTCTGGTGCGTAAGCACATCGCACCCGTCCTCCTTCTCTTTGCTCTGCACCAACTCTACGTAAGCCTTCATGCCCTCATCCTTGAAGCCCTTGCTCAGCCTGTTACTGATCATGGCCGTCGAGTGCAATCCAGCCAGCGATATAAGCTGCAGCACGAATCCTTCCTTGGCGAGGTCCCAGATGAAGCTCTTTAGTGACTCGGGCGTGAAGCCTGCTGCGAGCCAATTAAAGGATGGCGACAGGTTGTATACTAGCTTCTTGCCTGGTAGAGCAGTGCGGATTTCTCGGGCGAATTTGGACGCGACATCGACCGAGGCCGAGGATGTCTCGAGCCAGAGCAGGTCGGCGTAGGGACCGAAGGCGATGGCACGCTTGGTGGCGGCTGCGGGTCCGGCGCGGTGGTGGTAGTACCCTTCGCGGGTCCGAGGGAGGTCCCAGGAGAAGGAGACTGGGGAGCCGGCTAGCTCGGCGGCGAGCTTACGACGGTCGTGGAGTGGAGTATTGCGGTTCTGGGAAATAGCTTGCTCGTATTTGGGAATCTTGTTGGAATCAGAGCTTGCAGATTTGATGTGCTCGATTGCTGCTTCGTCAAAGGTGACGAGCTTGTGAGCTTTGGTCCAGTCCGCCTCGAACTTGTCAATCTCGGCTCCAGAAGCGCCTTCGAACTCCATCTTCTGGATGGTCTCAGCGACTGGAGCGACAGTGGTGTCGGTCAGGCCAAGGATGAATTCATGATCTCGAGCATCGATGGCTGATGACAGGAGCTTGCCGCTTTCTGCATCTGTCCGGGCAATGACAAGATTCTCGCAGCCCATCATGTCCCATTGGAAGCGGGTGGTGACGAGACGGTTGATGTGCTCGCCTGTCGGCACGAGTACTTTGCCTGCAAGGTGACCACATTTCTTTCCACCATGAAGCTGATCTTCAAAATGTACAGCAGCAGCACCGTTTTCGGCGAATAGCTTTGCAAGCTTGAGCACTGCAGAAAGGCCACCATGTCCAGTGTCGCCATCTGCGATGATCGGTCGTAGATAATCAACGTAAGGCGTCTTTGCACGGTCAGCAACCGAAAGCTTTCGTCTTGCGTCGAAGTGCTTTCGGTCATGGAGTTGCTGAGCTTTGAAGAGCCGCTGTACTTGGTTCGGAACGGTGTTATATGGATAGTCGCCAAAGTCTGGTGAGACTTCATTGGTTGATGTGAGGACTGAAGAGCAGGCCCAGCCAGATACATAGAGCACTTCCTGGTTGGGTGCCTGCTGTGTCATCTGAACAGGATCGATAGCACCCACTGTGTGCCACGGATTAGTATAGCTTGAGAGTCGATCATCGATGCCTCCCACTTACTCGTATGTACAGGGTCGCCTTTTGCAGCCTTGGTCTCCAGTAAGTTGAAAAGTTTCCTCGCCATAAGTGATGACGGATAGACTTGTTGCAGTGTGCCACGTTTAGTCACAACTGACTCGGCTGAATACGGTCGCTGGATACCCTGATAACGTGGCGATGCCCACCACTCCTCGACCTGTTTGACTTGAGCATCGAAGAGTGCATCCTCCGAACCGCCCACTTTGTCCTTCTCAGGTAATAATTGATAAGAGTCTGCAGGATGTGTTCCAGGAAGAGGAGGCTCAACGGGAGTGAGGGATCCTGTCATGTGACTTGCCCCGTATGAGACTGGTCGTGCTTGAATGACAGGTCGACTTCGAAGTGTAAATGGAGTGCGCCTCCGCAGGCATTGAAGGCCAGCTCGGCGCATGCTGCAAGGTATACTATGCAGGCTGGATACCTCCCAAAATCTCGGAGATGCAAATACTGTCAGCAAGATGGTGTTTTCGCAAACGCGGATGGTCGGCAGGTTATGCGGAAGCAGCTTCTTTGACTGTAGTCATCAATCCGATGCTAGCCGAGGCATTAGCAAAAACATGTCAATTGAACAGCAACTCTGTCGACAATTAATACAATACATCTATGAGTGCTGAAGTACGTATGGCAACATCTCTCATAATTGGACGCACACTCGAGGCAAACAACAGGATAGAGTGGTTCGACGTCTTTGCCACCACACAATGCGCTTCTGTAAGGGTATATATATTGTCCAAACCTCCAACATTTCTAATAAACCAGTCCAAAAGAACGAGTTTGGGTCGTCTAGCTTAGGTAGAGAAGCGTGTAGCTCAGCTATCATCTCCACTAAGCTTAATCGAGAAGCGAGTAGCTTAGCTATCATCTCGAAGTCGTACAGCATGACTATAAAAGCCGAAGTCGTAACGCAAGACTGCGTCAAAATAAAGCTCAGAAACTCTTCACAATTCTTCCGAACTCTACCAGTGTTCGAGTCCAAGAAGACGATTCTTTTTGTCGACTGTTTTGGTATTTAGAAAGTGAGGAGTAATAAGTGAGAAAACATGTGAGGAAGGATTTTTCTTGGATACTTTCGTAGACATGTGCCACTGGGGAAGCTGCTCGCTTAACATTTTGCCACCTTTGCGAAGAGTGTTGAACAATGTGGTAGGCAGCCAGGCTGCGTTTGTCATGTCTTTTGATGCTTCCTCTGCCTGTTTGCCATCCGATCAAGACTGATCCAAGGCCCATGAAACAATGTACCAATTAGAGAAGAAATGGGAAAGAGCATCACCTACATCAAGTCTGGTCTCGTATCACGTTGATGTTCAGCTGTATCGGGCGACGTGGTGAGGTCCAGGAAGAAGAGTTGAATGATCCATACCTACCAGCTCGAAGCCTACCACGTGCTCCACTTCCCCGAGGACGTCATGGACGCCCAGGCCGATGATTGCCGGGGTGAAAGTTTTGGGACATATCCGCAAACCACAAACACCGTTCTGTTGTAGATTGACCAAATCGTTACTCGGAAAGCATTCTGTCGATTACGGATCTAGCTACAGATCAATTGATCCACCCCCAAGTCACAGCAGTGAGCAGACATGTCTCTTGCAACACGCGGGGCTTCTCGAGCTCTCCGAGCTTCCAAGGTGGGATGTCAACTCTGTACAGAAGATCTTTGGAGCTGACTTAACAATAGCTCAGCACTGGCAGATTCGCAGTCTCACGTAAAATACCCGCACCTAGCCCAATGTCTGACTATATTGACCACCTGTTTAGAGTATGAAGGGAAGCGAAACTATGCCTCGGCGGAACCCACTCTAAAGGAGACACTGGCGAGCGTCATCCCAGAGAAGCGCGAACTGTTCAAGAAAGTCAAGAGCCATGCGGACAAGAAGATCGGGGATGTCAAGGTCGAGAATACCATTGGAGGCATGAGGTGGGTTTGCATACGTACCAAGCTCAGGGGTAGGATAAGCACTGAACTAGGACAGAGGCCTCAAAGCAATGGTTTGGGAGGGATCCGTTCTTGATGCAAACGAGGGCATTCGATTTCATGGCAAGACGATCAAGGATTGCCAGGACTTGCTTCCCAAAGGTACTACTGGCACTGAGATGCTGCCAGAAGCCATGTTCTGGCTCCTCCTCACCGGACAGGCCCCTTCAGTCAACCAAATCCGCGGTTTCTCCAAAGAGCTCGCAGAGAAGGGTCAGCTGCCAAAGTACGTAGAGACTCTCCTCGACAACTTCCCCAAGGACCTTCATCCAATGACTCAATTCGCGTGTGCTGTGTCCGCCCTTAACCACGAATCCATCTTCGCCAAAGCCTACGAACGCGGTCTCAACAAGGCTGACTACTGGGAGCCGACCTACGAGGACAGCATCAACCTCATTGCAAAGCTTCCAACCATCGCAGCCAAGATCTACCAGAACTCCTACCGCGGTGGCGGTGCTCTTCCAGCCCAGATCGATCCAAACCAGGATTGGTGCTACAACTACGCCGCCATGCTCGGAAAGGGAGGTAAGGAGAATGAGGGCTTCCAGGACCTGCTCCGTCTCTACTGCGCTCTCCACGGCGACCACGAGGGCGGCAATGTTTCCGCCCATGCTACGCACTTGGTTGGATCAGCTCTTTCGGACGCCTACCTCTCATATTCGGCTGGATTGCAAGGTCTTGCTGGACCCCTTCACGGTCTCGCGGCGCAAGAAGTCCTCCGCTGGATCTTGCAGATGCAGGACAAGATCGGCACAAAGTTCACCGAGACCGACATCAAGGACTACCTCTGGAGCACGCTCAAGAGCGGCCGGGTGATCCCCGGGTACGGCCACGCTGTTCTCCGTAAGCCTGACCCGAGGTTCGAGGCCATGATTGCCTTTGGCGCGGCCAGGCCGGAGATCATGGCGGATCCTGTCTTCCAGCTTGTGAAGAAGAATTCGGAGGTTGCACCAGGAGTTTTGATGGAGCACGGCAAGGTGAGTTCACTTGTGTACACCTCGTGATTGTCCTCCATACAATTTCGTGCGGTAGTCGCGATTGTGCTGCACTGCCTTGCGTTGAGCTTGGAAAAGTCACACATGGCGGGGTTTGATGCGGGCGGGAATTCCACAAGCACACGCTAATCATTTATCGCAGACAAAGAACCCCTTCCCCAACGTCGATTCGGGCTCTGGTGTCCTCTTCCACCATTACGGCTTTAAGGAAACCTTGTACTACACTGCCATTTTCGGCGTGAGCCGTGGTCTTGGTCCGCTTGCACAGCTGATCTGGGATCGTGCATTGGGCATGCCCATCGAGCGACCCAAGAGCATCGACCTTAAGGGGCTGTTGAAGGCGGCCGAGGGAGCATAATTACGAGTGTTCGAAACCTGAGATATGGACGTAATAACGGGGGATGAGCAAATGTGGATATGCAGGCAGCTGTTGATGGACACTCCAATCTCCCCCGTGCAACCAGCTATACAATATGTGGTTCTGTGTTGCTACACTAAAAAAGCAATGAGGTAGTACTGTGTGGGTATGCATGTGCAATTCAAGTCTCGAAATAGACCGTCGTCAAGTAGAGTTTCTGCAATGCAAATAGTGGGCGCCGCAGGGTGAGATGGTAAGCCTGGTGTGGCGTTGTGGATCTGCGAAGTGCCGAGGCACGCTCTCAGGCATCGTCGGCTGTTACCGCGTTTGCCGGTGGAGGTTCCCTCGATGGTCGGTGGGCTTCTCGTTCCTGTCGATCAATACAGACACCACTTGGCCCTCTTATTACTTGGGATGCAGGCCAAAGCCCCCGTCAAACCTGGTTGTTAGCAAACACCAGTCCACGTCTGAATCTGCCTTTTCAAATTCCGACAACGCGACGGTGCACGCTTCTTCATTCGTGCTTGTCCATGTTCGCAATGACTCTCGGCCATGAGATCCACGAACGTGATTTGCGCCTAGTTCGCCTCGGATCTCGGACGCTGCAAGCAAGATTGCCAGGCCGGACGATGAATGAGACAGCTGTGGGGCGAGAAGAGTCCCGTATGATCGTTTTGTATCCACAGCTGAATCGATATTGAGATGGACGAGATCCCTGCCATGACGGCAGAGAACAGGAAACTCTGAGTGCAGCATCGAGACCATGAGAGCGACGCTGCTGGCCGACGCTCCTGGTCAGCGCCATGGCGTGGTAGCACATCCTGAGCTACCGCAGATGCATGGAAAAACCTGGTGAGGTAACCCGAGAAGGATCATATACCATGTGCGCTAGACCGAGGCAAAATCGCAAGTAGCTGCAGTGAAACGATGCTGAAACCATTGCAGGCCGCCTACTTCAATCAATCGACAAAGGCCTGGAGCGACTGCGGTGTGCTAGTTAGCCGCACCACCACCGTCGCCAGGTTTCATTTTGACTACGGTGCCCTGTAAAGATTCCCTATCTGGCCTAGTTCCGCTCCGCCCCTACCACAACCTTCTGCTTCACCTCCCGTCTCTAGCTTCTGTCGGATCACTGGAATCCATGCTGGCATCGGGACTTTTTCGCCCGATACATGCCATCTGACTTTCCCTGTCACATTACTCAAACAATATTTGTTGAGTCAAGCATCAGGGTTTAGTCTGGATACCTGGATTCTCTGTGCTGGCCGAAACACTTCAGGGTCTCCGCCCACCTGCATCTTGCAATTGCGCAGGGCAGTGTCCGTAATATCATCCCGGATGGCGTTTGTAATGGATAGATGGCTTGTTTCTGAGGCCGCATAATTTCTTCTGATTGAGCAATCTAGCGTCCCCGCTTGATACATCCGATGGCGTGCATCACTATCCCAACGCCACAGAGGCAAGTAGATATAAGCCTGCATCCTGTTGTCACAAGCCCTTCTCTCCCCTCACGCTTCACCCATAGCCCTTCTTTTCACATAGCATCATCGCCAAGCAGGATCTTGGTCGACTTTCATTCGTTCATTCTCAACCACCCTTCTATCAATCAAAATGAAGTTTACAACCACAACCCTCTTGGCCATCCTTGCAGCCCTGGCCCGGGCTGCCCCTCTCGAGAAGCGCCAGGATGACTCCGTCATCTCTCCCTTCCCCGGCTTCGGCTCGGACGGTGAGGCAGGTGCCCTCATCCCTACTCCCACCCGTCCCCGCCCCGGCGCTGGCCTTGGCGGCCTCTTCCCCGGCTATGGCTCTACCGGTCGCCCAAGCCGTCCTCGCCCCGGTCGCCCCGGTCGTCCTGGTCGCCCAGGCCGTCCCGGCCGTCCCGGCCTTCCCATCCCGACTGGCGTCTTCCCTCCCATCCCATCTGGCTTGGGTGACTCTGGTGTCGGCGGCATCGAGGATATCCTCAACCGTCTTCTCGAGCAAATCCGTGAGCGCGAGGGTGGGGCCGAGGGCGGCGAGCTGCCTGGTCTCATGGCACGCGATGCCCAGTTCGGCGGCCTAGGTGGGCTAGGCAGTGGATCTGGCGGACTGGGCAGCCTTGGTGGTGGCTCGTCAGGAAGCGGACTTGGGGGTTTGGGATCAGGTGGCCTTGGGAGCCTTGGGGGATCTGGCTCAGGCGGTCTCGGGGGACTGGGATCGGGCGGTCTTGGCTCACTGGGCGGTGGTTCAGGTGGATCTGGTTTGGGGGGTCTTGGTGGTTTGGGAAGCGGGTCCGGCACCGGTGGTAGCCTTCCCATCCCCACTGGACTCGGAAGTGGTGGACTTCCCGGTCTGGGCGGCGGATCTAGCTCAGGCGGTCTTGGGGGATTGGGATCAGGTGGCCTCGGGAGCCTGGGGGGGTCTGGCTCAGGCGGTCTCGGGGGATTGGGATCAGGCGGTCTCGGAAGCCTGGGGGGATCTAGCTCGGGCGGTCTCGGGGGATTGGGGTCTGGTGGTCTCGGTAGCCTTGGGGGATCAGGTGGGGGCTTGTCATTGGGATCCAGCAGTCTTGGGGGATCAGATGGTGGATCAAGCGGATCCGGTCTTGGTGGGCTCTTGGGAGGTTTGGGAGGCGGGTCCGGCACTGGCAGTAGCTTCCCTATCCCCACTGGCGGATTCGGCATGGGTGGATTTCCAGGTCTGGGCGGCGGATCAGGTGAGCATTGTGAAAAGGAAGTTCTGAACGAACACTGACTCTCGTAGGTGGCGGATTTCCCGGTTTGGGCGGCCTAGGCGGAGGTTCTTCTGGCTCAGGCGGATCTGGATCTGGTTTTCCAGGTTTGGGCGGTCTTGGGGGTGGATCCAGTAAGCAAGCTATAAGATTTCCTGAGTAACGATAACTAATTGTCTTCTAGGTGGTGGATTGCCTGGTCTAGGCGGAGGTGACTCTGGCTCAGGTGGATCTGGATCTGGCCTGCCAGGGTTGGGCGGTCTTGGGGGTGGATCTAGTGAGTAGATTCCAAGATAGAGCACTCGAATATGAAGTCTAATTCTCTATAAGATGGATTGAGTGGTGCTTCCAGTGGCTCAAGCAACGATATTCAGGCGAACGCCGCGTGCAAGGGTAACACTCTCATCTTCGCCCGCGGCACCGGTGAGCCAGCTACCATGGGCTACATCGTCGGCCCCGGTCTCTCCAGCTCTCTCCGCCAGAACCTTGGTGGCGACCTCGCTGTCCAGGGTGTTGACTACGCTGCTGACGCTGCTGGTAACGCTCAAATGGGCCGTGGTGATGGTGCCAACAAGATGGTCCAGTACTCCAACCAGATTCTCCAGAAGTGCCCCGACACCAAGCTCATCCTTTCCGGCTACTCTCAGGGTGCCATGGTCGTCCACGCGGCTCTCCAGGGTGGTGTTGCCGGCAGCAAGGTAGCCGCTGTTGCCACTTTCGGCGACCCATTGAACGGCCAGGCCTTCAGTGGTGTCGACAACAGCAAGGTCGTCCAGGTCTGCGGCAGCTCTGACTTCCTCTGCGCCGGCCGTGGTGAGACCTCTGGCTCTGGTGGCCACACCAGCTACGGTAGCCAGACTGGTGCTGCTGCTCAGAAGCTCGCCACCATCGTCAAGGGTGGTGCAGCTCCTGCTCCCGCACCAGCCCAGTAAACAACTCCATGGTTGACGAACTTCCCTTTGGGATTGGGACCTTCATTTCTTGATGCACTACTAGGAGATGTTTCGTTGGCAAGACTAAGTGTTGGGGTGTCAACGGCGCACTACTTCTTAAGTAAACCTTTGCAATAGCTTCTTTAAAACTCTTTGACAGAGGACGAATGGAAACACATTTGGACTAAATTATGCATGATGCCTGCCAGATAGCGCTCCATTGACCAGATTGCCACGCGTGCCATCATGAGCTCTTGGACTTGACTGCCAGAACTACAGGTGAACGCAATCACTGTCAGTGGCCTCCAGCATTGGAGATTAGCGTGCTGGCAGAGATGTTCGTACGGCGGCCCGTCTGAACATCAGACTTGTGCGGTGTACCAGAAGATGAGATCGGCTGGAGACGGGCCGGCCCGAAGTCTGTTGCCCTGCACGCCGACTTTGTTTTTGGGGGAAGAACGGCCCGAAGAGCACTGATGGTAACACAAACGCACTAGACGAGGCACACGAACCATCCGTCCCTCTTCTGGCACGAATCAGACATCACCTCTCACTTCGAGCTATCGAGAACGAGCGAGAGGCCAGAATGCCTTCCACGCCGCTAGTATGTCGCAAACATTGCAGTTGACATGCTAGATGTTTAGCTGTATAGCTTGAACGACCCCGCTAACGACCACGCAGAACGACGATGCTTTCTTCTCGCCAACACAAACGCCCCAGGGTAGTCCAAGCAAGAAGCAGCATCCTCCGGGAGCTCTTGATCTTCCAGATGCCTTTGCCAACGCGATGAAGTTGATGCCCTCTTCGAACGCTAGCAAAAAGGGAGCGGGGTCACCAGGAAAGGGGTTGCAAACCTGGCAAGATCAGTTCCAAGATGCTATGAGTCCAATTGACGCGAAAAGTGGCGCGTCAGGATCACCTTCAAGGAAATCAAACCAGGAAAACACACCTCCAGCTAGAGCGAACCTCCAGAAGGATGGCAGCTATCTCAGTCAAGCAGCAGCTTCTCGTCAAGACCAATATCGTACACATGACCGACCATCATCTCCAACGCGACAGCCATTCACAATCTCGCCTACGCAGGAAGAGTTGGAAAAGCTACAGAAACCGAACGTGAGACGTCTGGCGAATGTGACACAACTATGTCAGTGCAGATCGCGAAGGGATCTGGAAAGCTATGACTGACATTTTCTCAGACTTCCTCGACTACTACTACGACCTCCTCAGCTACGTCCATACTCGCCAGAAGCGCATGGAGACATTCAAGGCACACAATCCACTACCACCTGCCACAGACAAGGACGAGTACCAAGCCAACCTCACACAATACCTGGGACGTGAGCGCGCCAATCTGCGCGGCCGCCGTACACGACTACGACATGGTGACTTTCAGATCCTCACACAAGTCGGGCAAGGCGGGTACGGCCAAGTCTACCTTGCGCAAAAGAAGGACACACGTGAGGTCTGCGCACTCAAGATCATGTCCAAGAAGCTTCTCTTCAAGCTCGACGAGATCCGCCACGTCCTCACAGAGCGCGACATCCTCACCAACGCTAAGAGCGACTGGCTGGTCCGTCTCCTCTATGCTTTCCAAGATGATAGCAGCATCTACCTCGCCATGGAATACGTACCTGGCGGCGACTTCCGCACCCTTCTCAACAACACTGGCGTCCTCCACAACCGCCATGCCCGCTTCTACATTTCGGAAATGTTCATGTGCGTCGACTCCCTCCACCAGCTCGGCTACATTCATCGCGATCTCAAGCCCGAGAACTTCCTCATCGACGGCACAGGCCACGTCAAGCTCACCGACTTCGGTCTCGCCGCTGGCTTCCTCGCTCCTGCAAAGATAGAATCCATGCGCATCAAGCTCGAAGAGGTCGGCAACATGCCACGCGACGCCATTCCCTTCGGCCGTCCCATGGAAGAGCGTTCCCTCAAGGAGCGTCGCGACGGGTACCGTTCCCTCCGCGAACGCGACGTCAATTACGCCAAATCCATCGTCGGCTCACCAGACTACATGGCTCCCGAAGTGCTCAAAGGCGAGGAATACGACTTCACCGTCGACTACTGGTCCCTCGGATGTATGCTGTTCGAGGCACTAGCGGGGTACCCTCCCTTCGCCGGCGCCACGGTAGATGAGACGTGGCAGAACCTCAAGCGATGGCAACACGTCCTGCGCAAACCAGAGTACGAAGACCCGAATTACTTCCTGTCCAAGCGCACGTGGGACCTCATCACGCGTCTCATCGCCGTCAAGGGGAACAGGTTGCGCGGCATGAAGCAGGTCCGGGATCACGCTTACTTTAGCGAAGTCAAGTGGGATGGACTGAGGGAGGAGCGCGCGCCGTTCGTGCCGGAGCTTGACAGCGAGACGGATGCCGGGTATTTTGACGACTTCAGCAACGAGAAGGATATGGCCAAGTACAAGGAGGTATTGGATAAGCAGGAGGCGCTGGAGAAGATGGCCGATCGCGACGAGAAGATGGGCAAGCATTTGTTTGTTGGATTTACGTTCAGGTGAGTTCATACTATCCCCAGACCGGAACTGGTTGAGTGGGAGGCAGAGGCTCGGGACAGAGGCTGACGAGTCACAGACACCGCAAGCCGACGACGGATGAGAATGGTCGCCCGAGTAGCCCCAGAAAGCCGCTGGCTGCCGTGACGGAAGATGAGAATTTTGGAACAATCTTCTAGATGGCCAGCGCAAAGGAAAGAGCACAAGAGACACTGGGCGGCAAAGCGCATGGTCCGGGTAAGATTGCATAGCTGGCGCATCACGGGACATGAAGCGAATGAAGAGTAATGGCATGACTTTTGACGGATGAGGCGTATTGGCGCTGCTCTTTTATCACCTGCTTGTACTGTAGTGCCTTCCCGCGGTCGGGATAGAGATGATGAATGCATTTGACAGATCCTATGACTGAGAGAGAGAGCAGTGAAGGCAAGTGTCGTAGTGATATGCTGTACTGCCCATGCTGCACGAAGAGAACGATACAATGCTTCAAACACCTTGCTCGCCACGCTCGATCACGATCGTCCTTGTCTCCTATGCTGTGACTTGATTCCTCCTCCTGCCACGCGTGAACGCTCGCGACACTAAAAACACATAAGCCATGTGCCAGCCACCCGCCTCTCCGCCTCAGTTGCCGGACCCCGAAGCCTTTCGCAGTGCTTGTCTGGACTCCGCCATTGCGATCAGCGAGAGGTCGAGTCTGGCGGTGTGAAGATGGTCGGTATAGCGTGACGCAGAGTGGCTCTATCGACGAAGAAATTGGTGTTGACTCCGTCTATATCCTGGCCGCCATCATCTCTGCCAACGTCATGCTCGTGGTATGCCGGAGGAGGCTCGTCGTCATAAGGAGGACCGACTGGCCCTCGCATCTGTTCCGCTTCGAGGAAATCCTCCGAGGCATTGAGTGGTCCGCTATACTCTCTGTCGCTCTTCCTGATGCCGCCGGATGCAGCGAGAATGTCAAAGTCACCTTGGACAAGGTCTTGCTAAGCCCCTGGACCGTCGACTTGATCACCCACTGTTCATCCATCAGTATCGTCCATACTCCGCTCTTGAATCTGCCTTGATGGCATGATAGATCATGTGTAGAGTAATATATGCTCATGTGAGACTGTGCGCTCCTCGATGGGTGCGACTGAGACGATACGAGATGCAGAAAACAAAATCACCGACTTTCGCTGTAATCATTCAAAGCAACGCAAACTGCCCCTCTGTGATGCCCGTTGTATTGCCTGATGACGCTCTTGCTACTAAGTTCCCAGAGCCTGGCGTAGTGATCGCTGCAAGCCGTGACGAGGTATGCTGAATCAGCTGAGAAGGCACAATCCCAGACCCATCGTTGATGTCCGTCCAGCTCTTGCTCGAGCTTGAAGGGGCTGTCAGCGCCGGGATCAGGGTCTCGAGCCCTCTTTTCTTCTTCTTCGGGTGTGAGGATCGGCGGGTTTAGTGCTGCGGGATTACTGAGATCGACACCCCAAATCCGAGCTGTGTGGTCTGCTGAACATGTCGCGAGGTGTCGAACATCAGGCGAAAGCAGAACGCGAGTGATGTAGGTCTGGTGAGCGCGGAACTTTGTAACCGGGACAAGAGTAGTAACATCTTTGGCGGTGATCATACGCCAGACATAGACAGCGCCATGCATGCTGTTAGACACGGCAGCGCAAAGCAGACTGCCATCCGATGCGACAGTAACAGAGGCCACGGACTTGTCTTCCTCTGGAATGAGCTGATGACTGCACTTGTTCTCGGACAGATCCCAGATCCGGACGTTTCCTCCACGATCGCAGGAGATCAGCTCGCCTTGGTTGGGATGAATCACGACGTCGTTGACCGGAACGCCATGAGAATAGTTGCGCTGCACATTGCCAGTCCTAGTATCCCAGATCTTGACAGTCCCGTCTTCGGAAGATGTCACCATCCACTTACCCTCGCAATGGAATTGCACCCCAGTGATGTTGCTGGTGTGACCTTCGAAGGTAAGTACAGCAGTCGGATTCGTTGATTTGATGTCGTAGAGCTTGACTGTGTGATGGCCAGCAGCAGCGAGAAACCGCTTGTCCGGAGATATACAGAGGCGATTGACTTGACTGTCTGGATGAGGAATGGTACGAGAGCAAATGCCTGACAAAGCCTCCCAAAACCTGTCGAGTTCAGCGCCTGCACGTGTCTTGATCCTCGGGGCCATTTTTGATGATAATCGCTGACGGCCGTCGTAGAGAGTTGATAGAGGCGCCTCGTCGTTGATGAAGAGTCTGCGACGAAACGGAAAAGAGGTGTCCAGAATTCGACATACCTGATCGTGTGGTCATAACCAGCTAGACCAATATTAGTATTGAGTTCTGCATGCTTTTCCCGTACATATGGAGTCTCTTACCTGTACACAAAATGACGCTCATGGCGAACGCCTGATCGCAGCCGCTGCTGCTGCTCAGATGTCCCTCTTATAGCTCACCTCATCCGTGTCCCGAGCTCCTGGTCTTGCTCAAGGTTTCGGAGTCCACGTGGACTAGAATTGACTGTTATCAGGGTCTGTTTGTGTTGATGACAAGGAGACTCTGACTTTCGGCCGCGTTGAGAGAGCTTGTAAACCAGGCAATGATGAACTCTGATTGGCGGTATGTGCCCTCTGGGACCCGCCCTGGTGGCAGACGGGGATCCTGACGTCTCGTCTTGGGAGATGGCACTCTTGATCTCCTTTTATTCTTACCAACATTCACCACTATGTCGAAGTCGCTCCGTGTGTTGGTGATGATGGAAATCGATGGCTGACAATACGTTTTCTCGGTAATAGAATTGCTGACACCGTGCAAAATCCGCATGAAAGCCTTGGCAAAATCCCAGACCGAGCAAAGTGCCCCTCATCTGTCGACAGGGAGAGGTATATGGGGTCCTTGTCAAAGGTCGAGACCTGCGTTGTGCTACTGCTGCGATATCACTGTTACAAGTCAGCCCAGAAACATGTCGTTCAGATACGTACTGTCTTGCACGTCCGATGCGCTGGCCATGGCACCCCTTCCCACGTCCTTCCGCCATGGCATCACGCAGACCCTGACTGGTGAAGGAACCCGCTAGGTCATGTCATTGGACAAGAAGTAGTCATACACATGGCTGGGTAATCTGTTATGCAGACTCTCGAGCATCGTTGGCTACATCGGGCGCAAGGACAGACGGACTTTTCTTCGCCGAGGATGGCAATTCAAGTCAAGACCATGACAAGCCAAAAGCCATCTACTCACACTCGACAGTGAATGGAAGCACTGGTCTTCGGGACGAAGATCCGATCCCGGCATACGGATTCTTTCACTGCTTTGGTGTCGACGACCCAGACCCAGACATGCCCAAGACCTTGTCTCCAAGCCTGTCACTTCCCGAATGGACGACATTCCATCCGATCATCTAATTCATGCATAACGGGACTCTCCGGAATCACCAACACCTGGAATGGTGGGACTTGTCATCGAAGTTCTGGATCGGGAACCCTGTCGCAGCTTTTTAGGCTTTCAGTGCGTCAGAGCCGCAATAAGCAACGTCAAACACGCGCTGTCCCTGAGGATGACATTCGAGGATCTGGCATGGCATTACAGGACAATCGGACACTGAAGATCATGCTGTCATGAGCAATCTGTTCCGACTTTCCTCGTCGCAAACCGATTCGAAATGGCGATGCTGTGAGCCTGGAAGGTTCGAGTCGATTGGGTTCTGCAGGAACAAGATTCAGGTCCCTGAAGCTACAGACTCTCCCTCGTGGTCAGTCTATATCCTTTGTGAACTTGTTCACGCATTCATCGCATATCTTTCTTTTGAGAAGTATCTTTTCCTGCTTCTTCGCTCGAATTCATTGCCAGTCCCGTCAGAGTCATTCTCCTGGACTTTGCTTTTGCACCACCCACACTATATATGATGGCTTCTCTCTGTATGCTGCAATTATCCTTCCCAGACTCCAGTCTCATACTGCAAATCATACTATCATAGTATCTTACCTTTGCATCTCTATCCTACCACCAGCATCCTACATCCTTGTAGTACACTACCACCGTAGTACCATACCCAACTACCACAATGGACGCCAACGAGTCAGCCTCTGCCTCCGCGAGCGATCTCCGTCCTGGTAGTCAGACCCGCCCAATCAATGTCGAGGACTACCAGCCCCAGACCCAAGATCTGGATACCAGTTTTCAAGCTGGTAGTCATCCTCAATTCAGCAACAATCACTACCAGTATCCAAGCGCCCCTTTCACTTTTGGCGGCTTCCCTGGTAGTCAAAACCAACAAATATCGCAGAACTACCAGGTGCCTACATCAAACCCGTGGGGACCGCAGCAACAGCCTGGTAGTCAGCCTCCTCAGATGTCGCCAAATTGCCAATCCAATGGCATGCACGGCATGATGCACTCCTTCGGGCCTGGTAGTCAGCCTCTTCAGATGTCGCCAAATTGCCAATCCAATGGCATGCACGGCATGATGCACTCCTTCGGGCCTGGTAGTCAGCCTCTTCAGATGTCGCCAAATTGCCAATCCAATGGCATGCATGGCGTGATGCACTCCTTCGGTCCTGGTAGTCAGACCTGGCCTATGAACGGCAACCACCAGATGAACGTGCAGGACTTCTGGATCCCGCCACCCCAGCCTGGTAGTTATCCGGCGCCCTATCCTCGTCCTGAGATGATGCCAGCTCCGCCAGTCCGCCGCAATCCTCATGGTCCCAGCGTTGAGCAATACCGCGACTTTAGCCTTCAGAGGCATTTTGGAAAGCCGCAAACAACATCATCCGGTCCAGCTATCCTCCCCAATGGCCACCTGAACCCGCATGCTCATCCTCTCGCGCATGAAGGATCAACCCTGAGAAGGAGAAGGGCACCGAAAGGTCAGCGCAAGGAGCCCCGTGGGACCACCGATGAACCGTCAAGGAAGAGGCCAAGGCAGGGAGTGCCTACATCAGCACCAGGCCTACCAGCCCCGACAGGTATGCAGCAGCTTTCCTCGTCGGACCCATCAGCCCTGGTAGGCACCCAGCAGCCTCACGAGCAGGGACTGCCAGCTATGGGGGGCCAACAGCAACCCTCCCTCGGCCCAGAACTACCAGACCCGGTGGGCACGGAGCAGTCCGATTCCTTCGGACTACCAGATTGGGGCAACTTTGATGACTAGGGGTTCCCAGAGTCAGCCCCAATGCCTGGTCCTGAGGCTGGACCACAAGATGTGGTAGGCACACAGCAGCCTCCCGTGCCGCAACTACCAGACCCGGTGGGCACGGAGCAGTTCGATTCCTTCGAACAACCAGATTGGGGCAACTTCGATGAGGAGGAGTTCCCACAGTCCGCCCCAATGCCTGGTCCTGAGGCTGGACCACAAGATGTGGTAGGCACACAGCAGCCTCCCGTGCCGCAACTACCAGACCCGGTGGGCACGGAGCAGTTTGAACCCTTCAAACTATCAGATTGGGTCAACTTTGATGAAGAGGGGTCCGTAGAGCATGGGAAGGATAAGTCTGTCGCGGAGGAAGAGGTCAACCAGTCGTCACCAACTGATCCGGACAGGCATGTAGAGGGAGGCCCCGGTACACAGAACTTTGACGAATTGTTTGGGGAAGGGCACGACGACCCTATTGAGGAGAACTTTGGGCATTTCTCTGGTCGGGACTGAGGTGGACTGCATGGCAAGGTACATGGCATGGCACATGATAGCATGGCGGCATATTGGGATGGTAGCACAGCGGGAAGGCAACTTTAGTCCTCTGTATTCTCAATAGCATCATGCAATCCACTTCTATCCTAATAAACTCAAGCCTTCAAATGCCTTGACCACCGGCACCTCTCGATTTTGCTGTACTGCTTCTTGCTCCTGACCTTCATTGCTTATCTGCTGCTGAGCCATAGCAGCGACCTCAAACACTTCCGGCAAGGCAGCATTCGTGGCCTCCACAACATCTTTGATCAGATTCTGCACTGCGACGCCACGCTCCCTCATGCCTCGTCTCATCAGACCCTCGACCAGTCTCTGCACTTCCTCGCTCATGCTGTTCAGCCTCTCAACCAGACGACCGATGCTCGAGACAAGGTATTCCTCTTCATATACACTACCTTTCTTACCACGAGCTTTCTTCCTCTCTTCTCGGCGACGATTCTTTGAACTCTTTCTTGTAGTATTCGTGGCCAGGGTCGAAGTCGTGCGGTTCGTGTATCTGGTCATGAACGTGCCGGCAGAAGTGCTCGTCATGCTCGGAGCAAGAGAGATATCGTCAGGGACGTCAGGGTTGCCGGATGCTGGTGCACCGTCATAGAAGCCCACTGTCTTGTGTCAGCCGTCATTTCGGGGAGCAATGAGGACGAGTGAACTTACATGGATCTTCACGCTTCTTCTTTCGCAACTCCTCCAACCTGCCTCTCTGAGCGGCCACCTGCGTCTTCATCTCCGCAAGCACTTCACTCATACTCGCAAAGCCCTCGGCCAGACCCTCGTCCACTTTGCCTAACATAATCTTCCTCTCATCACCCTTGCTCTTCCCCACCACCATCATCGCCTCAGCAAACCTATAGCCTTTGCACCAACACCTCACCTCCCCCTCTCTATCTCCCAACTCCCTCCACAGTAGCGCTGCATCTTCGTACTCCTTCGCCTCCTCCTTCCCCTCCGCCAGTCCCGTCACCAACACCTCCATCTCCCTGTCCTCCTTCCCAGCCAAAGCACTAGTCGCAAGACATTCTCTCCACAACCCGGCAGCCAGAAACTGTTCGCTCGCTCGTCCCCACTCGCCCAGTCCCTCCCACGCTAATCCGGCTTCCTTGTACCGATTCCGCTCCCCCAAGAACTCAGCCCACAGCCACATTCCCTCCGCGCTCTTGTCCTTATTATACTTGACCCCCTCCACCAATTCCCCGTAAAGCTCGTGGCGGACCGCATACCTCTTCGCCTCCTCCCAACCTCCGTCGGACAGATGAATCAACGATCCAAGCGCCTTGGTATACCGCTTCAGATCATTGTCAATCGTGAATCGCCTCCGTAGGTCGGGGAGTTCCTGCAATAACTGTAGATAAGGCAGATACTCCCGTGGATCTTTCTGCGCGTGCTGCGCCACAAGCAGCGCCGTGTCGAGATCATACAGTCCCAATGCGGTTTCGTAGAGCCGGTTCGCGTCGGAGAGGAAGCAGATGTGTTCAATCCCCTGCTCGAGCGCGGCCGGGTCGGACGCGGACCGGAGGGAGGAGATGAGTTGGAGACCCGCGGCGAGGTCCGGGGGAGTCTTGCAGACGTGGGAAGTGATGAGGGATTGGAGGTAGTGCTTGCGGCGAGAGGGAGGGGAGAGGGCCGTGATGAAAGCGGAGCAGATGGTGTTGGTCTTGTTGGGTGGAGCAGGAGAGGTGGAAGAGGTGGGGAGGCCGAGTTTAGGTGCGTTGAGGGTCTCTTTGTAGAGAGTCTGGGTGACGTCTTCATCGCGCAGTTGAGAAAGGAAAAGGTCGATATGGGTTGGCTTTTTGAGTTGGTCGACGAAGACGTCGACATTAGTCATGAATTGCTCAGGGTTGTAGTCGTGGAGGATGTTCATGTCTACGCGGTGGTTGCGACATGCGAAGAAGGCTTTGCGATAGTCTTTGGAGATGATGGCTTTGCGAATACCGGCAAGAACGAGGGCACGAGGATAGATGGTCTCGAGATTGCCACGGGGCATTTGAAGGACGACAGCGTACGCTGATGGCATTACGCTGATGAGACGGGCACCTCGCTCGATGCTTCGACATCGCTCGTCCTTCTCTGGTTCATCCAGAGGTACCCCGAGCTCGCCATCGTGGAGGTGCACAAACTTGATCAGGTGCTGGCTTGTGGTGAAGATCAAGTGGGACGGCGTCGTCGTGAAGGAGGTGACTCCTTTGACTTGGAGACCTTGGCTGAAATTTGGCTCACCAGATGAGCGGCCTTGGACATGCAATGTGCCACCGGCAGACAAACCTATCACGAAAGAAGTGTCGTCCTCTCTCCAAACTTCCAATCGTGGACAGACAACGGGTAGGGGTGTCATTTTGTCAAGTGTGAGGCCATCATCGTTCATCAGTGCTGTCGATATATTCGTTTGGGCTTTGTGATAGGCGGAAGTCTGTAGACAGACCGAATCGTTGTCAGTCTGGGTGACTAGTGTCAAGACATTGCCCTCTGAGGTGGGCAAAGAATTCTCTTTCCATACGTCTGATCTGAGAGTATAGATGCTGTCGACGGATTTGTTGGTTGTGCTTACCAGTACAATGACTTGGTCATCTCCATGAATTGTTATCTGACGAGGCTGCATAGGCCGAAGATCTGATATTGGTAGCTCCAAAGTCCTCAGTGGTACAAAATTCGTGGGGTTGGCGCCTAGCAGGTCCAGCTTGAATAGTTGGACCTTCGATGCGGAGAGTATGGCGATCATCGTCGATGCTTGGTTGCAGGCTACATCGATAGCATTGTCAATTAGACTTACATCGATGAAGGACATGGGCGGAGGAACATTGGCTATCCTCAAAGGGGTCAGCTTTAGTGACCTGCCATCTATGACCGTGGTGAGACCGAGGTCGTGAGAAGGTGTTGTCGTCCCGCCAGAAATGTGGGTCGTATAGTTAAGATGTCTGAGATCTTGACGGACTGCAGCCGTGAGGTAGAGGGGCTTCTCCGGATGCCAACTGATTGCTGCTGGATCTGCCTGTGCTGGCAACAAGATTTCCTGCTTAAGATAATAATGATAGTTGCCCATTGTCCACAGCTGCACACGATCTCGAAAGGAGACCGCCAATACGGTCGAGTCGTTGTTCCATTCCAGAGCGATCTTTTGCGCCCAGTCTGGCCTGGATCCAGCCTGATCGTGAAATCGTAGTGGAAAGTCGCCATGTCGGAGTCCGTTACGCTCAAAGAACAGAACAGATACACTCCCGTCCTTGCGATGCTGTATGCCCGCCATCAGGTTACCGGCTGGCCTCCAGCTCAGAGCACCTTCTAATCCGTCCACTGGCTCGCTGACGCTCTCTAACACTCCTTCTCGAGAGTAATTCCGGATCATGCGACGTTTGCTCTCTTCAGTTGTGTTGATGGCAACGTATGCGCCGTCGCCCCTCCAAGTAATTGTTGTCTCACCAGCATCGAATTGACTCAGAACTCCTTCGTCGATGTGCTCTAGCATGGTAGGATCTCGCAAAGCCTTCGCTCTTTTACCCTTGAACTGTGTCTCCGACTTGCCCCAACCAACCGATACATGAGCTGACACTTTGACGTCGTCTGGAGTCATCTGGACGTTCGCAGTACTCTCAAACATCCTCGTCATGAGTATAAAAGTGTTGGCCCCAGTACTGATTGCCACCAGCTCGTCGTCAGGTGACCATGAGGCCGCAGTGATTCCAGCATCCACAGATCCAACAATCTCGATCATGTCTTCTCCAGATCGGGAATTTTCTCTCACGACGATCAGATCGCCTCCTGCTAGTATAAGGCATGTTGACTGTGATTCTGCAAAATGCCTGGCAGACAGAATTTTGTCGCATTTCAGTTCTGGCAATGGACAGGGTGCATCCCAAGAAGCTATGAGTCTGCCATCTTGAGGTTTGAAAGCATCCTTATCAAATCGCTTGAGTTCTATGACAGCTTCACTTTCTGTTGGTCCGAAGGCGCAAACCAGTCCATCGGTATCGGCGTCCCAGGCAGTGGCTGTCAGAGGTAGATCAGTCTCATCAAACGTTATTGACGTATGCCGAATGTTCCTGAGATTTCGCATTTTGACCTGTATTCTTTCAGATGGTTCAGCATAGATGCAATGGAATCTATGGATCAAGGATTTATTTTTCGCGGTTTCGTGGTTAGTACAAAATTCATCATAGCCGTAAATTCTGGAACAGATAGAAAGGCGTCACTTCAGGTTCATACAACGCGCTTACTGTAATACGTGATAAGAGCGAAAAGACCATCTATCGGAGAGGGGGAGTTGGCAAAAGGACGTTTGACTTTCTATGCATTGATGCTCTACTGCATACTAATGTAGCAACCCATGCTGCCCTTCCTGCACCTCCTTCCAGATGTACAATTTCTATACCGCGCCCATGCTCTATTGGTTCTTCTTGGTCTGCCAGACTGCATTATAGTTAGAAGTGTTCCGCGGGACTGCGATTGTAAAGTCGTACCTGCGATCGCGAAAGGAGCACCGAAACCAACAGCTGCGTCCATGTCAGTACATGTATTCGCCTCTTGCTCTACGTCTTTTCTCACCCATAAACCCCCAGTATCGGACGGCAAAGAACTTAGTCAATGGGTTGAATGGGATGTTGCTCCTTGGTCCTTCTGGGTAGTGGTAAGGACTGGCGAGCTGTACCCTCGTCGAGGAGAAACCGCGTCTGGCGACGGTGTTGATGGGCGCGGTGGCGCGGAGTGCGGTCCGTGAGAGCATCTGGGTCTGTCAGACGATTGTGTAGATTATGTGAGCATCGAACGCTGACCTTTGATATTGTGCGAGTTGTGTTCTGATCAAATCAAGACTTCCTCATCTGCCCGAAGTCGACGCAAGTTGAGCATCTCGAAACGCTCGGACCATCTTCATGTGCGGCTCAATACTGACCAATGACGGATCTCGATCTTTGCTGCTTAGCTCCGAATTAAGATCGAGTATAGGAAGAAATTCAAGACCAGAACCTACGTACGCAGACTTTACCCCTTCCTTCCCAGGTACACTCCCCAAAATGGACGAGCTATTTGATGTCTTCGACGAGAAGCCTTCTCAGGCTAATGGTGCGTCTGTGACCCCAACTCAGGACAAAAAGGAAAAGACTTCACACAAGAGATCAGTGAATGGCGATATAAAGTCGGAGGACGGGACTCAGAGTAACGACAATGGCGCATCACCTTTGTCAGAGAAACGCCAACATGCCGATGACGAGATAGACCATGTTTCCGAGCAGAGAGATACCAAGCGAACCAAGCACGCCCCGGAGCAGGACACAGTGGTAACCGATACCTTCGAGACTGAGGAGTCGAGAGAGGTAGCTGCTTCTGCTGGATTGCAGGCCTCCAAAGATGGTACTGCTGTCGTCCTTTCACATCAAGTTCGCCATCAGGTTGCATTGCCGCCTGACTACGACTATGTGCCCATCTCGAAACACACCCCACCAAATGAGCCCGCGCGGACCTGGCCTTTTACACTCGACCCTTTCCAACAAGTCTCGATCGCTTCAATCGAGCGAAATGAGAGTGTACTTGTGTCAGCGCACACTAGCGCTGGAAAGACGGTTGTGGCCGAGTATGCGATTGCGCAATGTCTGAAGAAGAACCAGAGAATCATCTATACCAGTCCCATCAAAGCGCTCAGCAACCAGAAATATCGAGAGTTCAACGCTGAGTTTGGCGATGTCGGTCTAATGACGGGAGATGTGACAATCAACCCGACAGCGACCTGCCTGGTTATGACAACGGAGATTCTGAGGTCGATGTTGTACAGAGGCTCGGAGATCATGCGAGAAGTTGCCTGGGTAGTTTTTGACGAGGTGCACTATCTTCGAGATCCCTCGAGAGGTGTTGTTTGGGAAGAGACGATCATTCTGTTACCTGACAAGGTTCGCTATGTCTTCCTCTCTGCAACAATACCAAACGCTATGCAATTTGCCGAGTGGATCACCAAGAACCACAATCAACCCTGCCACGTGGTATATACCGACTTCCGCCCAACGCCCCTACAACACTACTTCTTCCCCGCAGGCGCCGATGGTATACATTTGGTGGTCGACGAGAAGGGCACGTTCCGCGAGGAGAATTTCCAAAAGGCCATGTCCAGCATCAAAGACCGAGCCGGAGATGATGGCTCAGATCCTAATGCTCGACGGAAAGGAAAAGGCAAGGACAAGAAGACCAACAAGGGTGGTCGCAAAGAAGGACCGTCCGACATCTACAAGATTGTCAAGATGATCATGATGAAGAATTACAATCCGGTCATCGTATTCTCCTTTTCGAAACGAGAATGCGAGAACTATGCCCTCCAAATGTCTCAACTTGCCTTCAACGATGACAATGAAAAGGCGCTGGTCAGCAAAGTCTTTGATTCAGCCATCGACATGCTCTCTCCTGAAGACCGCGAACTACCCCAAATACAACACCTCCTTCCTCTCCTTCGCCGTGGTATCGGTATTCACCATTCTGGTCTTTTGCCCATTCTCAAGGAGACCATCGAGATTCTGTTCCAAGAAGGCCTCATCAAAGTCCTTTTCGCCACCGAAACCTTCTCTATCGGTCTCAACATGCCCGCCAAGACTGTCGTCTTCACATCGGTCCGCAAATTCGACGGCAAGTCGCAACGCTGGGTCACGCCTTCCGAATTCATCCAGATGTCTGGTCGAGCAGGTCGACGTGGTCTCGACGAGCGCGGTATTGTCATTATGATGATCGACGAGAAGATGGAGCCTGCGGTCGCCAAGGAGATCGTGCGTGGCGAGCAGGATAAGCTCAATTCTGCCTTCCACCTCGGGTATAACATGATCTTGAATCTAATGCGTGTGGAAGGTGTGAGCCCAGAGTTTATGCTCGAACGGTGCTTCTTCCAATTCCAGAACACTGCTTCGGTGGCCACGCTGGAACAAGAGCTGCAGGATCTCGAGGTCCAGCGAACCACGACTGTCATCGAGGACGAGGGGACGATCAAGGATTACCATACTCTTCGAAAACAGCTTGATGGGTATGCCAAGGACATGCGGGATGTCATCACCCACCCGCAGCATTGTCTGCAGTTTCTGCAGAGCGGTAGACTAGTCAGGGTAAAGTACAAGGACTACGACTTCAACTGGGGTGCCGTGGTCAACTTCGCCAAGCGGAGACAGCGAAATAGCAACGAGGAGTTTCCACCGCAGGAGAGCTACGTCGTGGATGTTCTGCTGCAGGTGGCACACGATAGTATCGTGCCGATTGGAAGTCGAGCAGACGGCGACCTTCCTCCTGGAGTACGGCCACCTCTGCCCGGCGAGAGGGGCAAGATGGAAGTCGTTCCTGTGCTACTGAGCTGCATTGACAGCATCGGGCACATCAGGGTGTTCCTGCCTACCGACCTACGAAGCCTGGAGCAACGAGGTATTGTCCGCAAAGGTCTCGACGAAGTCAAGAAGCGCTTTCCTGACGGCATTGCTATCCTCGATCCAGTGGAGAACATGGGCATCACAGATGAGGCATTCAAGAAGCTGCTAAGGAAAATCGAGATATTGGAAAGCAGACTGCTCAGCAACCCTCTGCACAACAGCCCTCGTCTCGCTGAACTATATGGCCAGTACCAAGCCAAGGTAGACATCGGCGAGAAGATCAAGGAAGTCCGTAAGAGGATCTCCGACGCCCTGAGCGTACTGCAGCTGGACGAGCTGAAGCAGCGTAAGCGAGTCCTACGCCGACTTGGCTTCGTCAACGAGGCCGATGTCGTGCAGCTCAAGGCCCGTGTCGCGTGCGAGATTAGCACTGGTGACGAGCTGGTGCTGAGTGAGCTGTTGTTCAATGGCTTCTTCAATGACCTGAGTCCCGAGGTGTGTGCTTCAGTACTAAGCTGCTTCATCTTTGAGGAGAAGAGCAATGATGCGCCACAGCTCAAGGAGGAACTGCAGAAATCTTATCTCGAGGTGCAGAGGCAGGCGAGAGTCATTGCCAAGGTGTCGATGGAGAGTAAGCTTCCCGTCAACGAGCAAGAGTACCTTGATAGTTTCAAGTGGCAGCTCATGGAGGTTGTGCATAGGTGGTGTATGGGCGGCAGCTTTGCGGAAATCTGGTGAGTACATCCACATGCGGGGGCATATGTCAGACTGACCTTGTCTAGTAAAATGACAGATGTGTATGAAGGCAGCTTGATTCGTCTGTTTAGACGTCTGGAAGAACTGCTCAGGCAAGTTGCCCAAGCCGCAAAGGTCATGGGCAACGAGGAGCTGGAGAAGCGGTTTGACGAAGCACTCACGAAGGTCAGAAGAGATTTGGTTGCTGCTCAGTCTCTTTACCTGTAATCGTGATCGCTATGTACAATAGGTAAGGGCGCCACTATTGGGCACAAAAGTACTTTCTCCACCATCACGGCAAGGAGTAACGATATAGCATAGACCACGAATGTCAAAGACGATGCCCCATCCGACATCTCGTCTGCTCATCAGGCCGTGACTCTAATACATCGAGTAACCCCCACTGACACTTATCGTCTGCCCACTCACCCACCCCATCCCCTCACACAGCCCTCTCACCACCTCCGCTACCTCCTCCGGCCTTCCCTCCCTCTGCTGCACCGGCGTCGCCTTCAACTGAGGCGCCTTAATCTCCTCGCTCACCTGCTCCAACATCTCGCTCGTCACAGGCCCAGGCGCGACGGCATTCACCGTCGTCCCATCCTTCCCCAGCTCCGCGGCCCAGGTACGCGTGAACGCTTCCAGAGCAGCCTTACTGGCCGCATAAGCTCCAACGCCGGGGAACCCTGCCCTCGCTCCGACACTAGACACGTTGACGACCCGCGCTGGTCTGCGCAGATGAGGCAGTGTAGCCTGGAGCATCATCAGCGGCGCGCGCACGTTCAGATGGAACATGTCGTCAAAGTGCTCCGTCGTGATCTCCTCTGTTTTTGCGCCCGAGATGGCGGCGGCATTGTTGATAAGCATGTCGATGTTGGGGCCAAAGGCGGCGGTAGTGGCGAGCACGATTTCAGAGGGGGAGGAGGGGAGGGAGAGGTCGCATTGGATGCTAATGGCGCGGGAGCCGGCGGCGGTGATGCGGGAGGTGAGCTCCTCGATGCCGGGCTTGGAGCGGTTGGAGGAATAGGTTAGGGTGACGTTGCAGCCGGCTTGAGCGAGGGAGAGGGCGATGGCGGCGCCAATGCCACGGGATGCGCCAGTTATGATGGCTACTTTGTTGGCGAGGGGGCGGTGGGTGGCCATTTTGATGGAGAATGTGGTTGTCTTGGCTAGAATGGACAACTTGGTGGACGGGAAATGAAGATAAGGGAGGTTTTAGGAGATTGAAAACTATCCAAGTCTTGTAACAGCCTTCTACCTCTACTTACTTTTCGCCTGATCGCTGTCCTTACATCACTTATGTTGATGGTCTGCTTACGGTGTCCAGAGTTTTTATGCTTGGTGACATCATCCTAACGCCGAGTAAAATCCGTATAGGTATCGAGTGGACGTCTCGTCTCAGGTGCATACCTCCATGACCAGACATGGTGGATCTGGATGATTCGACGTTCTTTGCGTTCTGTCAAAATGACTAGCTCGGCACTGTCAGCTCCGGCTCGTCCATTTTCCATCGCTTGCTGTTGGGGTATCCTTCATAAATTCGTTCCAGTCGTAATTACCTTGCTCATGCCTCGACGTCTCTTTCGCTCTGATTCTGCCTGCTCTCCATTGAGTTCTCTTCCCAGATCTCCCGACCCTCGCCCTCCACTTTCCTCATCGCTTTGCTGACCTCGTCAAGCTTGGCCACGACGTCTTGTACGCCAGCCTTCACCTTCGAGAAGTATTCTTCATTCTTCTCCCGTCTTTCTGCAGCATTTTTCAGGTCCTCTTCGCCGTCACGTTGCGGTCTCACCTTCACACCTCTTTCGCTGTCGGTGTCTGACGATACAGCAGCTGCTTCGTCATTGCTCCTGCCGCTGACCTTTCTCTCGCCCTTACTCTTATCCTTGCTGTTCATCTGGACTTTGCCGTCCTTGGTCTTTGAATCTGTTGTATCTTCATGTCCGCTATTGTCGCGTCCAGCTGTCGGTCCCCATGCCTCGGCCAATCGTATCTGTGCGTCTCGAAGCTCTTGCAACGCTTTGCTGTGTCTCGCGCCAAAGACAGTTGTGCCTCCAGTCCATCCGCCTATACCAATCCCTGATCCTGGCGCTGCCGTCTCCACCTCGTTGAGTGTTCTCTGAAGATCTGACCATTGTGCTTCGATACTGCTCTTGCTCGGCCTAGCTCTTAGCGGCACACTGCTGGTGGTGCGAGTGAGATCAAGTATCGAGCCGGTCGCTTGAGTTGGACTGGATGGAGGGGATGCAGATGGGCGCGCAGGACCAGCGAGAGGTGAGTCTGGCGCATGAGATGTGGTAGGTCTGGAAAGCCCTGGTCTAGCAAGGGAAAGGTTGGAGGTATTTCGCGATGGCGGACCAACGAACAGTGCGGGCGCCGGAAGTCGATGCGGTGCCGTCTTCGCTGTAGAAGCTGGCGTCTGACTCGCCATGTTCGTGACGTCGAACGTGGGCGCTGTAGTTGTCGGAGAGGTCTACTGAGGGGAGCGGAACGTGGTCGTAGGGTTAGGGTCTTGTAACTGCTTGAACGTCTTTTTCGCGTCTCCCATGTGTCCTCCTGTCTGACTTGTCGCACGTCTCTGAAGACTCGGTCATCGTCTCTACGAGACCTCCCATATGGCTGTCGAATTCTTGACTCCCTACTTCGATTATGCCTCACCCGCGACTTCCGGCGTCGATGACCTTTACAGTGCAGTTGCTGCTCGAATGTGGCGAATCAGATCGCAGCATACACAAGCAAACCAGCGTGTCCAGAGCCACTATACGTAATATTCGTCTATCACTCTTACGCTACGGTGAGCCGTATCCACCGCAGGACCTCAAAACGGCGAGAGCGCATGTACGACGCATTAGCCCAGAAGTAGAGGATGTCCGTGCAGCAACTGCCACTGGTGTGAAATCATGCTGAACCTGATTCTAGGCATTGCTCGAGCATGTCGATGCCTTCCCTAATATTCCTCACAAAGACCTGGTGATATGGCTGCGTGAGGAGCATCAGGTGATCGCCGGTCTGTCCACAGTATGGCGTGCACTCAACGGCCGTGGTTGGCAGAGACCAGAACGCCCAGCAAAGTGACATTCCATAGTCCTATGGCTTGTTATCAATGGTGTGTTATTTCGGACCTCCGTGCTCCTTGCATGTACCATTAGCGAAGCAGGCATCCGGACTGCGTGTGCAAGCTTTGGACGAGTCGTCGGTATCATGGAGCACTAGACGAGTGTTGCTGGTGTTGGGATGAATGAGGAAAGAGTCACTGAGTAGGTACGTCTTAATCCCTATGTGATGTCGTGCAAGACTGACCGTCATTAGGTAAGCTGCTCACGTGACCAGAGTTGTAAATGAGGACCTCGACCTCAAACACATCATTGACGGCGCATCACCATCTCTGGAGATACCATTCACTTCTTCGGAGAACCACAGCGAATCTGGCAGTTTCGGGATGGCGCAAGCGATTGCTGTTGTAGTGTCATCCCCGCCTTGCGAGCCACCTTCAGAGCCCGAGCATGATGGCGGCATTGACGAAGAAGCGTTCCATCGCTACCTTCGACAAAGACTTCGCAACTCTGGTCACATTTCCGAGTAAGAAGCTTCTATACTTAATCTCGGGTTGCGTAAGCTCATAACTTCAGGCCGCAAGCTTGTCCAGCAAGCAATCCAGGAGAAGCACTACAGGAAAGGCTTTACCGGAACTGATGAGACCATCTATCACATCCGTTTCAAGATGGACGACGACTACTTCAACATTAGAGACCGCATCGAGCATAATCTGAATTCATGCGCCATGCTCAAACTCCCACGTGAGCTCAGAGATCGAATCTGGAAGCAATACTTCAAAGACAACTACCACGTCAGTGACGGTGTCATCCCAATCCTCTACCTCTGTCGCCTGATGCGCGAAGAGTGCTTTCTACTGTTTCTCAACCGCTACCGACCCAAGAACATGTCGCGCACCCAGTATGTCCATTGGAGGACGTTTCAGGACCCTGGAGCACGCATTAGAGCTCCCACCATGTTTCTCCTTGACACGGATGAGAAGATCACCGGTTTTTAAATGTCTTTCGTCAAGGCGGCGAACGGCAACGGCCCTCGCTATCACGCTACTTTAGACTTCTTCTGCGTCAACGATTCATCTGAGGTCCAGGCTGGGTCGAAAGGCATCAAACCAGGCATGGCACTAGGTAAGGCTATGATCGTCGAGCTCGCACGCTGCAGTGTGGATGGCGCATTGTCTATCGACCCAGGCCACTTGACAATGTCCACCGCCGAGAAGGTCTTCGCGTATACGAGCGGAGCCGCAATGGACTCACCGCGCTGCAACTTTGGCAGCTTTGACAGCGACTACAGCTTCAGCCTTTCATACAAGAAAGCACGATAACACTATCAATCCTGTAGACAACACCAAGCTGGTAGCTACGACGGGACTCATAGAGCATGATTTTATAGACACATGCTTCCCAGAATCGGAAACAAGTCTCCATCGTTCTATTTCTGGTCTGGCTACGTGACTGTATCCCGATGCTCGTATGATCACCTCACTGCCACCATAATGCTGCTCAACAGCTCTATCAACATTCCTCGCGCCTCCTGCATACCATATGCGAAGCCCCAAGATACCAATCGACCTTCTCCAAGCACATCTGCCTTTCCCTTTCCTTTTCCTCGCCGACCGCCATGCTACTGCAGTATGTATACCGCTTCGTTCGCTCTAGACCCTCATAGCGCGAGGAGTGACTGTGGCAGGCGCATTCACAGAAGTACGCACCGGCTCAGGCAACCCAGTATGGAATCTGCAGTCCGGCGCAGGGACACAGTGGCAGATGCCCGTGTTCTTGATCAGGCAATCGCAGCATGGTCCTGCCACCACAATTGAGACAGTTCCAGCGAGGAAAGCGAAGAAGGGGAGATGGAGCCACATGTTGCCCCACGCCGGTCCGTGTTGGGGGAGCTCGTTGTATCTTCCTTCTACTTGGCGGCTGCAACTATGTGTTTGCCATGAAGATGACTGTCGATGAGGGGAAAAGAGCGATGTTGATGCCCGATTGCAATACTCCTGGTGAAGAGCTCGGCTTCGTAGATAAGCACTATGTTGAAGACTCTTGTTGAATTGGTTTTTGATGCGGTTTTGCTTTTCATGCAAGCTTCGAGCATGAGTGAGAGATTGAGAAACCAGTCAAGGGCGGCGCAAACTCACACAATTGCATATACGGCGAAGCTAACCATTTCGCAGCAGTCCGTCGAACTTGTTCGAGAAGGGTTCCGTGTGCGAGCTACCGGCTTCTGCTCCTTTCCGGAACGTTGACGGGTCAGTAAGTTCTTCGCTCGATGTGCACTGTCATCGACTTTTGGGGGTTAACGACTGGAGTGTTAGAACGATGTCTGCCGCAGGGAGTTGCAAACTTACCTTGATGATTACTTACCACGACTGGAAATATGTTCATCATCCTCATATGCACCAACACAATGCTCAATTTGGCCAATCCGGTAAGCTCGCTGCCGATAAAGGCATGTTTCAGGAGTACGTTGGTGAATGGAACCTGTCCAGACCGGCCAACTGCATGCTATCTCTGCAATCGAGCATCGTTCCAGACTTGCGGAGACTCATCTGCTCGTGAAATAGATGGGCGGGCTCAATCTTCATGCCTTCGTGAAGTGGAACGTCTATGCAACAATGGCAATCGACGCGTTGAGTGATCTATCGTTCGTGAGGTTGTAGTAGTTGTTGATGATCAAGGCAGATCCAAGTAACGACGTGGCACTTTGCGATTTTGAGCAAATCGGGCAGAGCTGCATGCTCACATGGTGACTTTAAGTATGTACATGAGCGTCTGTTGGTCTGGAGGAGCTTCCCGACGCGTTCAACATGTTTCGATATCAGAGGAGCGAACAGGAATCGGATGTCCGATTCCGTGAGCTTTCACGTAGCTTCGAGGGCGCCTGTACGCGTGTTTCGAGTCTCGTGAGACTCATCGACCAACACGTGAGTACCGCGTGAGGTCAAAATCAATGTGACCTGTGTGTTCCCAAAGTGCTTGTCTCGTCGCTTGCTTTGTCCAATTTCCTCGAGCTCTTGCCTTTAATGCCGCAGTGGATCAGTGCCCGTGCAGCAGTACTCGGATGAGCCGTGCTCAGCATCGCACTCGAAGTACATCAATCGGTGGTGAGTATCGTTCGCTGCTGACGAAGGAGAAGGTAAGGGGAAGTCAGATGTAAGAGATTTCTACGGCTGGGAGAGAGGACTGAACAGAACGGTTTCCGTCAGCACAAATCAAGGGACTCTCCCGCCGGTCAGCATTAGAAACGTGCTCGGACGCGTCTGCCGTCCAACAACACTGCACTATCATATCCTCTGAACGGAAAAGTGTCCTCGTTGCGGCACTGACAAGAACGATGGATTACATGTCAAAAGTTGGTGATAGTCGTGTGGTGTGCATGGCGCAAGTAGAATCGCGTGATCGACAGCCAGAGAGAGAGCCCCGGGGCTCGGCTGCAGCTGATTGCAAGCTAATTGTCCACAGGTACGAAGATCCACGCTAGACAGGCATGCCGGCACGGGGCTCATGTCCCGCTGCGCGCCAGCGTCGAAGTCTGGCGTGTCAGTATCGACACGTCGAGGTCAAGGATTCGACAACTCCACTGCAGGGGTACCTCCGGCAGAGCTTTGTATCAGTGGATCGCAGTGGTGCATGTTTCTGCATGATAATGACTGCCGCAATACCTGAATGATCATGCAGTCTACCGAAAGCAGTGCTTCGCAAATCCTTAGCAAACACATTGTCATATACGCGTCCATTAGCTCTACATTATCAGCTGATGTCGAAAGACAGGGCTTGGAGCTGTAAACATTGCCTCGATAGCCTTTGACCGTGGGATTTTGAGTCCGATACAGACCGTGGCATAGCTCAATGATAGTGCGTATCTCCACCGCTCGTCTCCGTCTCCCTCAAAATAGGTGGGTGAAGTCTGGTAGGCCGTTGCCAACACAATGCTTAAACTCGTCGAACGTTCGTTGAGCCAAACGGTCAAAACAACCAGATCGTTGTGCGCCCAACGTCTTGCGAGTTCCTCGAAGGCTTGTCTCGAATTAACAGGAGGGGCGACAGCTGACTTGGAGTCTTGAGAAGAGCCGCCTGTTCGCCAAGTCTGGTGGCAGAAGTCACTGCTCGCATGAGTAGCTAGAGGTGGCATCCTAGGTACACATCAATATCCAGCTGACTGCTCTGTGTTTAATGCCAATCACTTCCTGCGGATTCATACTAAGTTGATAGGTGAGACGCAAGACATGGGCGCAGAATACCTCCGCCGGTAATGCTTGTGATTCCCCACATACCCACTTCTGCACACTTGCATAACCCCAGGTCGATGTGCAGAAATGACCGTCATGCCGATCCCTCAAGTATTACGATGACATGCAGTATCCTGAATAGTGTCCATGATTGCTACGAGTCATGCAATAGCAGGCTAGAGACGTGCTATGCAGCTCATGCGCACATTCTGCAATGCCGGCGTGTCACTGAGCGGACGGGCTCTTTTGTACATCCTTCGTACCTACCTTGACCAAGTTTGGCAGTGGGTCAACGGAACTGTGCTTAGCAGCTTCGTTGACTGTCACCATCGGGCAACGATCTGAGAAGCGTGCCATCGCTCTGGTGTTGGGGAGCATAGGAGACGAAGAGGTTCGCCGCGCGCCAGCGATGTGATTATGCCAAACGGTCTCATCATCACTGTACCGACCCTTGTGTGCTTTCGTCTCTTTCTGTCATGTCGACATGGCCGTCAGGTGGGATGCTCTTGCCTTTTCCTGTAGTTGTTTACGTTCATGGTAGCAGAAGATGACAAGCACCGTATTGAATGACGGGCGCACTGGTGCAGGAGGAATCTTGTGGTGCCTGCCTGCTCTCTCATCCGAGTTGTCAGGGTATGAATGCTGGTCAATGATGTATGCAGAAGGACCCGCAGAGCATGCTGGATTGTGCGACTCCGACAAACCAGGTGTTGTAAAGCATGTAAGAGCATCTGAAGGCAAGTTATTGAAACCATAGCCTTGCCGGTTGATGCCTGACGTGACGACATCTCTTATGCATCTATGCATCTATGCATCTTAGCATCTCAGCGTCGTACCGCCTATGTCAGTCGAGGATAAAAGCGTGGTGTGGGTCTCTGGCTTCGAGATGCTCAAAAACCAAATCGACACGGTCTGTGGGGATGTGATGCTTGAGTGCCTTATTGACTCGCGACAAAGCATGAGATCCACTAGTGCACGTCCGATGCCGAAAAGCGTAGTGCTCGAGCATATGAAGACAGTCCTCAACGGCAAGGGCAGGTGTAGCAGATGCGCAGTATCCACGCTCTTGTGGATGCGATCGTGCCATGTCGAGCGGGTCGGAAATGCATCGGAACGACCGCCACTGAGACCATCGACGGAGACTGCCTTTGGGTATCAAGCTAGCGTGATATTTGAGCAAGTGTATGGCATCTCTTGTTCGAGAAGGACGGAAGATTGATGAGAAGGACGAGCTGCAGAGATGAATCCCGTCTTGGCTATGTTGGCCTCGATTCGCTACCGTGCCGTAGTTGGTGTGTGACGTCTTAAACCTTAAGCACGGGTGGAGTGAGTCAAAAAGCAATGCCTGGAGTGCTTGGTGGGGCTTTCATCTGGACGTGTCGTTTTGCTCGAGTCTCCACGATCGCGCCAGCTTCACTCCTAAGACCTGCTCCTTTCCGTCGTGCATTGTATGGGAGCAGTCTTGTGTCAACTTTGATGTCAGCGTGGGCTGCAAGAACCAGGTTTGTCCAGCTTCACGAAGCAAATTGACATATCACTAAAGCTCAAGCAAGGTGCAAGTCTTCACACGAGAGCGTCGTTCGTCTGTTGCAGCGAAACAGATCGAGGTCAAAGTGACGCGCCTCGTGCCCGCATGCCTCCATCCCGCGCTGCCAGCCGGCAGGCATTGCATGGCTAGCGTGCAAGGTCGTTCCGCGTCGCTGTACCGGTACATCGATACCTGTGGTCTTGACGAGGCGTACGCAGCCAGACCAAAAACAGCAATTGCGATGTGATCGAGCCTTTCAGCAGCATGTCGAGGCCAAACAGCAATGAGCATGGGAAACCGATACTCAGCGTTGCGCGACATCCAGTCTGTATCAGACTCCAGGTCCGCCGCAGATACCTCGTTGGATCGACCTATTCGTGTCAGTCATGCTGTCGCAAGGATCAAGGCCAGACCTCGAACCACCACACCGGTCATGTCATTAACGTCCGGGTGTCAAATATCCCGGCACCTAAGCCACATCGTTCGCTTGCATGACCGGATCCTAGGGCACACTGGCGAATCTGAGCTCTGCGGATAGTGAAAGGAGTGGTAGAGGTGGCTGTGGAGTTGAGGTACAACCCAACGCCTTATCGTGTACGACCAAAACGGTCAACGGCGAAACCTGCAGCAGCACATCCAGATCCAGGTGGAATCGCAACGTCGTCTAGGTACGGCTTCTCTTCCATCACGTTCTGGATAGACACGATGTGTGCCATAGTGTGAGATTGGTGATCAAGAAGGAGCTCGCCGTTATGAAGCTCTTGGCTTGGCAGCAGCGCCTCCGCGGCTCACAACATCCATACCGGACTCATTACATCCAAGTTGTGAACTATGCGGCATGTCTAAGAATACCGATTGCGCAGCGAGCGGCAGGCGATACCGAAACTGATGAATGCATTTATAGTGTTACCGAGCTAAGTATTCATGGATAAGTACAAGAATCCGAGAGAGGCGACCTGTGCCGACGCGAAACCGTCCGCAATATGCTGTAATGAGAAGTAGATATCAGTATCTCCAATGCTATCCACTCCTTCTCAGCACTTCTTCCTTCGCTTTCTTCTTTCTCTGTCCAGTACCCTTCGGTCCGCCCAACCTCATCTGCTGCTGACGTGCCATAGGAAGCAAGTCCCCTAGCGCTCCGCTGACTCCTTCATCCTCGAGGTCGACAAAGCATAGGATTCTTCCATAAGCATCTGTAGAAGTGTTCCAGCCTTCCCGGATAGCTGTCTCTGAGTACAGTCTGCCAGTGTCCTTCTCGTTGCCTTTTCCGACCTGGCGCTTCTGCTGGCAATCGGTAAAGCCAAGAGGCTTGAGGATCTCCTCGCCTTCTTTGTATTGTTCTTGCCGGGCTAGGCGGTCTTTGGCCTGGCGTTCTGCATTCTGAGTCCTCTTTTGAGCTTCCGTCTTCGAGGATGAAGAGGTAGGGCGAGAATTGGTCTGCTGCCCAGTGCTGGATCGTGAATGACGTGGTGTGCGGTTGTTGCCAACTTTTCGCCGTCGATTCAGTACCACATATGTCGTGTGGATGGGTAGAACTGAAGGAACCCCGGGCGCTGTCATTGCTGTCATTGCTGTCATTGCTGTCATTGCTGTCGGCGCTGTCGGCACTAGAGGAGGATAGGGACTGCGATATGCATATGGTTGTGAGGCAGAGCTCTGTGATGAGCCAGAATGTGCTGATCTGGAGGCGTAGTGTGATTGGGTCTCTGATCCATGTGGAGCAGATGAGGGCACAGTCTGACTCGCAGCTGACGGAGGCGCAAAAGGCATGGGGTGCTCGACCACGGTCTGAGCGCTCACGCCGTGGTAATGTTGATGATCACCAAAGCCGTCTTTCTGCTGCAGCCGCAGACCCGACCATATTCCCCGGTCTGCCGCTCCTCGATGGACTAGGTGCGTGCTGGGCTGATTAGGTGACTGCGCGTCAGGGTGTTCAATCAGGTCTTTGATATCCATCTCGCTAACTCAGCGTCTGTAATAATCCCCAAGTAGGAAATAAAGGATTGCAAAAGAACTCGAATAGAGGATGTTGACTTCCATCATGAAGCGATACTAATATTCTGTTCTTCATCGTCGTGCTCTGGTTACACAAACTCTCTCGAGCACTTTCTCGACATGTCGAAGACGCATGATAATGTCGATCTCAGCCGTGGTTCATTTCAATTAGACAAGTCGAGAGCCTGGCTGGCCGGCATGAACCGGGTCGCGAACCCTCCTTGCATGCTTAGTGTCTTGTCGTCAATGACAGGTTCCGCACCAGTCAAGATGGGTCATCGAGAGGTTACGCGGTGAAAACACAAACAATGAGATGTTCTAACCACTGACCATCAACACGGCAAACTTCGATAGTATGGAGCCCCCGTCTATGGCTGACCGGCATGTCTGAAGTAGTAACGGCGATTCTACAAGCACCTGGTATGATCAGTACTACTTACAGGCATCATCCAAAAAGGTACCCTCGGCCGGTCAGCAGTGCTTTGAAATTGGTCCAAGCCCCATGAAACGCTGCATAGATCACCGCTGCTAGGTATCAGGGCGCTGTGGCTGAACGACATGCGCGAGCTCGAGAAGGGAGTGGGAAAAGGTGGGTCTGTCGAACGATCAAGATGGGACCTTGCGCGCGTCTTGTGCAGAATACAATCCCTGCTGGTCTGCTCGATCTCTGCTTTGTCGATCATATATCGACGAAGCCTAGTTGGATCAAGGATCGATGGCTTAAGCATTGACGCCGGCAGCAGCCTTGTGTCTAGGTAAAAGGCGCTGCTTGCTTGCGTCGTCCGACACTAAATACCGTGCAGAGACTCGAGACCATTCATGTGGATCTGGGAAGCTTCTTGCTCGCGCAGGAACTCACGTGAACGTCACCTTATGTGCGTCAATAGCTCGGGAAATGGTGGCGGCGGGAAGGATTCGAGGTGCTCTAGTAGAAACAAAAGGAAGTCTACGATTTGCAGCAGGGTGTGTTGTCAAGTGCAATGGCTCTGCACGGTCGTTCGCGATTGTCACGGCGGCACGTGGCTTCACCTCCGAGATTCACCGGTCGGTAAACCAGTGGAGAGCGCTCCTTTATAGAAGTATGGCGGCGCTGCAAAAGCACTTGCACGCATCCGGTATGCCACGTTGTGTAAGCATGATCCCGCCTCACCGCTTGAAGCCTACCCACTCATGTTACCTGAGCATCCCTGCACAAGGCGTAAGATTGCTCCATTCTCGCGGAGGCTGAGCCTAGAGCCCCAACAGTATCCTTGTCGAAAGACAATTGCTCAAGTCATCCTTCCGTAGACGCAGGAGCGGTCGTCAAGTTCGAGTCGAGACTAGGTTCGACGCTAAGCTCATTTCGACGAGCTACCGGCATGCAGACCCTTGCAAAACTCCTTTCTGTGGGGTCGGAAATACAACGGCGCATTTCTGGATCTGGGAACGGCCTGCTCAGCCTGACGGGGGAGAACGTCTCTCCGAATTCAGAGAAGGTTATCGAGAAATGAGATTCGAGTACTATGTCATCTATCTATATGCCATCATACAAAAAGTGGTCATTCGTCTGTCGATGGAAGATAGCGCCGTTCTTCGCCCGATTATGGATGGTTTCCTCAACTTCGGTCAAAGGGTGACCCGATATCAGCTTGCGATATATTGACAGGAAAACAGCGGCAGCAGCAAGGTTGCCATCTTTTTCGAAGCGTAGGCCTGTACCACTGATCTGCCCAGTCTCCTTGCCATAATTGTCGTACTTCTTCTTCGGATTTGAGTTCGCAGCATTTTGGGGCTTGCCAACGAAACCAAGTCGAACATTCTCCCTCTCGAGGAAGACAAGTGCTTTGCCGTGCTCGCGTCGAAGTTTAGATTGATGATCCTGCTTCTCTACATCACCTTCGTTGTGGCCAGATCCCATTGAGGAGCCTGGTCTAGACCCTGGTAGACGCTGATACGGCTTGTCGATCTCGTCCAGCTTGGTTCGTGTCGGAAGACGTTGCATTTGTGGGGCTTCCAATGGGGGAGGGTGAGGGCCATGTAGGCTATGAACAAGATCGCAGTAGCTCGGCACTCGATTCATTCTGGCGAGAGCTCGAGCACTTTGGATTGAGGCTGCGTCTGATGATTGGACAGAAATGCAGGATGAGGGCTCGCTTTCAGGTAAGGGCGGTGTTTGTCAGAAGACTCTCCCTGTGAAGCAGAAGAACTTCCTGAGGTATGATCGAGAATAGCTCATCTGGGTATCTATCACTGTCTTATAGAATCCCCGAGCACTCTCATGCCTTTGTCACGCATCTCTCGTTGTTACACAGCGTGATCGAGAATCTCTCACTTGACAAATCTGAGGATTCGTCGACACGGCGAGTGATGCCGGGGGAATATTTACATTGCATCCGGTCAGATTTGATCGTCGTGTGGATCGAGTGGGGCGTGCTGCCCGGGCAATCAGGTACAGTGGACCGCGATAGTCCAAGTATCTGGTTCCCGTTATGTCCAGAAAGACTGTGACGATGCCAAGCTCGACGGACGCGGCTGCACGTAGTAAGGCGCTGGAGTCGTGGTCAAAGTGTCCTCTAGTATTGACGACTACGACGGGAGGTAAGACGTGTCGAGTTCTGCAAGGCCCTGTCACGAGACTAGCAATATGCATTGACTGGACTTTCGTCGGCCGAGTCTCAGCACTTTCGCCCGCTTTGGTGTTTCAGAAGATTGACGTGTCGAAGTGCTAGACGACCTTCGTCATCATCACGGCAGCTGCGGATCATACCAATACAGAAGAATGCGTCAAAGGAAGACGCCTTGTTCGGTGCGCCTTACCCGGCTCGGCAAACACACTCCCAGGTGATATGGTACATGAGAGACTGCGTCGGTGACTCTGAACGCTGCCCGAGGTCCACACTGGGAGTATGCTGAAGGGTCCGTCCAGGATTCGCAGCGTGGGGTGGCAGTCAGGTCTGTAGAAAGTCGAGTCGCGAGGGGCATGTCGTAGTGCTGAGCAAGATCATCGTTGGTGCTCCATCGGGGCCGCTTCCTGACCGGAAAGCCCAGGCGTGGCTGCATTGTTCGACATGTCGTTTGCATGAGTAGTACCCTGGCGGGTCGGCAATCATCACCAAAGTCAAAGAGAGGGGTTGGGTGGGGGGCAAAGAAGTCGAAGAAATGAAGCTCATGCTGTCAGCTGGGACAGGAAATACTGTTATATAGAAGGCACCCCTGTCACTTTTTCTAGCCGCATCCGCCTTGAGATCTATTCTGTCTGCTATTGTCTCTTGTACCCCTGGTTTCTAGTCCCTACAGCCTTGAGGAATTAGCAGTCATACCTCTGACCAACATTCTAAAATTTGATGCTGTTCGGATAAGTATTGAGAGAGGAAGAAGGCATCTGTTGACATAGAGGGTCATGCGCGGTGATGTGGCCTTTCGGCCGAATGCGGCTCAAGAAATGTGGCTTTTGCGGTAGTGTACATCTGCATCAGTGATTTATAATGCTGGATCATGTCCGTGTGTGGGTGATCCTGTCACAAAGGTAGCGTCAAATGAGAAATACCATTCTTGATTCGTTTCAACAACTAAGCATGTATCTGAAGTCTGACCCTTATAAGCAACCCATGGGTATTGCATGCATGCACCGCGAAAGATCTGCACGAAGACCTCTGAAAACCCAATCATCTGTATGTGCCTGCTTTTCAAGAAAGGAGCGGACGCCGCTGGCCGATCACTGTATTACTCTTGCCTGAGTGATACACGGGAGTGATGTGTTCGAAGCGGTATTGATCCATTATTAAGAGAGTGCTGCATGCAAACGACAAAATTGACATCATCGAAGGAAATGCATCCGTCATCCGTTTACAGCATGCCCAGCATGGCTGCAAACACACCGAGAACACCAGTGACCGCCGAGGAGCGAGCGTAAAGATCCTTGGCCGCAGCACCGCTTTGAGAAGCAGTTGAGCTACCGGAAGGAGTGGTGCCAACACCGCCAGGGTTGGACTGGCGGCCCTCACAAGTGTATTGACCCTTGATGACATTATCGCGACCGCGAAGACCGTTGAAGCGAGAGCAGACAGCCGAGATGTCAGCAGTGGATTGAAGGTTGAAGGCACCGGCGACGTTGGTGATGGCGGGAAGCTGGAAGCTGGGAGAAAAGTCAGTATTGGTTTTGATTTGGGCGTCATTGACGATGCTTACTCGCTGAAGTTGCCGTAGGCATCAACGGCACCACCAACCTGGGAGACAGCTGGGAAGCCATCGATGGTGTCGTACTCGGTGTTGTTGGCGACCTGGAGAGCACCGCGGACGGAGGTCAGACGGGGCATGGAGACGTTGGTGAGCTGTGTGTTGGAGACAAAGACAACGGAGCCACCGACGGAAGTAAGGTTAGGAGCTGAGATGCTCTCGTACAGACCGCCCCAGAAACCGAGAGAGCTGTTGACAGTGGCGAGCGAGGGGATGGAAATGCTGGACACGTTCCTGAAAGTCATGTTGAAGGCATTCTCCAAGTTGGGCAGGCTGACCTTGGTCTGACGGCCGTTGAACTCGATGTTCCATGCACCAGTCACCTGCTCAAGCTGCATCTCAATCTCGTTGAGCTGGTTGTTGTTGGAGATGTAGAACTCGCCGACGGTCTCGAGGTTGATACCGTCCAGGGAACCGAGCTGAGTGTCAATGATGCGGACACTGTCAGCCATGCGCACACCCGAGGTGAACCCGAGAGAAGACAGACGGGGGAGAGTCTGCCAGTTCAGAGAGCCGACCTGGGTAAGACGGGGGAAGTTCAAGCTGGTAAGGAGAGTCATGTTGGTGAGACTGAAGTTGTCGCCAATGCTCTCAAGGCTGTCAGCAGAGAGAGATGGAAGTCCGACGGCATTGTCGGCGCCGAGGCTGCCTGTGATGGCCTTCACGCCGCTCAAGCTGATATCGGAGGTAGTGCCGGTCTGGATAGCAATGCTTCCGGTGTATGTAGCGCAACCGCTGAGTGTGCCAGCGTCATCCTGGTTCTGGATGGTGAAGGTACCCGAGGTACTACACTGGGCTGTGAAGAGTGTCAGAAGATAGTCTCCCGTGTCCAATTCTAGCTGTTTACTTACCAGCGGCGCGTCCGGCGATGGCCAAAGCCGGGACAAGAGCGGACTTTGAGAACATTGTGATGTGTGAGCGAAACGTGAATTACTTGAGAGAAGGTGTCAGCCAAAGGTCAATGTGGTTGTGTGAGAGTTTGTTGATGGTTGGGATGTCATTCCGGTGCTGTTTATCGCGCGATAAGCACACTCACCTGAAGTTCTAAAGCTGCTCGGTGGTGAAGACGATGGGAAGGAGGTGAAATATTAGATCCCACGAGTCTGACAGTAATGAAGTTATAGAGCGAGAGACGTGAAGATGGAAGCGTCGGGCGAGAAGTGCTTCGTCACCGGATTGTAGTGAGGAAGGAAAGAGTGTGTGTGGCTGAGAAATTCTGGTAAGGCAGGAGGGTTATTTGACAAACAAAAGGGGAGAAAAGGTCTGTTGAGTTCGACGCCCAGGCGAATCTGTGGAGGCCGGGACGAAGCTCGCACAAGCTTGACGCGAGCACGGATACACGCGACTTGACCGGATAGGGGATGGCGCCGCACTTGGTCTAACACTTGTTGGCAGATCTCTATCACTTTGATTGCGAATGAGCTGCATCGTTTGATACGGTATTTTACAAGGGAGGGTGAATGGTCAACAAGCGGGACGAATGTTGACAATTCTGATGACCCAGGCACCCGCTCTGCACCATCACACCACTGGTCCAAAATGCAGAAAATAGACATGTTTGAGCACAAAATCTCAAATCAAAACCACATCCTTGCCGGTACCAAGCTCAGTTATCAACCAAGCGCGACACTCAGCAAAAACCCCAAGACACTACAGACGGCTCGGGCCTTCAATATCTCCAATACCAGCAAGTGAACCAATCCACACAGCCATGTTATCCTTGAGAGGGCTGTCTCTCACTAGCTAGATTTGACTGCCATTGCACAGACGCTCTCCGGACGCTGCAGCCACTGCAATCTCGCCAGGCCGGGAAGCTGGCAGACGTTATCATTCATGCAAACATATCAAAGCAGCCGTTGCACACGAAACGGACTTGCCACAATCCCTCGCATGTAAAATCCAGAAGCTCAAGGTTCGACTCTGGAGTCGCAAATCGCGCATTCCACCAGTTCTGTCACGAAGGATGGTGACGCGGCTCTCCGAGCTCCTTCATGCACGAGGATGCGATCCCAACCATGATCTCCCCACCAGCCGTTGACCCAGTGTTTGCCGTAACCAATCATCCCCGCTTTTCCCACACCAAAACGCACTCTTTGTAGCTCTCACTCAGGAACCATTTTTTATGCCTTTCGGGGAAGTCGATGGCTGGAGCTTCTCTCTGCGGCATTTCCATAGCTACCACTTGCGCAAACGAGGTTGGACTCGTGGCCCAGTCGAACATTCTTCCTCGCCTTGAAGCTTTTTGACAGAAATAACCTCGACATGTGAAACAACCTCTTCGGGAAAATGAAGAAATCACCGATCTGCGGCTTAGCGGCAAGCAAGCCTGCTCGAAAAATCTTGGGTCGGCCTTTGACAGGACGTGTTTTTTACCGAAGGCCCGATGGGCCGTACAAAGCTTGACCAGCATCGCTTCACTCGGACCAGGAGAAGATAACCGTCTAGAATTTGTTGCCACACTTACATGGGTGTACAAGTGTTCGGGGGACTAAGTTCTCCAAATGTGCCGTCGACCATGAGATGCTGCAGAGTCCAGTGGTGCCGAGCTTGCACTGAGATATGCAGCTTTGGTATCCCTAATGCAGTCTTTGCCAGCACAATTATCGCGATATCTATTTACACGCTCCAGTCAAGTATCTGTCGTTGACATGTCTCTTTCACACTGTGTCGCTTTCATGAGGCATTCTGAATAGCATCGATATTGGTCCCGCCCTGTGTCCGGCCCTGGCCAGGCATATCCTCAATCCTCCACATATACCACATGAACAAGCTCCTATCAATCGTCAGCATAGCAAGTCCTCACTCATAAGTCTTCACGTACCTATAAGGTCTGAACTGCTCCGCAATCTCAATCATCTCCTGCTCAGACATGTATTTCCACTTTCCCCCCTTACTCTTCAACCTCGCCACATCCCTCCCCTTGTACGCTGCCATACCCCTCTGCACCCCCAAATCCCCAGTAGAGAAAACATCCATCCTCTTCAGCCCAAAACAGCAGAACATCTCTACACTCCACTTCCCCAGCCCCCTAACCGCCACCAACCTCTCCATCACCTCCTCATCCGACGCTTCACTCAGCATCCTCGCCGACAATTCCCCGGCCTCGAACCTCTCCGCCAATCCATGGATATACTCCGCCTTCCTCGCGCTCAGCCCCGCCTCTCGCAGCCTGGCCAGCTCCGTCCCCACCACCAACTTCGGCGCAGGAAACGTCGGCGGACCGGGATGCGTCGACCCCTGATACCCCGCGGGGAACAAGTTGATGAATTTATTCTTGATGCTGCTGGCCGCGGCACCGCTCACTTGCTGCGCCATGATGCCCGAGGCCAAGGAGCGGAAGGGGTCCACCTCCTCGGCGAGACCGGAGGGGTCGAAGATGCGGCAGTGGTGGGCGTCGATGAGCGCGCGCAGGGACGCGTCGACGCCGAGGAGGTGCGCTTTGGCGTCTTCGAGGAGGCGCAGGTTGGTGCTAGAGGGTGCTGGACGGATGCCGGGGACCGAGGAGGGGAGGATTCGGCTGCCGTTGGGCGTGGAGAGGGGGGCGTTGGTGCCGTGGGGGGTCGCGGGGAAGGTTGGGAGAGGGTCATCGATGTCTCCTGACGATTGCGAGGGCTGGGGAGTGAGCATGACGCTTATGGCGGAGGGGGTGGGTGTCATTGGAGGTGGGATGGGAGTGCTGGGATTGGGACGGCGACGTTTGGCGGGCGATGGGGTCGTGGGGACTTTGAACCCGTCATCGATCTGAGAGCCATTGAGAATAGGAGATGTGCCATTGGCGAGGTCAGGGACATCCTTTGTAGGATCTGTTGTTGGACGTGCTCGTTTCTTGCTCGGTGTGACTGCTTTCACCGCAGAAGTGATCGTGTTTGCTACTGCTTGTGTCTGAACACGAGTCGATCTCCGTAAAGACATGATGAGAGGTGACGTTGCAAGACTGGCAGCTTCCACTTGATAATCACTGCTATGTTGAGCCGAGCATTGGTCTTGCTTATCAAAAGGCCCAGGCACTGCAAGCTTCAAGTGGCGACGCCAAAGACGTGTACAACAGTGCGCTCGAATTGATAAGAGTCAACAATTTCTAAGAAGCAGGGAGTGTATTATTCATTTGCAAAATAGAGTAGCAAAACACACCAGCACATCACCGAGCCATGTCAAAGGATCTAAAGCTGAGTAATGGCATTCAATGTATCAATGTGGTCCGTGCCAGCTTGGAAGAGGGTCTTCGATACAATCTGCTAGGGAGGCATACGGACCTCGATAATATCACATGCTCGAACGAACAGAACATGATGTGAGTCATGCTGCATACGTAGCAGGCCGTGTCTCAACGCACCTGCAAGTGATATCAGAAATGCTCATGTATTGGTTTTTCCTGTCTACAGTGGAAAGCCGGCCGAAGTCCAGACACAGTCCTTTCCCATATCGTCCTCTGATATCACAGCTTTCCCATGCTTACTGCAACGTCGAGACCGCGGAAACTTGAAAACCGCTTGATTGCTGTACAGGTTCTTTACTCGCTGAAAAGTGTCTATGAGTACACAACTCTCCCTCCTTGCCCATGACCTATTACTTCTTGATCACCATGGCGTCCAAGTCGAACCTCTCCCTCTTCTCACGCTCGATCTCTCTGATGATTGGACTGAGATATTCCACGTCCTAGCCTTATGTCAGCAATTGATACCCAGTCTTGCAATGTATGCCGTACCTCCTCTGGCTTGGTGTGCTCGTTAGGTGGGAGAAGCTGGTGTGCCAGCGAGCACTGTAGATTTGTCAGACGTCTCTTGCATCTCTCTCATAGCATGTTGCGGCGAACCTGGAAAGCTCTTCGTAGGCGGTAGACGCGGTCATAGGCCTCCTTGGGTGGTAATCTCTTCAGCGCAAGCATGACAGTATCGTTCTCTTCCGGAATAAGGTCATCGGCCCTGCAATATCCTGGTCAGCTCTGTATCATTTGGAGCTGTATCATTTGGAGAGTATGGTAGTCCATCGTAGAGGCCTCATTGGCCCATTATCGACATTGAGAAGAGGCTGTTCATACCTCAAACCGAGCTTCCTGTATCCTGACGCATCGGCGTACCAGTTGGCAAGTGGCTGCATCCAGCGCTTGAGCCATGGTCGCTTGATGACAAAATTGGTGAATGAGGGCTGCGACATGTTGTGTGGGTGTTGTGTGTAGGAATGACTTCTTCAGTTGAAGCCGATGTGTCGTTTGATTGACAGTAAAAAGTCCCCTTGAATTGCTTGACGCTCACTGGCCAGTCCGGTTTGGCCCGTCCGAGCCACGCCATTACCTCATCCGGCTTGCCGTCGAGGCTTTTCAACAAGCTTGATCAATTCCTCACCCCGCTCTCAGACCACCACAAAGAAACACTCGAAAAACACCACAACAGCTCGTCTTTTCAGCACAGCACAGTCACAGCTTCTTCACGAACCTACGCGACCAATTACACTCCCTTCCTCGAGCTAGCACACCGGGTAATGGGTTCTCTCCGATAGTGACGGCTCCTCGGACGGTGCAGCGGGAATTGTCCCGCATTGCACCGGAGTCACCGCATTACCAATCGCGCAAGACGAGAATTGTCGAGCTATTGAGCTCTTGAGCATGAGAAGGTGAGAACATAAGATTATGCAGAGGACCATGGTTTCCTCCTCGGACACACACGATCATGGTCCCCCAACCACTGGATCTTCTCCCGGCGGCCGACCACCTTCGACTTCTTCGCTTGCGCAATGGTCGACTCGATTTCCTAGCACTTCAGTCAACAGCTTCTGCGGAGCAATGGCAGGTGTGGCTTCTGGCATTGTCACGTGCCCACTCGATGTGATCAAGACCAAGCTTCAGGCGCAGGGGGCTTTCAGACAACAGCAGAGCTTACGCCATGCTCCGACGACAAGCGCTGTGTACCACGGCATGGTCGGAACAGCAAGGACCATAATCAAGCAAGATGGGATGAGAGGATTGTATAGAGGCTTAGGTCCTATGCTTCTCGGTTATCTGCCAACTTGGGCGGTGTACATGGCAGTCTATGATAGCTCAAGAGAGTACTATTATGGTAAAGTTGGTGAGTAACATACTTGTCTCCTGAGTGATATGCAGCTAATTGAGACAGAAAACAAATGGGTAGCTCGTATTTATGCTTCTGTCACAGCAGGAGCCTGCTCGACACTTGCAACGAATCCCATCTGGGTGATCAAGACTCGATTGATGTCACAAGTCTCGAGAAGTGCATCCGATGGTGCGCGAACGCCATGGCACTACAACAATACACTAGATGCTGCACGTAAGATGTGGGCAACCGAAGGGATCGCAGCCTTTTACTCGGGTCTATCTCCTGCTCTCCTGGGACTTACACATGTCGCCATTCAATTCCCGCTCTATGAGTATTTCAAGATGCGATTCACTGGAGTGGAGATGGGCGAAACATCCAGTGAAGGAGCTGCAGCTTCACAAACCGCTGGCATTCTAGCCGCGACTTTCCTTAGCAAAGTTTGTGCAACATCTGCCACTTACCCGCACGAAGTTCTCCGGACGAGATTGCAGACTCAACAACGAACGCACCCAAGTCAGTCGCCTGACGGATTGACGCCATCCAGCAAAGATCCGAACTCGAAAGTTGCTCCGGGGACGTCCAGCTCGGACGGCATGCGAAACAGACCTAGATACAAGGGCATTGTCAAGACTTGCCGAATCATTCTCGCTGAGGAGGGCTGGCGAGCTTTCTACAACGGCATGGGCACAAACATGTTCAGAGCCGTCCCAGCTGCAATGACCACTATGCTCACGTACGAGACACTGAAGAGCGTCATCACAAAGATGCAGGAGGAGGGCAGGTCACAGCTTGGACAAGCTGCATGAGTGTAGACTGGGTGAGATCTTGTGACATCTCCCAGCAGGTCACAGTAGACCAATCGGGGACCAACAGCGCGGCGTTCGGGATGTCTTGGATCTATCATGAACATGCATTGAGATACCTTGAGGATGAGATCGCATGGTAGATATGTTTCTTCAGCTCATTCAAATCATCAACTCATCTGCTTGGCGGATAACTCCAATGTCGCGTAACCATACTACGAATTAGCATGAATAGCATACTGAAATGTCCGTGTAAAGGTGGACCCATGGGGAAAATGTTGCCCCAGTTCGTCAACCAGCGGATGTCCCTGGATTAGTGATGGGGTTCACCTTGTTAAAGTTCAAGTTCCGAGGCACAACTGATGGATAGCTTTCAGGCTGCTCGGACACGAGAAAGGCGACACCAAGGCATTTTTGCACGAGATTGCCGAGATTTACCACGGCATCTGCTCGCCGAACAAGGGCCCAGAAGCTCCAGACGAAAATCACTCGGCAAAGGCCGCAAATTGAGGCTCAAGAATGCCATGTGAAGATCTAATCTATCACATGATGGGCCGAGGTTAGATCTGAATGTCGTCAGTGCTAACAAAAAGCTTCCAAGTCCGCCGCCCACTCCATACTCAGCCGATTCTCGACGTATTATTCTTCATCTTTCCACATCAGAATTCATCCCAAGTAATATAGTCATGGCTCCAATTACTCCGACACCCGAATGGGTAAAGAAGCTGAAGCCTTCCGGTCCCCAAGGCTCCGAGTTGCTCGCTCAGGAGCGCGCAAAGTCACAGGTCGACACTGATGGCCTCTCCCGCTTCCTCTTCTCACAGACTGGCCTTGACAGGAAGAGGAGGATTTTGAACATCTTGAAGTCCGAGAAGGTTTTCGACAAGTCGCAGAACTACTTCGCCGGACGCGTAGACAGATTCGAAACTGCTCTTGCGAGAGCGAAGAAGCTCCGACAGATTGCTGTACACCACAACTGGACTCAAGATGACAAGATCGTTGCCAACGATCTCATCTCAGAGCCAGGCCCATACGGCTTGCACGAGAGCATGTTCTTGGTAAGGCACTATCTCACCCCAACGCAACACATGCTAATCCAAAAAAAAGATAACTCTCCGTGACCAAGGTTCCCCTGAACAGCACGAGAAGTTCCTCAAGAAGGCTCAAGCCTACGAGTACATCGGCTGCTACGCTCAGACCGAGCTCGGTCATGGCTCGAACGTCCGTGGCCTCGAGACCACCGCGACTTGGAACCCTGAAGATAAGACTTTTGTCATCCACTCTCCCACACTCACTGCCTCCAAATGGTGGATCGGCTCCCTTGGCCGCACTGCGAACCATGCTGTTGTCATGGCCCAGCTGATCATCGGCGGCAAGCCATACGGCCCACATCCATTCGTCGTCCAGATCAGAGATATGAAGACCCACAAGCCGCTAGAGAACATCCACATTGGTGATATCGGTCCCAAGTTTGGATACAAGTAAGTCGATCCCTCTGAGCAAAGATTCGGGAATAGAAGCTGACGTATGAACAGCACCATGGACAACGGTTTCCTGCTCTTCAACAAGGTCAAGGTGCCACACATCTCTATGCTTGCCCGCTTCTCAAAGGTCGATCCTGAAACTGGCCGCTACAGCCGTCCTGCCAACCCATCGCTCATCTACGGGACTCTCACCTGGGTTCGAAGCACTATCGTCATGCAGGCCGGTAGTGTCCTTGCTCGTGGTGTGACGATTGCGACTCGCTACGCCGCCGTCCGTAGACAGTTCCAGGACCGTGATGCGCAGGATCAGAAGACTGAGAACCAGGTCTTGAACTATACTACTGTTCAGATCCGACTACTCACACTTCTCGCAACCACATTCGCTCTTCACTTCACCGGTCGTGGTATGATGCAGCTCTACGAGGCCAACCAGAAGAAGATGGCCGGTGACGCCGGAAAGGTTGGTGATGCAAAGCGAGGAGCTGGACCTGAAGAGACACACTCCGGCAGCGACTTGCTCGCCGACCTTCACGCCACCTCTTGTGGTCTGAAGTCATTGGCTTCGAGTACAGCTGTCGATGGCCTCGAAGTGTGCCGTCGTGCGTGTGGTGGCCACGGATACTCGAACTTTAGCGGGATTGGTCCCTGGTACTCCGACTATCTGCCAACCGCCACCTGGGAGGGTGACAACTACATGCTTACCCAGCAAGTTGCCCGATACGTAAGTCCAACTCGTATGCATGTATGGGAAGAATGACATTGACATGACACAGCTCCTCAAGTCAGCTCGAAGTGTGCTCAAGGGTGCCGAGCCTACCAACGACACCACTCACATCCTCAAGAACTTCCTCAGCAAGTCCGACATGGGCGCCGCTTTCGATGTTCTTGGCAAGGACGAAGACCTTGTCGATGCTTTTGCATGGCGCAGCGCCTTCCTCACCTTCGAGGCGTTGAAGCACCGTGATGAGCAGAAGAAGTCTTGGAACTCCCTCCTCGTCGACTTCTACCGTCTCAGCCGTGCTCACTCTCAGTACATGGTTGTCAAGAACTTCTACGAGGCTCTTAACGCACCAGATGTCACCAGCTCGCTCGACCCCGAGACCCTCAACCTCATGCACAAGCTCTTCCGCCTCTACGCTCTCCACACTCTTGAGCAAGAGGCCAGCGAGTTCTACACCTCTTCCGCCGTCACCGTCCGCCAGATCATGCTCGCACGCACCAGTGCCGTCATGAAGCTCCTCGAGGAGATCCGCCCACATGCGGTTCGCCTGGTGGATGCTTGGGACTTCCCTGACTGGCAGCTGGACAGCTCGCTTGGTCGGCATGATGGAAAGGTCTACGAGGACATGTTCCACCGTGCCAGCGAACTCAACCCGCTCAACGCCATCACAGTTGATCCTTACCCCAACAGCGAGGTGTTGTTCAAGGAGGACAACAGCCGTGACTTTAAGAGCAAGCTTTGAGCGTAGATGCGAATATACTAGATGGCGGGCGGTCACATTTTGATGTAAAATTTATCAGTAATGAAAGGATTGTGTATCTCCTCTGTTCTTACACTGTGTCTTTTAGCTGGTGATGACATTCCAAATGATACTAGCAGGTGCTGGGAGGTTCGTGTCATGACATATGCTTCCGCCTACTGCCAAACTTTCATCATGAGTGGCGACCCTGTCCGCCTATGAGAATAGCTCCTGAGCTTAGTATTGCTTTTGAGAAGTGACTTCACAGATTGAGTTCTGTGCCTATAAAGTGTGCCTGTATTGAAGATATAAGAGATGAGACCTCCTTTCGTGATACTTTCACAGAACCACTTCCCAGCTGTATCATCGCACAGAACATCATCTACTATCAAGATCGCCGACAAGAAGTATCACCTACCGTCGAAATGAAGCTCCCGACAGCAATCTTCGCCATCATGGTTGTTGGGTCACTCACCATCACACAAGCCACTCCCACACCAAGCTTACATCCGGATCCTGACTACCACTGCCATAACCCATGCCTGGTTTTGACCATGTTCTGCGGTGTGTATCCGTTCTGCCATTCTAAAGCCAATTGCGACATCAAAATCACCACTGTCGAACCTCCTCCTGGCCAAGAAACTCCTATGATCGAGACGCCGGACACACGAAAACTGTAAAGAGCACACCTGGAGCAGCAATGTCTGCCAGTAAAGAGGCAGTCCAGAGGGCTGCATTTGCCAAAGTGATCGCAGAACAGGCGGGCAGCCAAAAGCTACATGATTTCAGCATGGATATTGGAATGACGGACTCTGGAACGAGGCCCAAAAGTACTTGAATACGAATACAATAAAGGTCTTCAACCAGTTGTAAGCTTCCTAATTTACTGCCTCTCTTGTGCGGCTAGTCACGGCTGAAGCAACGCGGAAGATGGTTCGCATGCGGCTCAAACTGCTTCCCCACAATTCGGCCTTACGTGCATGTGGGATCTCGGTCGGCCACTCGCGGCTGTTGTAGATTATTTGTCGGTCTTGTCCTTGGATAGCGCTTACATGCGCGATCCGGCCGACAGGTAGGCGGTCGAGTAGAGGTAAGAGGCATTTGGTCGTTTCTGACAGGCTGAGACTTATTCTCTTTCCTTCACATCTCCGCTCTTCTCTCTCCTCTTCGTCAATAGCTCCCCTCACACTACAGACATCAGATATGGGACATCTTGCCTTCCTCAAGGGCGCAGTAGCTCTTGCTACGCTACCGGTACGAAAGCACCCATGGTGTGCCATCTAGAATGCATGCTAATAGAAATAGTTATTTGGTATCCTGATCTATCGCGTCTTTCTGCATCCTCTGGCAAAGTACCCAGGCCCATTCCTCGCCAAATTCACAGATCTCTGGGCAGTGTGGTACGCGTGGCAGGGCAGCCTCGCACAGGAACTTACGAGATTGCACGAGAAACATGGTAAGCAAGCGGCTGACGGATGACGGCCGCCGACATTGCTGACAACCAAATTAGGCGAGTTCGTCAGATTTGGGCCTCACCGAATATCCGGCAACACGGTGGAGGCACTGGAGAACGTGTATGGCTTCAAAGCCAACACTCGTAAGAGCCAGTGGTACTACACGTTTGCGGTCGATCCTGCGAGACCAAGCACACACACCGTCATTGACAGAGCCCAACATGCCCGAAAACGCAGAGTGGTTGCTCAAGGACTTTCCACCAAGTCTACTGCTGCATTCGAGGAGCATGTCATTGAGAGTGTGGACATCCTGGCTAAGCAAATGTCTTCGTCCAATATCAAGCCCGAGTACAACGACGGCTGGACTGACAGCAAGGACATGGCTGAGTGGGCCAGCTACCTGACCAACGATGTGATGGGCTCCATGGTCTTCAGCAAGCGATTCGGCCTCATGGAGACCACGGAAAATAGGTGGCTCAAGGATGCCGTGCCTATTGCCGCACGTAACAAATACGCCTGCGGCTTCATGCCATGGATTATCCGCTCTGGGTTTGACACGATCATCATGCCAAAGCTTGCCGGACTCCGCATCAAGCTGAAGGCGTTTAGCATTGCTCAACTCCAGAACCGCTTCGCCCGCAAGGACGACGAGAGCCTGCATGATATCTTCCACTTCATCCTCAAAGCCACGGATCCCGAAACTGGCGAGGGTTTCGGCATGCATGAGCTCGGGTCCGAGGCCAACCTCATGATTGCGGCAGGAGGCGACACGACTTCCACCGCTATTGCCTCGACATTCTTCTTCGTCACAAAAGCCGGTAACGAACACGTTCTCGAGAAGCTTACCAAGGAGATTCGAAGCAAGTTTTCGTCCCTTGAATCCATTCGACCTGGCACCGAACTCAGCTCCTGCACCTACCTTCGCGCCTGCGTTGACGAGGCCATGCGTATCTCACCACCTGTGCCTTCGCCGCTCATGCGCGAGGCTCTGGTCGGCGGCGTCAACATCAACGGACACAACTTCCCGCAAGGTACTGATCTCGCTGTCCCTTCGTACGCGATCCACCGCAATCCCAAGTACTATGCTGAGCCACTTCATTTCGACCCCCAACGATGGATCTCAAGCACCGCGGGAGAGAAGGACGCCTCGACACAACTGGCCCAGTCGGCTTTCTGCCCCTTTTCCATTGGGCCGAGGAACTGCGTGGGCCGAAGTGTAGGATACCTTGAGATGACCACGACCATTGCAAGAATTCTTTTCGCCATGGACATCCGTAGGGAGCCGGGCAGTGTGGAAGGCGAGGAAACGGATGGGACGTACAGACTTGTCGATGGCTTCGTGGCTGAGAAGACTGGACCATTTGTGCAATTCAGGCCGAGGAAGGATATGAAAGCATGAAAAGTGTTTGGCATATGATTGAAAGAGGAGGACTTTGCACGCATGGTTACGATATCTACCATGGTCGGGCATCAGGTTGGTGTTGGATTTGATGACTTGAAATTCGATAGCATAGCGCAGATATCCGGTTGAAAATGCTGGGAAAGTAGACTAGGTACAGATGTCCTAAGTCTACTATCGTCTGTAGATGCTCTTTGTGGGCAATCCTGTGATGACTTCTGAGTGAAATGCCCCTGAGGACCCCTCAGATCGGATTCTCCCGCCCGTCAACGACGTGATTGGGCAATGCCACGAGACCCTGCTGCACGTTCAGAGCTCCGCCGAAATTTGTGGAGGCGAGCAGCTGCAACGAATCCAGGCCTGCTCAGGAAAGCGAATGTCGCCCCTCATACGACGCGTGCAGCAATTTCACCATCTTCAATCTCAATCAACTTTCGCCATCTTACCACAATGGCAGCGTCAGTCACTACCACAGCGACAGAGTCGCGGACACGGCCAGTCATTCGTTTGAAGCCAGATGTAGCACAGAGACCGACCACACCGCTGCCTAGCAAAGAGCAGGAGGAGTCAAGTTTCTTATGGACGTACACCGAGGAGCCACACAGGAGTAGGAGACAGGCTATAATAAAAGCACACCCAGAGGTCGGTTCGGACAAGGAATTGCAGGAGGTGGCAATGTCTAACAATGTCAGGTTCTCAAGCTATGCGGCCCCGAGCCTCTCACTATCCCAGTCGTCATTGGGGTAGTCTCTCTCCAGATCCTCTGCGCATATCTCCTCCAATCGACCTCGTTCTTCTCACTGCGATTCTTCCTTACAGCCTACATCATCGGTGCGACCGCGAACCAAAACCTTTTCCTCGCCATCCATGAAATCTCCCACAATCTCGCCTTCAAATCCGGTCAACTCAACCGCCTCTTCGCCATCTTCGCCAACCTCCCAATCGGCATTCCCTACTCCGCCTCCTTCCGTCCCTACCACCTCACCCACCACAAGAGTCTAGGCGTAGACGGTCTCGACACCGACCTCCCCACCTCCCTCGAAGCCGTGTTCCTCGACAGCGTAGCAGGCAAAGCCTTCTTCTGCACGTTCCAGATCCTCTTCTACGCTCTCCGGCCCATGTTCGTCTACCAAGTCCCCTTTACCAACATCTCCGCGCTGAACGTCGGGACCCAACTCCTCTTCGACCTCTTCATGTACAAGACCTGCGGCGCGCAGGCCGTTAAATACTTCATCTTCTCCTCCTTCCTGGCAGGCAGTCTGCACCCGTGCGCGGGGCACTTTATCGCAGAGCACTACGTGTTCGACCGCCAGGGCATCGAGAAGAAATACACCGAGGACGTCAAGAAAGCCAACGCGGACACGAAGGAGGCGTTGAAGAGCATCCCCGTGCCCGAGACGTTCAGCTACTACGGTCCGTTGAATCTCTTGACCTACAACGTGGGGCTGCACAACGAGCACCATGACTTTCCCGCCATACCCTGGACTAGACTCCCGGCGCTGAACCGCATCGCGCATGAGTTCTACGATGATCTGCCGAGGCACAAGAGCTGGGTCGGGGTGATTTGGCAGTTCATCAGGGACGAGCAGGTCGGGTTGTGGTGCAGAGTCAAGCGAGCGGAGGGTGGGAGGAAAGTGGGTGCTGGATCCGGTGACGCTGGGTTGGGCAAGGCGGATCCCATGATCCAGTGAATTCATTACATCTCGTTATCTGGTGGCAAGCGAGGGGGTTGTATATAATAGATGCGCACGCAGGGATCAGATTGGGTTTCTTCTTGCGATAGACGGAAAGGGCAGGGAAACAAGGGGGAATGAAGAAAGACATGAATATTCCATTATGCTCGTGAACGATGGTGGTGCCCCTGTTGCCCGAAAGGCGGATATCTTCGCTGAACGTCGTGCTGGATGAATGAATGAATGAATGAGAAACCTTGCTCCGTGAGACATTACCTCCTTTCACCCCCCCTGGCTAGTCCTCTGCCCATCTGGGGTTGCCGGGGTATGCAGCCTCCCACCAACTGCATTCCCTCAAACCCTGCAGCCCATCCCGAATCCCGTCCTGACCCCATCCCAAATCCCACTATCATATCTCTCTCTCCCCCCCCCCCAGAAAAGCATTTCAGACCTTCCCCCGGCTGGGATGCAGAGCACTCTCCGGCCGCCTGAGCCAATCAAACTGAGGATTCCCCCCGATCGGCGCCGAGATATTCAACGGCAGCGGCGGCGCCAGACTCTCCCTCTTCTTGCCGAAGGGGTGGAAGCCGCCCTTTTTGAAACACATTGTCGCGCGTGAGTACTTTGATGTCGGACTATCGCCTGGCTCGGGGGTGACTCTTAGGTGGTGATTGCTGGGACCGTTGTCGGCGTGGGTGTAGGGATTGGAGTGTGCGTGCGAGGGAGCAGGCCCCGTGGAGGCCGTGTAGCTTGGTAGGATGGGCGGGTCCCCGGGCCTGCCTCCGTCGAGACGGTCGTGGATGATGTGTAGCGGGTCGGTGATCAGGCGGAGAGGATTGCGAGAACGGCGGTCGGGAGGGGTGACCGGGGTGCGTGGGGAGGAGCGAGGGGAGGAGCTGTGGAAGGAGGAGGGCGGGAGTTTGGACGACATTTCGGGGGCCGGCGTCATGTGCGAGGCCACGGCACCGTGGGCGCGGACTTGTCGGGCGGTGATCCCTGCTCGGCGATCGCGGAAGAGGTAGCTGGCGACGAAGTTGAAGAAGGATAGGATGAAGATGAGGATGCCGGCGCCGATGACGATACGCCAGAAGCCGAGGCCGAGAGCCTCCTGGCTGTTGGCGGAGTGGTTCAGCTTGCCGAGGAGGTTGGTGCCGAGTATGAACATGGCTAGGGATAGAAAGACGAAACCATGCGAGGGAGAGAGGAGAGGCATGTTGCGGGCGAAGTATGATTTAAAGAGGTTGAGTTCGGAAAGGACGATGAAAGCTGTGCTGGGTTAGTGGTGGATGCCAGAAGGAAATGGATTTGACATACTGGACGAGAAGGCAACAGCCACGTCGGTGCAGGCGTCGAAAAAGAAAAACTAGCAACGTTAGCCGTGAAACTTGCACAAGTACTGGACGACTTACAGGGGAGTCTGTGGTCGTCTTGATGAGCATCACCACACTCGCTGCAATCACAGCCAGAAGTCCAATGACGTTCATCACTCTGATGCAGTTGAGGATGATGTATCCGGGACCGGCGAGTGACTCGGATGATAAAACCATGGTTGGCAGCTTCTTGCGAGGAAGCACGTCTAAATAGCTGGGCTTGTCAGAATGAGCATCTCCGACAATGGCATGCTTACTCACAGGTTGAAAGGATGAAGTCGAAGGAACATTCAGTATTAATGATGTCTGACCAGCAGATGGAGAGCGAACAAGGGTATCAAGAGAAAGATGGAGAAGAGGAGAGGAGGTAGATAGAGGAGGCCTACTGCCTGCGGACCTCTATTCACCAATGTGACAGTAGAACAATCAAGAGAGTGAAAATGAAAGAATGAAAGCTATTGAAGCGAGTGACAATCGTCCACATATGACCGACCCTCAATGATCACGGACGCGTTTTGCCACTTGCTGCATGAGAGCCCGAACGCGTGCAATCGAAGGATGTCTGCTTCAGACTATCGACCCTGGCGGCAGTCGATGCATGAGGATATAAGAAAAGTCCAGACGCCTACCTCACGACTATTTTGAGCAACGTGCCTGTCCAATTGGTTTGCTTACTTCAGAAACAGACCATACTTGTTCGTCGGGGTACACAGTCCCTACCATCAAAGCATTGGTTGAGATTGATTGCATGCCGGCGCGAAGGTGTTTCAGGTTTGACGAATCCGCTTTCTCGAGCTGGGCCTTTGACATGGTGTTGAGTCATGGTCAGTGAATCGGCATTGTCCGAACGATAGGGTGTTTGCTATTGTTATTGTGGACGTTGAGGAGTGTAACACTTGATGCGAGATGTGGTTATCGAGGAGTGGCGACCTGTGAGGTCGGTGTTCAAAGAAGCACAGCGGCGGCGCCAAAAATGGAAAGCCTCGTGGCCCGTGCGCAACAGCCTCTCTTCTGGCCACTCGGACAACTCCATGCTCTTCTCTCCTTTCTCAGGACACAGCAGAAACCGGCACAGCACCCTGCTTATAAGCGCTCGTGTAACCTACCAAAGACAAGCCATGGCCCGCGGTAACCAGAGAGACAAAGCGAGAGAGAAGAACCAGAAGGCTCTTGCCGGACAGGTCAGTCAGCGCACGGCGACTAATGACATTTCTGACAAAATACAGAAAACCAAGAACAACATGTCGGGCACAGAGTTCCAGAAGTCGAAGGAGGATGCAGCCGCGATTATGAGAGCTAAGCAAGCGGCAGGTAGGAGCATCATCTCTGGCTTGCATTGTCTATTTACTGATTCATCTGTAGCCGACGCGAAAAAGGCAGAAGCAGGACAGAAGAAGTGATCGTATTCCAACAGTGCATGTCTTGAGCGACCAAGACCCGGTCCCTGACTTATCAGTCTTGGCAAAAGTGTAGGGTGGCATTCTTTTCGAGTTGAATTAGCGTGACTCTGATAGAACGGAGACTCATTAGCACCATGGGCAGGACTGGCTTACCTAGTGACCGAATGCAGTTTCACTACCATTGTCTGTGCTGATGTTCTCCGGACTCAGCGGCGAACCTCTCTACTTCGAAGATAACCGGTGGCGGACGCCCATCTGTGTTTGGCGTTGCTGACATGCTCAGGTCGCGGCCATGCTTCATCTCTGGATCATCTCGGCGGTTTTGGCATCTCGATGCGCTGCCTGTTGCCCGTCGAAGAACCCTGTGTAGTACCCTGCGTGATACCAAGACATCATGAGATTCCGCAAGTTCTCGTCGTGGACTGCGAGAGGTTAGGAATGACAGTAAGTACACGGTAGTGCCCACATACCTGATGAAAGCAGGGCTTCTGGCACAGCTTGTTGTGGTGGCGGTGGTCTCGAGCTTGCGGTATTGGTCGGATGGTCATGAGCGTCTGGATTCGCCTTGAGCTGCGTTTCGTCAATGAAATCACTAGTATCATGCCTGGCTATAACCGTTACCTCAGTGCTGTGCGAAGGGTTGGGTGGTGGACCAGAACTGCCCTCCGGCATGTACTCGTCGTCGTCCTCCTCCTCCTCCTCCACTGCTTCTGCCGGCGGCTCTACCTGATTTGGGTCCTTACTTGTAGAAGCCGTCAGTCTTAAACTATGAAAGTCATTGTACGACTGACTTTGCTTGCTCCTCATCGTTGAATTGCTTGATCAAGTCGTCTATGTTTTCGCCCTTTGCAGCTATGCTGTGATATTTCTGGGCAACATTTAGCGACTTGGATAATTGTGATATAATCAAAGCTTACATTATACTCCTCCAAGGCACCGTTCCAAGAGTCCACCAATTCGCTGTCATCCCAGATCTCTCTGTGCGCCTGCTCATAATCTGCCATGTCTAGAGTGCGTTCGAGCAGGTGAATGTGGTGCCGATCATGTTGCTCACTGCGAGGTTGCTGCTTGTGCTTGGCACTCGCAGGCCATGACTCGTGGGCTTCAAAAAAAATGTCCCAGAATTTCAACTCCGCAAAAGAGACCTCTTCTCAACAGCGGGACCAAGGACAACTTGTCTACAATGGCAGAGACAGTACCCAAAAAGCGCAAAGGTATGGACGAGTCACAAGTGGATCATCCACCGAAATTGACTTTTCTCAGGCGCATCAGAGACCACCGCAGCTACCAAGCGAACGAAGGTCACTCCCACAAAGGATGTGAAGTCGAAGTCGAAGTCGAAGTCTGCAGAGACCAAGGACACTATTACCACGGCGCCGGCTGTCAAGGCACTCAAGCCCACGAGTAGAACTACAAGATCCTCCAAAAAGTCATCCACTCTCGTCGATCCTACAACCAACAATGAAGACTTCGCCGGCTTCTCCTCTGACGACGATGCCCCCACCACCACAGCAGACCAAGCTGCCCTCCTCGCCGGCTTCTCCAGCGACTCCGAATCCGACTCCGCCCTCCCAGCAGCCATCACTACTATCCCGTCCCTTCCTGCCTCCACCGACATGCAACAACAACTCAAGATCGCAGCCGCAGACCCCGACACCACTCCCGGCGTTGTCTACGTCGGCCGCATCCCGCACGGCTTCTACGAGCCCCAGATGAAAGACTACTTCTCGCAATTCGGCACCATCACGCGTCTCCGCCTCAGCAGAAACAAACACACCGGCCGCCCGAAACACTATGGCTTCATCGAGTTCGCGAGCTCCTCTGTAGCCGACATTGTGGCGAAGACAATGGACAAGTACCTCATGTTCGGCCATATCTTGCAGGTAAGGAAGTTGCGGGACGAGGAGGTGCATCCGGAATTGTGGAAGGGGGCGGGCAGGAGGTTCAAGGCTATGCCGAGGAACCAGGTCGAGCGAGGGGTGTTGGAACGCGGGACCGGCAGGGAAGGGTGGGAGAAGAGGGTCAAGAAGGAGGAGAAGAGGAGGAAGGGAAAGGGGGAGAAGTTGAAGCAGCTCGGGTATGAGTTTGAGATGCCCGGTGTCAAGGCTGTGGAGAGTGTGCCTCGAAAGGCCAAGGTGACTGACGAGGAGATGGAGAAGATCACTGTTGGGGAAGACCTGGCGGAAGATGTGGCAGCCGCCGGAGAAGCGGCGGTAGAGGCGGCGCCAATCGTGGACGAGGTCACGGAGGAGGTTGAGACCGTATCGACAACAGGTGCGAAGAGGAGTAAGGGGCGCAAGGAGAAGAAGGTGACCAAGAAGGTCCGATTATCGACGTAGATATCATGTTCATGCATCTCTCTACTTTTGACATGGTCTGAGCACACAGTCGTGACGCCATTTGCCATTCAAGCTTCGTTCGCAGGCATAGCTGGTTCTGTCTCTCATGCCCCTTGTTCGCACTCACAACGAGTGTCTCACGTCTATGTGCGCCAATTGGCGATCCATAGCTCTGGCGACTCGCATTCGCTGTCATCGCCTCATCTCGTCGTCACCGTCGTTGCTTCCACCTCACTTCACGATCAGAGCAGCACTAGGCACCAGGCCCGCCTCTTTCAGTGTCTGACCAAAATCCTGCCCATCATATGTCTTCTTGGGAAAGTTTGTCGTGAAGCTCGACGCCTGGAATCCAGACTCGCCAGCGATAGCCTGCGCGACCTCGAACAGCGTTGTCTCAACAGGGAATGTCTTCTGCAGAGTCCCGTTCGGTGTTTGGAGACGCAGCCGTGCCTCAGTGTAGCTCGCGGCAGGCTTTGGGGCAGACGGCTTTGGTGCTACTGGCTCGGCTGCCATGGGTACAGACTGGCCGGCGCGGGCAGCCTTCTCCTGTTCTGCCTTGAGTCTGCGTGCTTCCTTGTCCTCTTCGATCTTAGCCTTGATTCGCTTCTTTGCTTCGATATCGGCCTGCTTCTCTTGCCTTTTCTTCTGGGCTTCCTTGATCTGCTCCTTCTTCGCGAGATCTTCCTTGATATCTTGTAGATCCTTGGCCTTCTTGCGTGAGATCTCCTCGTTGCGCTTCTTCGCTAGCTTGTCCTCCTCTGACTGCCCTGCGCGTTTTGCAGCAAGCTTCAAGCGGAGTTCTTCCAGCTTGGCCTTCTTCTCCTCTTCTGTGAGGGGTGCGATCTCCTCAGTCGACTCCTCGAAGTTCATGTGTTCAGACTTGCTCGCGTGGAATTCGGCTTGTGCTTGTGAGCGGAACTTCTTGCCGCAATCTTTGCAGACCAGAGATCGTGCCGATTCGCCGGCGGGGATATTGGGTGCATCTGGCTCTTCCGCTGCGTCTTCTCTGAGCTCCTCGATCGACTTGTCTTGGTTTCGTTCTAGCCAGTCGATTGCGCCTTGGAGATTGCCGCCCTTCTTGACAGCAAAGGCAGCCTTTTCCTCATCGAACCCCATCTCCTTGAGCGTCTCTAGATCCGACATCGTGGCTGAAGAGAAAGGCAGAAGCAATTCTTGTATGTTTCACTGATCAAGTCGAGCGCTCGGTACTTGGAGGATGCAACCTGCTGTTGAGCTTTTTGGCTCAAGACTTAGCGGATCAAATGAGCACTCTCCACATGAAGTGTACCTGAGATATCTTCAGGTACTCTAGGAGTGCGACGTGAATTGAACAAGCTTGTTCAATGAGAACAGAGATGTGAGTGTAAGGAAACAGACAGATTACTTCTAGCTGCTACTCACAGATGACGATGTGGGGTCTGGAACTGCGGCCCGAAGTCCCAGCAGATGACAGATGACGAACCTGGCTTGATCTTGTTCCCAAGGTTTCCTTCACTTGACGCTCATCTTTGATCACCTAATCTCTGCTTGCACTCTATCGGCTCCTGTACCTCTTCGTTCGCGACGTTTGTCAGCCTTCTAGATTATCTAACAATTGCGATTGGATCTTCGGCAATACCAGGAAGCGCGCATATCAGCCACAATGTCAGTCGAGCTGGAACCAGCAGAGCTTGGGTTCAAGAGACCTTTTACCCAAGAGGTATCGCAAATATTGCGCCTCTATAACCCCGGCTCCAACCCTGTCGCGTTCAAGGTACCGTTCCCATTCGTTTTCTAGTGGATTTGCAAGGCTGACAATCTACAGGTCAAGACTACCGCTCCGAAGCAGTACGCATTCTGCCTCTGAATGAAGCATGCCTAGACTTACCATTTGCAGATACTGTGTTCGACCAAACTCCGGCCGTATCGAACCGAAATCCGATGTAGAGGTACAAGTACTGCTCCAGGCGATGAAGGAGGACCCACCTCTCGACGCAAGATGCAGGGACAAGTTTCTCGTACAATCCATCGCAATCGATGCCGGCAACGAGTACTCCAACATTCAGCAGGTCGTGAGTAGCTGGTGATATTTTGATGTGCTGCGGTAGACTGACACGTGACAGTGGCAGCATATTGAACAGACAGCCAAGTCCAACATCCAAGAGAAGAAGATCCGTGTTTCTTTCTTGCCAGCGGATGGATCGGCTCCAAACGGTGTCGGTTACGGTGACGATTCCTTCTCGCGCGATTCTCCGACACCAGCACCACGCACACCACAACGAGGGTCAGAGGCTAGTCCATCAGGCCCTGTATCTCGACCCGAGTCGCGTCCCGAGGACAACAAGCATCTTGGAGATGCCGTGTCTTCAGCTCACAACCCAGCCACCGACAGATCCGCCGTCGGAGCTGCTGCAGCGTCCGTAGCCAATGTCATTCCTACATCTTCCAACGACCTCCAGAACCAGCTCGCCGAAGCCAAGGCTCAAATCGCCAAACTTCAGTCTCAGGCTCAGGATTCTGGACTGAGGCAGCGTAAGACGGAAGCGTCTAGCAAGGACTCCAAGGATCGCGTTGCCGCAGGACTCGGTGTCCAGCAAGCGACCGCAAGCGGTGTTCCCGTCCAAATTGTGGCTGGTCTCTGCTTGCTCTGCTTCCTCATCGCATACTTCTTTTTCTGATCGATACTTCGTTATTTGCGGAGCCACGGCGTCATGACGGGATTGGGAGGAGGACATGTGGTAGAAAAGAGAGAACGGTGACAGCTGCATGGAAGCCACCTTGCGGTGTAGCTGCGTCGTGATGCGAGCAAATGTACTCTATTCACTTCTACCAGCGCTTGCAGAGACAACAAGCACGCAAGTGCATGAGCTGTCGAATGAGATAGCCACCAATGCTAGCTTTCAAGCTCTGCTCTATCTGCAGCGCTGGTCTCCTTAACAAACAGCTAGCCACACAAGACCAGATCAAGACGTGTCTCGTTTCTCTCGACTTGTGTGCTGTGATTGAACATATCGATGAAATTGCTCAGAACTCTACCGTCACGTCTGAGTGATCATGTTTGACAAAATCGCCCCGCAGTCCGAAAGCTCGTTGCACTCGACATTGACCCGCAAAGTGCATGCTCATCACGTCGATCTCGACTACTGGGACACCCTACATAGACTCCTGCCTTGAGCGTCACACAATGCCATCTGAATTATAGCACCAGATATGCGCCCACCACAACCTCGCCTCTTCTCCCTCCCTCTCCGTTCCCCACTACTCTCTCCTCTCCCCCGACGACACCACGCCCGCCCCTACGCCGCGATCCGACCAGCCCCGAAACCAGGCCAACCCCTCCCGACACGGAAACGACAATCACCAGCCCCCTACCCCCCACCGCCCGCGAGTCCGACCACGACCCTCTCCTCTCCCATCCCGCCTGGCCCTTCCGACGACGAAGGGACACCCTCCTCGGTCCCAGCGGCCTCGTCGGCGTTGAGAGCGCAATGGTCCCCGCTCTCCTCCCGCGCCCGGTCCAGTCTGCCCTTCCTCCTGTCCCTGCTGCTCGGGCTAGGAGCAGGGGGGTGGCTGAGCACCTGGTGGCTCTCGAGGCCCTTGGAGCCCGGGAGCAGCGCCGATCTCCGACAAGTGCAGCGGTTGGAGAAGGAGGTAGACGACTTGTTCCTCGTCAAGGTGTACAGGGGGAAGTGTGTCGCTGCCGGCAGAGCGATTCGGGGCGAGGGAGGGGGGGATTGGAGGGAGGTTGATATCGATGCGTACACGGGCGGAGGGAGGGCGGGGACGGGAGCCGTGGGGAAGGTGCGTGCTGCGGAACTGCGGTTTGAGGCGGAGAAGAGAGCGCATGCGGCGCGGGTGGAGGAGAGGGAGAGGGAGATGGTTGCGCAAGGCGGGGTCGGGGACGACAGGGTTAATATGGGAAACAAGGGGGGAAAGGAGGAGAGGTTGGAGGGGTTGAGGCAGCAGGCTGAGGCCCTGGGTTTGACTGTCGATTTTGGAGATGGGGACGGGGGAGGGAGTGATGGGAGATTCGGAGGGGGGATGGTGAGGGAAGTGCTTGGAGGAAGCAGGGGGCTGGCGGTGGAAAGGGCCTTCTGGAATAAGAGGGAGACGGAGCTGGTGGCGATTGTGCATCTTGGTAGGGGCCTTTGCGGGTGGCCGAACACGGTGCATGGAGGATTTCTGGCTACATTAATGGGGGAGAGGCTTGGGATGGCAGCGGAGTTGCTGAGAACAGAGGTACTGCCAAGTCCTGGGCAGCGGGAAGGAGGGAAGGGGCAGGGAGAGGAGGTAGACTGGAGAGAGCTGAAGGAGCTGGAAATTCAGTATAAGAAGCCGACCTATGCTGGACAATTCTACGTCGTGAGAGCAATTCCACGGATTGCAGAGGACGGCAGAGGGATTGAGATCGAAGGAGTGCTGGAAACCCTTGAGGGCAAAGTTACGGTGCAAGTCAATGGCAAGGCTGCGACTGTTGAACCAGCGCCTGTCCAGAAGGCCGGTGGGACCAGCTGGCGACGGTGGCTTAGCTGGACTTGGTGAAGATTGTACATATAGTGGCAACACAGCCAAGCCATGTATCACTCGCGTAGATGCAAAGATGTTCTAGTCCACAAGCGGATAGCGGTTTGTAGTAGAAATGACAATTCCGATTCCTCATTGCGCCTAATCGTATCGTTGGTGGTATTTGACATTCACACAAAGCCAAAAGGGGGAAAGCAGACCAAATCGACTGCACGCAAGCCTACACCTTGTCCACGTCGTCCTATCCTAGCACCGTCTTCTCGCCTTTTCGACAACGATTTCTCTCGCCCTGTCACTGCCGTATATCCTCGCCTTGTTCCTGATCCGATGTCTACTTCTTGCTTGCGATCACTGTGGTTTGTCAGCAAATTTCGCCTCCCTGCTCCGAAACACCTACCAGATGGCACAATGATGATGACAAGCAAGATAATGATGCCAACGATAATACAGATTCTCATCTTCATGTCTTTCCACTGCGATCATGTCAGCGTGTCGTCGTAGGTTCAAGGAGAACGTCAATACGTACCCACATCTGCTTGCGGACCCGGTTGGCGCCGCGGCGGAAACCTTGAGCAGAGACGGCGAGGTTGTCGGTCTTATCTTGAAGCGAGTTGAGGTTCTCGCCACGTTCCGACACCTTGTTGATGTTGCTTCGCATGACATTTACGGTGGAGTCGATTTCCTGGAACGACAATGTCAGCATGCACTACATACCGCCTCGCACATCTCGGAAGTGGGCGGTATCCGCGGAAATCCTCCCTGTGTCTATCGAACCTTCTCTTGCCACGGACTGCCTCTGTCGCGTAGACTTTCAGGGTTGGGGTAGAAACGTACAGCTTGGAGAGCGGCAGTGCGCTGGTTCGTGTCCCTTGGACCTTGCGATCCGCCAGCGCCCTGTCCGCTGGGGATGTATGGGTCGTATGGGGCGTCCCTGTCGGCCATTGTAATGTGTGTGTGGTGCGGGAAGGTGATGGAAACTTGTTGGAAAGCGGAGGCCTATCCGGAATGGCCGATGTTTGCGACTAGTGTTGAGAAGTGCAGATGGATGATTGAGTGTCGCACGAAGGGTGTCAAAGTGATCGTGGTGGCTGTCGGAGGCGATTTGATACGACGGCGGACAATGGATGAGGTTGCGCAACGGTACGGTAGAGATGGCAGGAGGTCAAGTCACGAAGAGTTGCCAAAGCGAATGAAGCTGGTCCGACGTGCTCAAGAATGGTCCGTGCGCCTCGGGTCAACATGGGACATATGCATCGCCCGCATGGAAACGGTAATTAATTCACTACAAGCACACCTGCAGTGACGTGCAGATGGGGCAGGACCTTCGCTTGGTTGCCTCAAATCGCCTCGTGTGGTACGATTTGTTCTTCAATGCATTGCAGAGGCCTGCCATACAAACAACCTGGAGATGGTAGCAGTGCACAAATCGCGGGTTACGTCAGTGGAAAAGCTCACTGCGATGCCGATCGACCTTGTGTTTAACAGTCAACCACAGCAGTCAAGGCGCATGGTGACAAGGTTCTTCGATTGTGGTTACTACCTGCAGCCGCAACGTAGATATCAAGGAATTTTCCAACTGCTCGCGGCTCTCAGAGTCAATGTCTCGAGAGTAAGTTTCGGTTTCGGACTTGTTAATGAGGTGGGTCTCGCAGCGTGGTACCGGTAGGTGAATGAAAAGTCCGTAGAGGTAGGTGTATTTGACCGCCAACACTGCTCCCACACTCGGAATGGGTGTCATAGATCACATCATGGCAGCTCAAGTAGAAACACCGGCCTTACGGCAGACCATTCGAATTGGCACGCGCAGATCAAAACTCGCCGTTGTACAAGCCGAAGGTGTACGCGATATCCTGCAGAGAGTGGCGCCACATCTGCAATTCGAGATGATGATAGCTTGGACATGATGCTCCAGTCCAATGATGATGCTGAGCAATTGGGCAGAGATCTCGCTGTTCGCCTTGCTGAAAAAGGTGCAGACAAGATCCTCCAAGATATCAATGCCCATAGACCATCAAAAGATTAGGTAGGTGAAACTACGGCGCGGCCTGAACTGCTCAGAACCCATTTAGCGACCATTGACTCGAGGATCACGTGACATGTGAAGAAGCTTTCTGGTTGGTTTGGGACATGACAAGATGGCTGCAAATTTTGCCAAATGTCTTTGTCGATACAAACCAACGACCAATGAGCCTAGAGACGTCCTCCTCTGAAAGAAAACAAATCAAAATAACAAGGAAACGGCAACGAGAGATTTCGCTGGGCACGAATTCTCCCATTCCTTGCGTACTCTGGGCAAAGACGTCACCTCGACATGCAATCTATTTTGGGTACAATGTCTCTGTATAAAGAGGACAGGAAGCATAGTAATACATCCAAGTCTGTCGAATGCACACTGCTGTTGACCTAAACCTGATGGCCACACTTCAAGCAATCGTGATCCGGACTCTGGATCCGGTGTTTTACAAAGTGATGTGCACTCCATGATGCCCTTATTAGCAAAAGATGTACCAAGATGTACCAAGAGTGGCTGTGACGGAGAGAGAGACACGGGCCACAACAGACCCAAACCTTGGCGCCTTTCTCCCCTTTGATTGCGCGGGTTCGGGCTTGCTGCATCTTGCATGATCCATCTCACTCCGACATCACCATCACCTCCACCACCGATATATCTCACGACCACAAATTTACGCTCGTTCTTCCGATACCAGCAAAGTCGTCACGGGAAGAGCAGGGCCTTTCCTCTTTTCGCGCCGGGACAGCGCTTCACTCCTGATCCCCATACTGTCGCTCATCTCGTCTCCGGTCGCACCCTGATTCTCACCACTTTCAGGCTGACGGCGCTTGAATAATCCTGTTTACGAGTCTGGTCCCTCGAATTATCTCGTAATATACTACTACCCAGCTGTTCATCTACTCGTCGCGAAATCCACGACCGTCACGCGCACTTCACTTTTCCACGTCCAGCCCTTGGAACGTAGGCGATACACGACCACATCACCGCACGACACACTACCAAGTACATCATGAAGTTCTCGTCCAGTTTCGCCGGAAAGGCGTGTACCGCTCTCTTGGCGGCTCAGACTGTCGCTGGCATCTCGCTGAACACGAATGATCAAGGTCAGTCTCGCTCAAAAGTCCTTCCAGCCCACTCAGCACTAACCCGTACCAGCCTCTGTCAAAGCAGCAGCCTATACAGTGGCGAACAAGATGCTCATGTTCTACCCGGGAAACAAGACTGGAGGCATTCCTGGCCTGCTGGGAGACCCATATTACTGGTGGGAGGCCGGAGCCATGTTTGGGTCATTGGTGGACTACTACTATTACACTGGGGATACTTCCTTCAATCCTACCGTGACTGAGGGCTTGCTCTTCCAGGTCGGAGACGACAACAACTACATGCCTATCAACCAAACGAGGTCCCTCGGAAACGATGACCAGGCCTTCTGGGGTCTCGCTGCCATGTCCGCCGCCGAAGTCAACTACCCCAACCCTCCTGCAAGCAAACCGCAGTGGCTGGCGCTTGCACAGGCCGTCTTCAACTCTCAGGCCCTGCGATGGAACACTGAGTCTTGTGGCGGCGGTCTCAAGTGGCAGATTTTTACATTCAACAACGGTTACAACTACAAGAACACCATCTCCAATGGATGCTTCTTCAACCTTGCTGCACGCCTTGGCGCATACACTGGCAACCAGACATACAAGGACTGGGCAGAGAGGTCGTGGACCTGGAACCAGCAGATCGGTCTTATTAGTCCACAATACGAGTTCTTCGATGGTACAGACGACACCAAGAACTGCTCAGAACTCAACCGCATTCAATGGTCGTACAATGCCGGTGTCCACATGTACGGTGCAGCCATCATGTTCAACCAGACCGAGTCCGACGTATGGAAGGACCGTGTACAGAAAACCTGGGATGCTAGCAAGGTCTTCTTTACTGGTACAGGCGGTCAGATCATGTATGAAGTGGCCTGCGAACCCAATGGAAACTGTAACATCGATCAGCAGTCTTTCAAGGCCTATCTCGCACGCTGGATGGCCGCCTCTCTCAAGGTAGCTCCTTTCCTACGCGATCAGATGATGCCGTATCTTGTTGCTTCGGCGAATGCCGCCGCCCAGTCGTGCGTTGGTGGTGAAGACGGTATCACTTGCGGTACTCGCTGGGACACCGGCGGATGGGACGGTCTTTACGGTGTGGGTCAGCAGATGTCTGCCCTCGAGACCATTCAGTCCACCCTGATCGATTACGTCGCTGGTCCTCTCTCGAACACGACTGGCGGTACCTCCAAGGGTGATCCTCTAGCCGGATCTGGTGGTGACAGGGATCCCGATGAGCCCGTTCGAGCCATCACGACCGGTGACCGAGCAGGCGCTGGTATCATCACGTTTTTGATCTTGGTCGGATTGGTCGGTGGCGCATGGTGAGTACACTCCCTTTCTTCATCTGTGATTTCAGATAATGACATTGTCCAGGTGGATGATTGCTTAAATGAGCAACATCGTAATGAGAAACGCCGCCATCATTACATCTTAATCGCTCTTGTACAGAATAGTCCCCCCCCCCTTTTACTTCTCAATACCCCCAGCGGGATTGGTCATTATGGACCTGGAAAAATGGACGGGGTTCAGGTATGCGGTATTTCGTTTTTTGAATCAATCAAATAAGAAACAAAAGCTTTGATAGCTATGTCAATGTGTCTTGTGATCAGGAACAATTTGTCACGCCTACCTCGCTTTCCCCTTAGCAGAACCAGGCCCTCTTTCACCGTTCCGAGAAGAAATATGCGTTACTAGATTGACGTCCCTTCCTGTAATGTGTGGGTTGGGCGTCTCATTGTGCGCTTACATATGTCGGTGAAAAGTGGAAAGCCTTCGTAGCTGCCGTCTTCGCTGTCTATGGCGTCCTCTTCCGGGATATCCCAAAGGATCTGCAATATCTGACAAACCAGATGGATCGTGCAGTCAACTAGATAAAGGGAAGTTGAAGAGCCCTTGATGGTCTGTGTCATTGGTCATGTGGCGCTGAGAAAGGAAGCAAATTTTGCTCTATCTAGAGCAACCGAAGCAGGAATGTGACCGTGACATCGTGATAGTAAAGGGATGGTAAGAGTGATTAGCTGATATTAATACAACCGCTTTCGACTCATCAGCCTGCGCACTGGTACCAGCATAGGCCATGTCCATTGCATCAAGATTCATTCGATATTGTTGCTCTCCAACCTTATGTACTATGGCGGATAGCCTATGCTTTTTAATACGCTTTCTCGCAGGGCCAGAAGTTACACTATCCGTCTCGTAGTCTGCTTCTACAGCATTGCGAATGGCAGTGACACTGTCGAGGCCAAATGTCTTTCGGGGGAGATGTACCAAGAGCTGCAGCATCACACAAGTCTCCAGAACAATCCAACCGCTCGCATGGAAAGAGTCCAGATTCTACTCCTGTCACCGAAGGGCGATCACTCAATCACCCCAGCGAACGGCACGCCCGGTCCGGCACGCCCAGTCAAGTCAATGACCCGACGACGATCCATCCAGCGTCAGCTTCTCGATCAGCGATATGACCTTGGCCTTCTCGCGCAGATTGCGGTCGAGCCTATCATCCTCCCTGTCCGTCGCCTCGAGACTCTCGCGGCATTTGCGTAAGATCTTTGCTGCCACGACCGGCGGGAAGGCATTCCCTACCTGTCCCCACTGTGCGGAGCGAGTCTCGCCCTTGAGGACATATGTATCGCGAGCGCCGATGAGGCGCATGCCTTCGTGGGGTGTGAGGCTACCGCCGAGCCAATGTGCTATTCCGGAGGACTTGGTGATGGTCTTCACGAATGTCTTGCGAGGATCGAATTGTGCTCGGTTTGGGTTGCGCTTGTTCAGATACCGGACATGGTTCGGATGGTTCGCGACAGGTCGGCGGAGGAGATCGAACATGGAGCGAGGCTTGGTTATGTCGGTGTCTGGATCTGGGAAGTCGGGGAGTGCTTCGCCTGGTCTGCCCGATGGTGGTTAGACTTCTCAACGACAAGACTAGTGCTGGCTTTCTTCACTTACGCAGCAGCGATGAATATCAAACGCTTGCGGTCCGAGTCGCAGCCGAATCCGCGGAAGTTCAAGGTAGCCATCTGCACGCTATAGTCTGTGTTCCAAAACATAGCAAGCATTGCTGCGAGCCACTCCTTGTGTGCTTGCCTTGCTAAACCGAAGGTCTGCTCTAAGACCACTACTCGCGGCCTGAGCTTCTCTAGAATATGCTCTAGCCCCAACAGCGCCGCCCTGTTGATGTCATCATTGCGACCTATTCTAGTGTGTGCTGGGCTCCATGGTTGACAAGGAAAGGAGATGACTAGACAGTCAACGTCGATCGAAAGGCCATACCGGTCGATGAACTCCTTGAAGTCGGAGCAGACGGCATGCGGTTCACCATGGTTGAACGCGAAAGTCCTTGCCGCATCGATGTTGTTATCGCAGCCCCAAGTGACCTTGAATCCAGCGAGCCTACCACCTTCACTGGTGAAACCGGCACCACAGCAGATGTCTACAAGACAATATGACCCGCGGCCTTCAGCAGGACCAGCAGATACATCGCTACGGCCGTGACGTTCGTAGCGTCCTTGCAGACGAAGTAACAAGTCCTCGACTCTATACTGCTGGCTTGGGATGTCCTTGCTTGCGAACCGGGTCCATGACTTGTGCTTGGATCGAACGTTTCTGCCGGCGGCATGTCCGTCGAATCGAATAGTATGCTTAGATCGGCACCAGAGCATATTCGGATCTTGCGAGAGAGGATCGTGGAGATTTGTCGAGAAGCCCCTCTGCCTGCGATCGTGCTTGATCATTTCTCGGGTGTGATTGGTGTATGTCAAGTCCTTTTTCCTCACTGGTAAAACGTGTCCCTTCGTATACGTCTCGAGATAAAGTCCGCAAGACTGTGACTTTTCGCTGTCCTTGTAGATCTCCTGCATGAGTATGACTTCATTGCAAAAACCATTGAAACCGCCAGGGAGCTTCACCATTCTCCGATAGCGCACGCCCTGCAGCACAAAATTGTGGCCTCGGCCAGGATCTTGGTATATGCGCTTCACCTGCAGGTAGTCACCTGTCTTGTCAATCTTGATGATATCGTTGAGGTGGATGTCGTACCGTGTGATCTTTGTCCTTTTGATCCAGCCTGACGGCGCCTTTTGATTTCTCTCGGACGCTGGAATGGTGGAATCAAGGATACCATCGATGTAGATCCTTGTAGTGTCGACGTTCGCCCTGTCATTGCTGCTATCGTCGATGACATTTTGTGAGTCTGCTCTGCTGGACTCTTGTGCAGTGGCTATGTGTGTTGGCAAAGTCTTTTGTAAAGGAAGGTACAACGTAGACATACGGTACGGACTGAACCTCGCTCCGACCCCTCGTGAGCGATATGGAGGCATCGTAATGCATAAATGTTTCAAGTGAAAGTTGCTGTAGGACCTGCGCAGAAGCGAGAAATCCTATCTAGTCTCACGAAAGGGTGCATAGGACGATATGAGAAAAGAACAAACGGTTGTGAGATGTGAAGTGAAAAGTGAAAGCAGAATAGAGGGAGACATGATAGGGTGTTATGATATGCACATCCTGCCTGTGGACACGGCATGTCACATGCACAGGTAAAAGACATGTCTGCTTGCAACAGCTCGCATAGCACAAACCTCTGACAGGCATGGCAATTACTGCTAGTCCACCGCATCACTGACGTGTCAGGACTGTGCGGATCCTGCATGCGAGCAAACGCCAGTATGCAAACGCCAGCTCTGCGCTTCGCTCCAGATGAGGAATTGATAGAAGACGTCGGCACGCGTCGGGGTGAAAGTGGATGCATGCAGGTGCGGGAAGGCCCGCCGCCGTCGGCGATTGCGGCCATGGGGAAATTTTTACGTTTAGAGCAGACGGATTCCCAGAAAGAAGTTTTCAATAATGTATAACGACAATCACCGGAGTTATTCTGGTCACTACCGCTTGACAGTGCGTTCTCATCCATCATGCTCTTCTCGCATGTCCCTCAGCGCTGCTGAAAGCTGCACGCCTCCACCAACGGATCACCCTCCCTGAAAGGACTCTTTCACGCTATCGGATAGTGTCCCAAGGTAAGTCACGTCGCGTGCTTGATTCCCCTCGACTTATCCTGCATGATGAATTGCGTATCAAAAGATGTTAGACTACGAGAAAGCGCATCTGTCGACAACCATCCGCCCTGATCACTTCTTCCTCCTTGCATGTTCTCAGTCTGTCCCCCCATGGCTATCGGCTAATCGCGGGGTCCTGTAGATCATTCACATCCACCATGTGTGGAATTATCGCAGTGCTCAAAGCCTCAACTGAGGAGTCGGCGGCGGCCGAACTTCATCAAGCCCTCTACTACCTGCAACATCGCGGTCAGGATGCCGCCGGAATCGCAACATGCGCCCAAGGAGGGAGGATATACCAGTGCAAAGGGAACGGCCTGGCATCAAAAGTCTTCGGGGATGGCTCGAGGGTTGCAGATCTGCCTGGGTTCATGGGCGTCGCGCACTTGAGATATCCTACAGCAGGAAGTAGTGCAAATGCTGAAGCGCAGCCGTTCTATGTGAACAGTCCATACGGCATCTCCTTCACGCATAACGGAAACCTGATCAATGCGCCGGAACTCAAGGATCATCTCGACTATGTCGCACACCGCCACATCAACACCGACAGCGACAGCGAGCTCATGCTCAATGTCTTTGCCGACGAGCTTAACCAAACGAAGAAAGCTCGTGTCAATGCCAGCGACTGCTTTGCCGCACTGGAAAGAATGTACAAGAGATGTAAGGGAGCATGGGCGTGCACAGCGATGCTGGCTGGATTCGGACTGATAGGATTTCGAGATCCACATGGCATTCGCCCCATGGTCATCGGATCTAAGAAGTCCGATTCTGGCAGTGGCATGGATTACATGATGGCTTCAGAGTCAGTGGCGCTCTCACAATGCGGCTACGCCGACATTAAAGATATCAGACCCGGACAAGCCGTGATCATCGAGAAGGGCAAGGAGCCAGTCTTCCACGATGTTGCAAGAGAGGAGAATTATGCGCCAGACATGTTCGAGTACGTCTACTTTGCACGTCCGGAGTCGATCATCGATGGTATCTCCGTCCACCGAAGTCGTGAACTCATGGGCGAGCGACTCGCGGAAAAGGTCAAGGCACAACTGGGTCCAGAAGTTCTCAGCACGATCGATGCGGTCATACCTATCCCAGAGACCTCTCTGATTTCTGCCTACTCTGTCAGCAAGTACCTCAAGATTCCCTACTGCCAGGGCTTCGTGCGAAACCGCTACATCTTTCGCACATTCATCATGCCGAATCAGAAGGCAAGACAAAAGGGCGTTCGTGCCAAGCTGAACGCCATTCCTCTCGAATTTCAGGATAAGAACGTCCTCCTTGTGGACGACAGTATTGTCCGTGGTACCACCTCCCGCGAGATCGTCATGATGGCCCGCGAGGCAGGTGCCAAGAAGGTCTACTTTGCCTCTTGCGCGCCTCCCATCAGCTACGCACACATCTACGGAATTGATTTGGCAAGCTCGTCAGAGATGATCGCACACTCTCGATCTTCTGCAGATATCGCACAACAGATCAACGCAGATGATGTCGTCTACCAGAATCTGGAAGACCTGGAGAAGGCATGTGCTGTACTCAGCCCCCGTGGACCAGGACAGAAGTTCGAGGTCGGCGTGTTCTGTGGCAAGTACGTGACGCCTGTTGACGAAACTTACTTTGATCACCTCGAGAAGATCAGGGGCGAAAGGGGACGAATGAAGCTGGTCGAGGGTGCAAGAGAAGCGGTTAGATCTGGAGATGCTAGCGAAGAGGAAGTGCGAATTGCCATGAGTGGAGGGACGAATGGTGTCAATGATCACAGCCCGTACCAAGAGGGTGTGAGGAAGGACGCACAAGAGAGGCCATCGCCTGTTGTGCGGAGTAGTCAGGACATCAGCATTCACAATCTGAATGACGAGAGGTAAAAGATTCGCGCACAGCAACATGATTAGATGAGGGACGGGATAGACGGCGTTGCTAGCATTTGCCGATGGCCCATTACTGCCCTCCATACATGCGTTCATGGTTGATATAAATTCAAGTTCACAAGCATTCATTGTGCTGGCCGTTTCGCCTTGCTGTAGCTGAGCGTGTATACGTCTGTTCACATCATCACTGTGCTCGTTACTCGAATGGACTGCTACCTCACCGTTGTCTTGCAGTGACATTGCAGGCTCATGGCCACACTTGGAGCACCCACCCTCGTTACAATCACGTGAGACTCGCTCTGTGATATACAGCAAACCCGGCAGAACCCTTACCCTTGTTATTCCCGTACCTGACGCGACCGCAACAATTCCTAAGCATTACCAACCCTTCTCCCCTTACCCTTCCGGGCCTACAGTCCCCAAGTCCTTTCCCTCGTATCCTGGAAATCACAAACCTTCTAACAGCCTTGGCTTTGACGTGCACCCTGCATGAACGCTTACGCTGTGCGATGAACAGGATTGACATGACGCTTAGGCCGTGGTCCGTGATCTTCGATCGCGGGCGGGCATATGGCGATCGTGGCTGGGGTCGAGGGGATCGTTGGATGGGATTCTTGCAGAGGAGGTGGAACATGTGGGGACTGGATGTTGATCTGCGATGCGCGGGTCAAGTTGATACTTGTGAGGTACATTTGGCAGCAGGGTACGGGGCAAGTAGGAAGCTGGTGGGAAGATTTGTCATGAGTGTAAGCGAGACGTACGGTCATGAGTTGCATTCGGGAGTACATATGCTGGGCTGAGCTAGGCGACCTGGCATCTCATGATCTACGAGGCGAAGCCAACAATATCATGAAAGCTATAAACCTGGTTTGTATGTAGAGGTAGGCTGTACACGACCACTGAGATCTTCTCAAGCCAATTTATGGAACACATTCACGTGGAGAGCCTCCCACCAGCGTCGCTCATTTTGAGCCGTATGCCTTGGGGTCGAGCGAAGATCATGGACGAACATCTGGGTCCATAGACCCTGACAGTATCGTGGCCCAAGGAGATAGCATCGTCCGTGGATTCATGGCACCTTTGCACTTCACTCCGGGATACTGAACCATCCCTAGCAAGATAATCATGGCCGATGATCATCTGCTATTCATGTATAATCGAAAGCAGTTGAACCCAGCGGTCGTACCCAGGAGCTGCGCGCGAGGGTCGACAAGAATAGATCATGTGCCAGACCATGCAGCTGCAATAACAGTGGGTACAGGTATAAATGCCTTTGCTCGTGATCCATTCCGACCAGAGTTGCGAAGCTCTATGTTCCGTGCAAAAAGCTATGTGAGAACGAATGACGGCCCCTGAAATGGTGTCTCGTCCCATGTGGCGACCTATAAGCAGGGGGTGATTATGCCGCCGAAAACATGGTACTGTAGTTTTCATCCACTGATGACGCAACAGAGTCTCCGTGTTGTGAATGATCGTTTCGCTATCCTCGAGGTCGAGCGAATGATACGGAAGAGATTAAAGTCGTACTAGCATACATAATGTCCAAGTAGACATGAGATTGAGGTTGAGGTTGCCGTGTCAGAGACGATGATACTTAGAACTCTTCGTTAGCTGCAAAGAATCTCCAGTGATCATTACAATTGGATCGGATACTCTACTGAAGCCTTGGTAGAACTCGTCATGAGGGATCGATTGCACTACCCGAAACTGGCATGGCGCACACTCGCTCGCAATGGGGACCACCCGTAACACAGCAAACAGCTCGGTACTTTGATTCACCGAGGTGTTCTCACATCGGAGCGAGGGCGCCAGACGAAGGAGGTTGAACATCCCGGCCGATCAATCGACTCAGGACTCGTTTCAGGCGCGCTGTCCTTTCAAAATTGCGATGGTGATCGCCGACGAAGCTCCATGACGTCGCCCACAGGATGCTCGGGATCGAGCATAGTTTCTCATCCCTGCCTGCCACCAGAAGGTGCATCTGACAAGACGACCGGTGGGAGATCGTGCAAATCAGCACGGAAACCAGTTTCCCTTGTGTCGCGAGTCTTGACGCATGCCATTGGCGCGGTGCTAGACTCCTGCACTGCAATGTATGTTGTGGCGGATATGGGGCAAGATCGATTACGTGGCGAGCTTCAGCTTCAGATCCAGACCGCCATCGCTGCTGCGGTAGCTACGCACTGGGACATTCGACAGTCTTGGAAGGCAGGACCCTGATGCGTTCGGCGCAGAGAAGGAGCACGCTGCTAACCAAGCTTTGGTCAGTGGGATCTGTTCGGCGAAGCGAGGAGAAGCATACGCGTGTCCTCCGAGACAGGTCTGTCGGGAGTAGAGTTTCAAGCAAGGCAGTCCCACAGTCAGAGGCGCGCAACACTCGCTCTGCAAAAGGCACAAGGAGCACCCCTCTCCAAAAAGATCGAGAAAGGTTATCGCTGATTGGTGGATTTTCATGCGACGCGACAAATTTGTTGTTCCATGACAAGAGCTGGTTTTTGATGCGGCTGCGGCTGCGGCTTGGAAACTTCCGGTGGTCGGGGGTGCGAATGGATTGGAAGACTACTGGAATGCTCATCTTGCAGCCAGCTGGAATGTCCATGCTTTCGCCAGGGTCTTGACCTCCACGAGCGGAGATCATCACGGGAGGGTCGGGAGCGACAAGGAGGCCGTGGATCTCAGTCAAAGCGTCGCGCACGGTGTGCGACGAGCCCAGGTATGGAGACGACCTGCCGTTCTTGCTGGATTGTTTAATCGGAAGGGGGAAAACGTGACCTATCAAAGCAGGATGATCACCGGATCCATCGGCCGGTGAATGAATCGTCAGAACCAAAGTCTTGCTGCGGAGAGCTTCTCAGTCTGTAATCATACTCCAGGACGTCATTTGCTGCGAGATGTATGGTGCTGCCCTCTCATCTATCGAGATCCCTGGGTCAAGTACAAGGGTACTTTTGTCTAGAATAGCACGGGTGGTCTGGAGTCCACTAGGACTATTCGAGGCGTCGCATGTGGAAGTGGATGGGGCGGCCTTGTGAAGAAGCGGTACGAATGTCCTTGACCGTGGATACACGAAGGTCGCACAAAGCAAGTCTAAGAATTGTCCTGCTCATAGGTTTACTTGATTGGCCGAGAAAATTCTGCGGCAAGCTGCATCCATGGCCAGGCGACTAGAGCAGGATACGAGAGCCGAGGCATGGAGGTGTCGTAAAGTCAAGCATTGGATGGATGACACCTTTCTTGTAGAGAGACGGTGAACACGGCGCCAGGGCGAACCAGAGTCTCGACGGTGTCCTGCACGCGGTCGATTTGGCGTTTTCTGCTATCGCCGCTAGCGTATCCAGCAAGATTTACCGTTCGTGATCGACTGATCTTCAAGACATTCGCGTGGCCGTCGATCTTCTGCATGGCTTGCGGCGCCAGGATGCACGACAAGCGTGAGAGATTAACAGGGATCCTTGATCTGATGCTGTCATTCCCGACCGCATTCCTTCCATGAGGGAACCTGAACGATCCCATCGTAGATGCCCACACAAGAGCTGATGGCACGAACGCACAAAGGACCTCGCTTAGAATATGCCCTAGCGTCATCTGTTGTGCCTGTCATAGCAGAGCGGTACAGTATGGTCATGGAGCCACCGTCATGTGGTTGGCCTCGTACGAAATGATGGTCCACAGACCTTTCGTTGGTAAATACAGTGCCCAACGACCAGGGCAGCAAATATTGCATCTTGCGCCGTTGGGATACTGTGCACAAAGCTCTGTTCTGCTCAAGGATGGACAGAGTGCTTCCGGTTTGTTTGCTCACACGAGCCAAGTTCTAGTGGGTTTCTAGACACTGTCAAATCCCCCAGACAAGTTTCACAACCACGTCCAAGGGGCCAGAGACGATCTGTGGGCAAGCCTACCCCGTTGCTAGCCATGCCGCCGGCTGAAGCTCGCAGACTACTGGACAGCGCGTCCGCTTTTCTCGTAGATCGAGTCAGGGAAATAATGCAATGATACGCAGCCCGCGTCTTCTCATTTTACCGCACCTGTCAGATGGGTCTTTGCGTTCTCTAGTTGCATCTTGTTTCCCCTCAGCTTCAGGGTCCCCGTTGGATTCCAGCCTGACGCCCTTGGGTGCGGATGGAGCAGAGTTCCATCGCCGTTGTCGCCGTTGCATGAACAGGTGATCCTGACCTAATGTTTCAGCTGAATGTCGAGTCGCCGATAGCGAGGGATGACGGTCCACCTGGATGTTCGAGGATTCTCTGTTGGCTGCCCGCGTACTTCTAGGGATGTCAAATCGAGCGATGCCTGACACAGTGAGTGCGAGACAGAGTCAGGCGCAAACATTTGCTAGGATAAAACTCCGGATCCGCAGAAGCAAAGGAGGATGACCTACAACCCACTAGTGCATGTGCTTACGGCTGTAGTTCTGCAGGACGCGTAGTGTTCCCCATGGCGTACTCTGTGACCAGACCATCGACACTCGAATGTGGAATCGATACAGGATGGCGGTAAAGTAGACACGCCATGAGGGTGGAAAGTGCAAGTCGGATATTAAGCGAAGCATCTATTCGTCACGCTCGTCGAAGCGTCGAGTGCTTGGTCCAGTGTCGCCGATCGCCATCGCATCACAGCCAGAGACGGGCAGATCCTGCGCCTCGTCTTCCGCAGGTCAACCTGTCCGTGCCTTTAGAGTGCCAGCCAACAGTGGTCCGCCCACACTCACAGCCTGCAGACTTGATTGACAGCAGGGACTGCGTACCTTTTCGGCTTCTGCGCACTGCTCAGGCACCACGCTTTTCTGGTGCTAGTCGTGTGCGTGTTTGGGCGGTAGGACTCGAGCATGACTGGCTTGTGCGTAGACAGAGATTGAGCAGAGCCGCCGTGGCCCCATCCTCTCCGTCCTGCCCAATCTGAGGCGATATTGACCACTGAATCGCTGACATTGAAGCCAAGTTGCTTGTACCCGCATTCTGCCGGGCCCTGGGTGGGCTGTATATTGATTGACCTCATGCCGCTTCCACTTCCGTCCCCTAGTCGGTGCCCTTTTGTTGATCGATCGTCAGGTGCGTCTCTCGTGCTGCTGATCATCCACTCCCATCGCAGTTCCTGGAAGAACGATTAGAACGCATCTTCGTTGGCCCTCTGTGGTCATTCAAGGCCCTGACAAACCCACTCGTCTTTTCCTCAGCTACTTTTGTCATCTTACTGTAGACCTAATCTTCTTACTTGAAGATGGAGGTCGCAAGCATGATGCCCGTTCAACACTACAACCCTGCTTTGCAGTACGCCCAATACCACGACCTGCGAACGCCAATCTCCTCATCGGCCATGAATTCGAATGTGATGAGTAACGGCAGACACACCGACTATTCACACTATCACCAACCAGCGCAGAGTGCGACAGCTGAAAGTCCACAATCACACGTCCCAACTCCTCCCGAGGACCTGAACAAACCATCACTTCCTTCGATCTCCAATCTGCTGGGAATTGCGGACGGCGAAAAGAGCACTCAGTCATCCTCGGGGAGTCGTGAGTACAAAGCGCTGTTTTCGTGTGTCGATCGGACACTGATATGTTACACAGGAAGTCCGTCACAGAAGGTCTCTCCAGCGGCTCAGCAACCAACGCCCGTCGACAGTACCTCCGGACACTACGCACCCGACACTATGGCCATGAACGGCGATCATATGCAGAGGCCTACGCTTCCACCGACTCCACCAATGCGATCGGACTCGATGCCCGAGGCCGTACAGAGCCCATCGACCATATCCTCACACTCGTCGTTCTCAGGACCTTCCCACGGACTAGGCGTTTCAATGATCAATATCGATCCTAACCAGCAACGTGGTTACGTCCCTGCTATGCATACGGCGAAAGCTCCTCATCCACCTCCATCCGTCTACTCTGCGTCTCCATACGCCATGCAACCATACATGGCATCGCCTGCATCTGTCTCTAGTGGCTACAGCTATTCACCAGAGGCGGTATACCAGACCAGCATGTACCAACAACGACCTCTACCCTCCAATTTTCACCCTGCAGTAATGGCTGCTCCCATGCTTCCTCCTGGTGTGATTGCGACTGCCAATCCCTGGGAGCATCACCACTACCTGAGTGCTGCCAACCAAGCTTTTCCCAGCGTTCAGGACCGATACGTCTGTACCACCTGCAAGAAAGCCTTTTCGCGGCCCAGCAGCCTCAAGATACACAGCCATAGCCACACTGGCGAGAAGCCCTTCAAATGCCCTCATCCCGGCTGTGGCAAGGCCTTCAGCGTTCGAAGTAACATGAAGCGTCACGAACGAGGATGCCACACTCCAGAAATGGGTGGCTTCTCTTCATGATCCGACGTCAACCTCACTGCCGATGCATGTCTTCTTCAACGGCGCCCGCTTTCACCTGTACTATATTGTCAACAAACGAGACCCATGACGGGCTCTGCCACTCGCTAGATTTCTTTGCTTACCAGTCACTCGCTATATACCCCTCTGCGCACGATACCACTTTTGCGGCTTTTGCACAAATGGCACATATTTTAAAAACCACGCCATCAGCGGGCGCCGCCTGGCGCGGATACACATTATCCTCCATAGGGAGGCGACTTTCAATTTTGCGCAAACTTTTCACATACCAAGATTGTAAATGGACGGAGAGAGTACAAAGCAACATATCACGGTTGCGACTCACACGAGGTTGCAATATTCAATGCCTGGAGGAAATCTGGATAATGTAAAGGAGGAAAAAGGGACTTGGTTCTCAAGATTGCTTATCACTGCATCCGCATCTGCGTCTACTTGTTCGGGTCGGAGCAGCCGCTTGGTCTGCTTGGCCTGCTTGACCTGCTGTAAGATAGTCGTTCTTTGCGAAGCTAGATACCCGTGGCCAATCTGTGCCATTGCTGATGCAGACAAATGAAACTCGTCAAAATGAGCCAAATGTTATCGTCGTCAGATGTTATCGTCGTCAGATGTTTTCGTCGCCGATGGATGCAATCCATCGGTATCATCCGCTCTCACGATATTCCAGGGGGCAAAGGCGACCCGACTCCACTCGTGCAGTCAGCGTTTGCGCATCGACCCTGTCGTGAAGGACGCCCTCCGTTCCATACAAAGTAATCCCCTACATTGATAGAAGCGCTACGTGGCACTTCTTCTTCGTAGCCACGAAGCCGTACTTTTAAGTGTTCCCCTAACACCTCATTTTACCAGGTTCGACGCAGTATCAACTCTATCAAGAACGCCGCTTCGATGTGGCCAGTGAGAAAATTCATAAGAGTTCCACTCGTGGCTGTCGAAATGGGGCGACAATATCGAAGAGTCTCGAGGACGTCGGACGAGGACGGATGCTACATGGCACGGATTTCACGAGCGGGGACAGGGACCAAGACACAGGATACAGTGTTCTGTCGAACGAGTCTATTCAGACAGCAAGCCTCTCGACGCTAAATACATGGACAAGTAGACAGGCCATCTACAAGACGGAAAGGTCGCCGAACTTGTTCTGTGAAGCATATCAGTATTCGCATTTGTCATGACACAGTTTCCACCACGTACCTTGTAGCCAGGCACGTCCCAGCGACCCTTTGCCACGAGCTGAGAGACCTTGTCGTCGATGTCCGGGCGGGCAGCCACGACCTCGTCCTAAGTATAATGTCAGCATATCTGTAGAACACCCGCTCCAATCCCTCCGTCCACTGCGCTGTCTACTTTCATAAAGCTTCCTCAAAATATCACGAAAAGCCCAGAGTATACATACCACGGTCAACTCCTCAAACTCCCTCGCACCCTGAATGTTCGCCAACGTCTTCTCCAAATCCTTCAACTCCTTGTCGACCAATCCCTTGGTCTCCTCGGCGCTCTTCACAGCCTGCGCCTCGAACGCATCAATCGCCTTGAGCTGCCTGCTGACATCGTATTTCTTGACCGCGAACCCAGAAAGCTGCTTCTCGAGTTCGTCCACAATGGCAGTGTTCTTCAGCACGCTGCGGTAGTGCGAGAAGTCGACGGTCGTGGGCTGTTCGGAGAGAACTTGTACCCGGCGGCGTGCGTCGTCGTTGCGCTTCTTGAAAGCGGTCAGGGAGTTGAGTGTCGCGCCCTTGAGGCCGAGTTGGGAGCCCAGACGGGTCCAGTCGAGTTTGGCGGCTGCGCTGCGCTTGGGGTTGTTAGTAAGGAAGAGTGGTATCAATTGGTCCGTAGAATCGGTGAGAAACGTACTGCAACGGCCATGATGACAGGTAGATGGGTGGGTGGTGTGTTTTGGAGTGGAGATTGAAGCTGTCGACAAAGGTTGTCGAGCGATGAGGTTGACGGAAAGCTGGTCTTGGCGCGGAGTTTTTCGGCTTCACTTGATGGATTGCTCAAAACCACAACAGCGCATTCCACTCGCAAAGATACCATAAGGAACTAACTATATTCGAATTTTATGCACGTCTGGTTAATCAAATACACCAGATTTAATAAAAGCATTGTAAAGCCTGGACTCAGCCATCGATTTGAGGAGTTGCATTCAGGACGCATATAACTTTTTGCCTCTCATCGACTACCGTCCCCAACAGGTCGTTCGTGACCGACAGTCATGATTGACTATGCTTACGGCTGACTACTCCTGTTACGTGCTCAGTGACATGATAGAGTTGACAATATCATTGTCGTTCTCCTTCAATGCCTTGACAGCCTTCTTCCTGCTCACACTGGCTTGAGTCATGACGAGCTCAATGTCCTTGCCCTCCAGACCAGTCTCGTCGACCTCCTCACCGTCATCCTCTTCTTCCTCCTTCTTGGCGTCACCAGTGTCAATGGCCTTGCCCTTGTCGCCGTGGTCGTGTCCAGCGTGATCGTGGCCGGCGTGGTCGTTACCGAGCTGCTGAGCAGCAGCCGCCTGGGCCTGGGAGTTGAGATCCTCGATCTTGGCCTCACCGAAGATGCTGCATTATGTCAGATATCCCGCCCGCAACTTCTTGTCCTCAGTCTGTCCTTACATGTAGGTGTTGCTGTTGGGCGACTTGTAAACATCTGGGTTGCTGATGACGAAGAGGATCTTGCGATTGTCAGACTATGCTCTTTCGCACGCCATTTATGATGTGGACCCACGTTCTTTGGTCTCCTCAGGGTCACGCGGGTGATGCCCTCAATGTGCTTAAGCCCGAGCTTTGCGATCGCCTTTCGTGCCTTCTTCTCGTTACGGCTGTGCACCATGACGCTAGAGCCGGCCGGGATGTTGGCATCTCCCTCGGCCTCATTGTCGGAGTCGGAGCTGTCCTCAGCCTCCTCGACTTCTGTGACCTTCTTCTCGGGCTCGTCTGGGAGCTCTTCTACTCTTGGGTTGGCCATGTTGTGTATTTGGGAAGCTGTGTAGTCTACTATCAGTGACAATCAATTAAAATGCGCAATTCTACCTACAGTATTGGCGATTGGGGATAGAGGTGGAGTGGTTGTCGTGCTGAGGTCAATTTCAGCATAAGATGCTCCGAGCTCATGCCCACATCGTAGAAAATTCGGCTATACCCGCAGTGCGTCAGAGCCTCCATATATCAAACCTCCAGTGCAACGGTAATGGTGGCTAATGTGCCAAGCGCTAATTCAAAGGCATTGAGATTGACACACAGTATCAAATACGTCACGCACCAAAGAGTAAACTCGTTGGCTTCTCATGTCATTTATTGTACGTGTCTGACGGAAGAGCCCAGCACACTATCAGCCAGGCTATTGACTTGTTGTGGCTCACATGGACTCGACAGGCATCGTGCGTACCCCGGCAGTCCATTGTCGAAACTGAGACAGACCTCCCGTCTTCCCAAAAGTCGCAAATCGCTTCCTTGATGTTGGTTGTATAAAAGTTGGGCAGGAAAACACCATGAACCCATGCAACACCGTCCATACCCTCCTCAACTGAATCATCTATGCCTTCGCCTTCGCCGCCGCCAGAGTCTTGCGGACCTCGAAGCGAGCCTGTCTCATGTTAGCGCCTGTCCTCCAATACAGTTTCTAGCACCGTATGATGCTGGCTGGGGCCACTGACCTGCTTCCTCAACCTCATAACCTTAAAGCGCTCAAAGTCGGTGAGCTGCTTCCTCTTCAGTGCCTGTGCTCGGTTCTTCGCCCATGTGCTGTTGTCCCAAGTCTCGTCGACCTTTGCGTTTTGCCAAGCGGCCTTGAGGGGTCCATGGCCAGCAGCGCGAGGGAGCTTTGCTATCACGATCGGGGTGAGGGATAGGTCGGAGAGAGAGATAGCGTGGCGAGGTACAACGGAGTCGGCTTTGTTCGCAGGACCGTCCACAAGAACCTGGATGCAAGGTTAGACGTGGCCATAAGTGCGTTTGTTCGTGTCGCGCATACCCTCTTGTGGTCAATGATCTCGACGATGGCAGCGAGCTTGCCGGCGTAGGGGCCCTTCGTGAAGAGGACCACACGGCCGACTTCTACGAGCCTCCAGTTGCTGGCTGTGACATCCGCGTCGCCCATTGTGAAGTTCTGCGAGGAAGGGATTTCTGGAAGCTGAGTGTCAGCCAAGTGCTGAAGATATGGCTGCTACAAGTTCCGGGTATGCTGTAGCAGGATGGAAGGAAGGGCTGACCTGTGCAGAGAAGTTGTCGTTTGGGTGTCTGTTCAATGTCATTGGCGTTGTGCTTCAAGATTTGTCCGCACTGCCAAGCAATATGACCGGAGAAAAGGTTTTGCCGATGCGGCTTGATTGGGCGATGATCTCTGAGGTCTCCATGTTGACGGGCTTCGACAGATCTCTGCTTCCTGCAAAGATATACTCTGGCTTTGCCTAAAGGAACCTCGCGCCTCTTGAAGTCTGGCAGTAGCTGTCTGCTCACTGATTCAGTCTCGATCCGCATTACTCTACTCAACTGTACAACCAATTTCCTGGATCAACATTGCCTGGCTCGCCAGCCTGGCTCGCCAGCCTGGCTCGCCAGAGCAAACTTTTTCACTGTAAGTCGACATCAAGCTTCCAACCATTCTAAGATGCGATAATTTGCGTGTGATACCCATGACCGGAAGGCCTCGCCTGGCCTTCTCAACGGCATGGGTGGTGTGATCGTCCATTCTTACATATTCTGAGATGACCAGTCAACACAAAGTCTGATCAAAAGCCACTTCCGAGACAAGCATTGACAGTATACAGGTAACCAGGCCATCTGATCCAACATATTCAAAGGTCGTCATAGGTATGTCGCAATGCCTCCAACTCCTTCCAATGATTAAAACCACTACGCACTAGATAGTAATTGACCCCTTTGGGCGTGATCGTTTTTACACCAAGATCACTGAGGAAATGTTCAACCATCAGAGCCTTACGCGATAGTCTTGTGAACCAAGCTGATTTGCGAACAGAGAGGAAGTTCTTGTTGAGTGCTCCAGACGAGCCGATCTCCGCGTGCCTGCTTGGCATCTGGTAGTCCTATTCTACCGATCGGAAGCGATCTTGATCTGTCTGCCCCATTTCGTTAACTGCCGGAGTCGACCTGGTAGTCAACGCTGATACGGGGGCCTTCCAAGATGGATCTAACCCCGATCCGAGTCCGCGGGGCTAGGGTGAGGAATGGTAATAAGCATCCTGCGGCCGACAGATCTGCCAGACTGAGAGCCCACGGGCAATCTATAAGCAGCGTGCCCAAGACTTTGAAGTAAGTGACCACATTCAAGCTAAGTACCAAAGACATTTCTTCGCCGCAAAATATATGTTGACGACCAGGCCTGCGCCCATCGGAGCGATCAGGCTTACCTGGAGGTTTGCCTGGTAGGGGTCATGCGGGTCTCTAGAAGTAGACGTTGGGTAGTTCTGGCATGGGGTGTACGATTTCTACCCAAATCCTTGTGCTTCCTGTTCAATATCTTTGTTGGTTGGAGGAACCTGTTGGCTTACCATGCCTACCACCTCTGGTAATACCCTATTGACACTTGCTAGCCCGGTTGGCAGACCTCCTCCCGCATTCGAGCAATTACCACCTGAGATAATTGAGCTCATATTCTCCTACTGGCCCAGTCCAAACCTCCCCTTCGCATCACTATCAGTCGCAACGAAGCTATCCAACGAGCGCATGTTCATGCAGTGCGGTGTTTTCCTGTTGCTTAAGGACATCACGGCTGATGAGCAAGATCATACTACCACGGTTGACGTCGAAGCACTGTTGCGCTGCCGCTGGCTGAATTGGACGAGATTTCAGAATATCTTGGGCAAGGTCAGGGACGCTTTCATGGACAGTCAAGGCGACGAGCCAGGTCTCATACCTGCTCTGGTCTTTGATAAGCCTTCCGAGCAACCTCCCTTGGCCTTCACTACCCTCGGTACGTCGGTAGGCTTGCCTGAAAGATTACTTCATGGTCCTTGGACAGACGAAAAGTCAAGCTTCCTCTACTATTTGACGTGGATGGGACTGGGCATCGATTGGGAACAGTCCACACTGGGTGAAACTGCGACAAGAGGACTGGAAGAAGCGATCAAAGAAAAAGCTAGACTGGCAGTTGCAACTCTTCTCTCAGAGCCGATCAGTGTAAGGCCAACCCAGCAGATACTACGATCATCAATTCTTCAGCATGGGTGCGACCCGACAATAGTCTTTCACTTGCTGAGCAGTGCAGTACGAGCCAAGTCACGCAGCCGTGAAGACAAGGACTGGTCGACAGATATCAACCCGCTTGACGCGTCGATCTGGTCATGGCTTCGACGGCTGGACGAATCGGATTCACATCGAGCAAAGTGGCTGAAAGGTGCACTTAGAGGGGCGAGTGATCTGATGAAGCAGAGTTCGAGGCCAGAGCAGCTGCATGATGATCTGGTGGATATCTGTGGGAGAGTGGATGACGGGATAGAAAAGATCGAGCTATCTTGGTCTGCACCCAGTAGTTGAGGATCCTTTGCTGACGGAGGTTCTTATACAGTCGACATGAATGACATGGAAGACCTGACTCATGAAAACTGTAACCTAATATACCATCGAAGACTTCGGCCTTCACTGTTGATGTCTGGTGATTCGCGTAATGAGGGATATCTGCTTTGCGGCACCTCTGGAGGTTTTTTGACTTTCCCAAGATCGACGCCCCGGAGCCGCATGCTTGGCGATTCGAACATTTTCCAAAGCTGGAGAGCTTCGTTCATTGCGGGAACGTGTTATATTGCATCCTCGAACTGGACAAGAGCATCATGCAGGCGCCTCTGCAGCGACTCGCTGCCCGCGCGGCAACCGCTGCCCGTCATGCCACAAAGAAACGGAAGAAGTGGGAGATGTCAGATATCCAGGACCAGACGTTTATATGGAAGATGTCGGACAAAGTTCGGAAGGAGGCGATTGGAGCGACATACAAAACGGAAAGACAGGTACGAAAGGAGGAGTGGGAGTATGGGCCTAGACTAGCTCCGAGAAGAGACATTGGCACGAAACGGACGACCCTGGGAACATTCGACAGGGACAGGGACTATCCGGCCATTCTACCTGAGCCTTGGAGAAAGCCAACGTTATTCGCTGTTGGAGACAGGGTCGCTATCATGAAGGGAACAGACAAAGGGAAGATCGGAAGGATCAGTAGATGCGATGAAGAGAGACAGTTGGTGGAAGTGGAGGGGTTGAACCGGGTTAGTCTTCTTACACGCCAGACATGCGCGCCGCTGATCGCAGATGCTCTAGTTCAATTATGTTGTGCCCGAGTTCATCGCGGAAGAATATCAATATGAACACACACCGACGGTGGTGGGCGAGCGGGCTCTACATGTCGACGACGTGAAACTAGTGACAAAGCTCAAAGACGCATCTGGACTGTTCCGCGACGTGGTAGTGGAAGAAGTCAAATTCACAAAGTCGAAGCATAAGAATGCGGACCCCCGAGGTCAGCGATGGATACCTGGGCTGAACGTCAAGCTACCATGGCCGCCCAAGAACAAGGAGCCGGAAGAATTTGAGGACACCGATGCAGACACATTCCGTATCACTGTGGACGAGCCGACATTCACACCTACACTACAGAGACCGCCCATGCCCCCTGCAGTGATTGACGAGCTGAGAGGGAAGTACAGCAAGTTCAGGACACGGCACGATCCAGAATATATTGCGCAGAAGGAGGCGGAGCTGTCAGCCATGCAACAACGACAGCAGGTGCTAAAGGGATTCGGCATGTCGCCAATGGAGAAGGCTTCTGCGCAGTACAAGGCGACCAAGGAGGAGGTACAGTCGTTGTCGAGCGAGCAATTAGCCTCGATAGGAGAAGTGATAGCAAGGTCGAGAGGGGGAGCGAAATCGCCGAAAACGACATCGTAGTGCTTCTTCACGCAGCAGCAAATGTGTGTATCAGAACGGCCATCTGACATCCGGACAAAGCAAGCGACATTTCTGTGTACAAAACTCATGTATAAATTGAAGACCCACCAAGCTTTCGTTCCAGAACTCCTTCCTCCACCGCCAGGTCCATCGCACAAAGCGTAGCTCCACTTAATGCACGCTAGCAATTGCCCATGATAACCTCATCGTAAGCAGACCAAGTATCTCTCCTTCCATTCCTCCCCATCCCATCCCATCCCACCATGTCCTTCCTCGCCCTCGAATCCCTCCACGCCTTCGTCACCGGCGCCGCCGGGGGCATCGGCTCCAGCATTGTGCGCGAGCTGCTGCAAGCAGGATGCAAAGTGACCGCGCACGACCTACGACCTATCAAATCGCTCTCCGCGTCCACCTCTCTACATCTAGTGGAAGGCGACATCTCCTCGGAGGCCTCGATCGCATCGTGCATGGAAAAGGCGTGTGCGCACTTCGGGCCCATCTCCCTCCTCTGCGCCAACGCAGGCATCACCAACGAGTCCAACCACCCGAACATCTGGGAGATGCCGGCCGAGACGTGGGACGACGTGTACCGCGTCAACGTCCGCGGCACGTTCCTGACGATCAAGCATTTCCTGCTCTCCGCGAAACGGCACCAGGATCGCACGGGGGAATTGGTCAGGAATCTGAGCATCGTCGTCACGGGCAGCGAGTGTGGCAAGTTCGGCCAGGCGGGCCACAGCGAGTATGCTTCTGGCAAGGCGGCGTTGCAGTACGGTCTTGTCCGCACGGTCAAGAATGAGATTGTGAGGCTGAATCCGAGGGGGAGGATCAATGCCGTGGCCCCGGGGTGGGTGGACACGGAGCTGATCGGAGATAGGCTGGATGATGAGAGGGAGTTGTATATGGAGAGCCAGGGGACGGTGCCGTTGAGGAAGATCGCGAAGCCGGAGGATGTGGCGAGGATGGTGGCATTTTTGAGCTCGGAAAGGGCGGCGGGACATGTTAGTGGGGAGTGTGTGAGCGTGGATGGAGGAATGGAGGGGAGGATCATGTGGAGGGAGGAGGAAGTGAAGGGAAAGGTAGACAAGGCGGGAAATGTGAGGGCTTGAGTTGGTCCATGGTGCTACTCTGGATGATGTATGACTGGATATTTCACGACCAAGCTATGCAATAATATCAACACGAAACAGATCTTTTGGCTCCCGACGCCACGATATGCGCCTACCCGAAGTTTGGTCCATCTCTCTCTTCATTGTCTCGACTCATTTGCCTTCTTTGCAAGCAAGTTGAGTGCTGAACCTGCCAGGATGAAGCCGGATTGATCTTTGCTCAGCGTATGCTTCGTCTTGACCACCTTCTCCGAACCATCTCTCCCCTTGACCACAAGTTGCACCTCACCTTGACCACTGTTGTTAAGCACATCCCACAACCCTTCCGTCCTCACCTCATCGCCTGCTTGCACGACATCGTAGTCGGCTTCGTTCGCAAAAGTGAGCGGCACAACGCCCTGCTTCTTCAAGTTCGTCTCGTGAATCCTGGCGAAGGACTTTGCCAGAATGATCCTGCCTCCGAGGTATCGCGGTTGTAAAGCGGCATGCTCTCTCGCACTGCCCTCGCCATAATTGTGCTCGGCGACAACCAGCCATTCCTTGCCCTCTGACTTCCACTTCTTCCCCAAAGCAGGGATGCCCATGCCGTTGCTGCGAGATTCGAGGTCGTCAAGGTCGTAGACTGTGTTGGTCTCCCCTGTCTCAGCATTGATGGCGCCGATGAGGGTGTTCTCAGAGATGTTTGGCAAGTGGCCCTTATACTTTAGCCAAGGGCCAGCAGCGGAGATGGTATCGGTTGTGCATTGACCCTTCACTTTCGCAAGGACACGCAGCGAGGATAGCTCGCCTTCCGGGAACGGAGCGAAAGGCTCGAGGACAGCAAGGCGAGTAGAGGTTGGTGAGATTTTGACTTCAGTGGAAGGTGTCGGCTGAGCAGGTGTGGGATAGAATGCTGGATTGCCCTTGGCGAAACCTGCTGAAGGAAGGTCAAAGCCTGTTGGTGGCGAGAAGCGGAAGGACGAGCCAGAGGGTAGTGGTATCGAGTCAGTCATGGGGTTGAAGGTGGTAGAGCCAGAATAGGACATGGCGGTGACGAGTTCTGGGGAGGCAAGGAAGTTCATAGTCTTGGTGTTACCATCATTCCGGCCACGGAAGTTGCGATTGTACGATGTAAAAATGGCGTTCTCTTCGCCTTTGCTTACGCCATCAGTGCGATTCCACATGCCGATGCATGGGCCGCAGGCATTGGCGAGCACTACGCCACCGGCCGAGGAGAAAGTGTCAAGGGTCTGATCACGATCCAGGGTCGCTCGGATCTGCTCGCTGCCAGGTGTAATGAAGAAGTCGGCCTTTGGCTTGAGACCAGCTGCAGATGCTTGCTTGACCAAAGATTCTGCACGGGTCATGTCTTGATATGATGAGTTTGTGCATGATCCGATGAGACCAGCTCCAAAAGTCTCTGGCCACTCATTCGCCTTGACCAGGTCGGAGAATTTTGATAGAGGCGTTGAAAGATCCGGAGTCATCGGTCCATTGATGTGAGGTTCGAGCTTGCTCAAATCAATCTCGATGATCTGATCATACTCTGCTCCTGAATCCGGTCGAAGCAAGTTGTGTGGTCCAGGTGAAGAAGCAATCGTGGCGGCAGCCGTGGCAATCGTTCCCCGCCCTGTCGCCTCCAAGTATGGGATATGTGACGGCGAGAATGGGAAGATGGAAGTGGTGGCGCCGACCTCAGCACCCATATTGCACGCTGTTGCCATACCCGTGCATGAGAGTGTCTCGACACCAGGTCCGAAGTACTCAATAATGTATCCTGTTCCTCCTCTGACTGTGAGCTGACCCGCCAGACTGAGGATGATATCTTTTGCGCTAGCCCATCCAGAAAGCTGACCAGTCAAGCGAACACCGAGTATCTTCGGCGCCTTCAGCTCCCAGGGCGCATCTACCATGGCATCTACGGCATCCGCTCCTCCTACACCAATAGCAATCGCACCTAGACCACCAGCATTCGGTGTGTGGCTGTCTGTTCCAAGCATCATCAATCCAGGCGCGCTGTAGTTCTCCAGCACAGTCTGGTGGATAATTCCTGCTCCTGGGGACCAGAACTCGATGCCGTACTTGAGTGCTGCGCTCTCCAAAAAGTCAAACACCTCTTTATTGCCCTTGATACCCTCTGGAAGATCCACGTCCGCACCGCGCTCGCCAACGATCATGTGATCGCAATGTATACTCGCGGGTACCGCTGTTGTAGGAAGACCACAGGACATGAATTGAAGTAGAGCCATCTGTGCCGACGCATCTTGCATAGCCACTCGGTCCGGCTTGAGCTTAAGGTTCGCCTTGCCTCTGATGTCTGCACCGTTGTTCGTGCCCGTCAATAACGACTCTTCCGGATTGTCGAGATGCGAGTAGAGGATCTTCTCAGCTAGAGTCAGTGGTCGTGTGGGAAGCAGTCGGCGGACTTCATGGAGTCGCTTGAGCAGCTTTGGGTACGGAGGAGTGCGCGACTTGAGCTGTGCTTCCGAGAGCGTTGGGGGCATATCCACGGTTGTTGCAAGGCATCGCCTTGAGGTGGCTCGAGAGTTCTGCTGAGCAGTGTGCTGCGGAGGGTCAGCGGTTTGCTTGTCGTCAACGATAACTGCTAGCACTCACCCTAGCCAGCGGCCTGGCGGCAGCTCTGAGCCCTCGTATCTGTACCATGGCCGCAGTCAATTCAATCGTCGTGATACGGTTTGACAAGCAGAGGGAGCCCTCTCATCTATAGCACGTTCAAGTCTGGAGAAATTGATCGGCCTCGGCCATGAACCCGCCGACATCGGTAAAGCAAATTTGAAGAGGCCTGATTGGACAGCATAATCAGGAGCATCTACGAGGCACATGAGAGCATACAGGAGTGATACATGCTAGTCGAATGCAAAAGGTCGTCAATTGTGGTCGTTACTGTCAATGCATGTTCTGCCTACGCATGTTCTGCCTACGCATGTTCTGCCTGCGCAAGCGCTGCTAACTATTCGTCCCAAAACGCCCCCCACCCAACCGATGCTGGTATCCCCAAAGTCAATCATCAAACAACATGCATGAAGCGAGATCTGGTAGTAATGCAATTGCATGAAGGCCATCAAGCATCTCCGGCGTCGCGAGTTTCTTGAGCGATCTGCTCGTACCAAGCGCCGTGGGCTTTGTAGTCCACATCAACAAGTCGACCCATGATATCGACAATATCACTGATATGCGAAACGAATTCCGGTAGACCAGCGCTTGAGAGACTCTCACTAGCGCCGCTGGCAGCTCTCACCCGTTCCTGGCTTGTTGCTGCTGAAATGCGCATGAAAATATGTGTGCGAAGGCGCTGGGCGAGAATCTTGAGAACGGGATCTGTGAGCCGGCCAGAGGCAGCTTGCTGGCAGAAGCGGCCGACTGCTGCTTGCAAGAATCTCTCTGATGACTCTGGCATGCCTCTTGACGAGAGCAGGATCGAGAAGACCTGATGTGATAAGTCATCGGCCTCCAGGCCAACTTTGGAGGTCAGATCCCATAATCGGGTTGCTTCCGGTTTCCAGGGCGCGCGAACATCACGCTTCATTAGGTTCTTGGCGGTGAGCAAAGATGCACCGATGCAAATGATTCTGTAATAATTGCGCCGTATATGCAGGACTCTGTCCCTGTCAAGAGCAAGAGTTTCTGGCCAAGCTTGTTCCTCGAGCATACTTGAAGATGAGGCTAGATCGACTAGTCCTCGCGCGTGAATCTTTACAGGCGTTGGGCGGTCGATTGCCAGTCGTACCTGCTCAGGATCGCGGCGGTCAGCTTCCGTAAGGGCATTGACACTGGCATTACGCCACCACCTGGTCGTGTTCGTCAGAGCCGTTCTGCCGGCCTCCAGTTCTTGCGCAAACATTCTCTGCTCGTACCCGGCCGCCTCGCGGATGAGGACTGGCGCCGCGTTCATGAGCAGAAAGTTCGAGTAGTCCAAGGATAGTAGGTCGATGAAGTGGAGGAGGCGGAAGAGCTTCTCGATCATCTCGGAAGTGTCTTCGGTCATTGTCTTGAGGTCCTCGACAAGGGCCTTCACCTGCTCATCGCGGAATGGAGCGCAGAGCTTTGGTAGAATTGTGGACATGAAATCGAAGAATTTGGCATACGAAAACATGCCTTGAGTGCACTGTCGATAGACATGATCCGAGTCTAAAGCTTCGGAGATCAACGTGTGCATGGAGTTTCCTGCCTTGAGGATGCCTAGGAGTTTGCCACGAATACACTCTGCCATGGCTGTGGTCCAGGGTGCAAGCTCTCCGCGCTCAATGCCAGCTTTCATACTATCGCACAACCCGCGATTGATTTGATCGCGCGATTCGGATTGCTTGGCAGTAGGGACGCGGTAGTCCTTGTTAATCGCAAGTTCATGTGTGATGACGCGGTTTGATGGAATCGGCGAGAAGAGAGCTGAGAAGGTTTGGGGACCAGCCGTGGCAGGTTCTGGGGCAGCTGATGATAACTGACGAACACTCTCCAGCGCGGCCTCATTAGATGGAACGGCTTCTGTATTCGCCGTCGCAGTCTCTGCTACACGAGGACGAACCTCCGCAGCTGTCCTCTTTCTACCCTTCCGACGCCGACTCTCACGAATAGCCTTCTTGATGAGAGTGTCCGCGCGATCAGGCCCGGCCAGCTTCCTAATCCTACTGAGAAGAATGACTTGATTATCTCGTATGCCTTGGCGATAATCCTCGGCCACATGCTCCATGGTATCGTCTTTGACAGTCTGCCAAATAGCATCGAGCTCAACAAAGGAAGCCACCATTGTGTCGATCAAGGTCGAAGAATCTTGAGCCTTCCACGCATTGAAGGCGCTCGTGTACGTAGAGTACACTTGAGAAAGCTCCTCGACCTGCGTCGGATTAGGGCAAAACCTGTTCCATCGGGCAAGGCGGCATGTGGCTGTCTCAAACAACAACACAAGTTCCTGAGCTTTGGATACAAGGTCGTGCTCTTGAGCGCCAAGCCTGCCAAACACAGAGTCCGGATGGGCGAGAAGGAGATAAGCACTCAGGAAAGCTCTGGTCTCGGAGTTGGGAGCATCCTGTGCAGGGTTACGAAGACCAAAGATAGCCAGTATGCGCTGAGTCCCGGTGATGATTTTCTCGTTGATGATCATGCTGCTCACATCTTCGAAAGAAACCAGCCGCATCTGCTCCAGATTAATGCCGACATCGACCCAACCCTCCACGACTGCTTTACGAAGCTTGTACCTCCAAGTGCGCTGGATTCTTCGCGCAGCAGTGTCTTCGTCGATCAGAACCGTCGCCCCATTCTTGTCCACATCGATATCCTCAGCGACTGGTGCCAACTTCTTCTCCTGGCTACTGGCCCTGCGCATCCGACGAGCATGAAGATTTCTTTGATACTCTGCTCTCCTCTTATCGGCTTCTGCGAGCCTCTCTTCCATGTCCTGCCTTGTCTTCCTCTCCTCCTCTAGCTTCCTAGCCTTGATCTCCTGAGCCCTTTGCTTAGCCCTTTCGACTTCCTCGGCGCATTGTGCAGCCACTTTTGCGAGGTACTTCTCTCTTGCCAACTGTGCCGCGACGGCTCTCTCCTCGCTTGCAGTGCTTCGCTGTGGAGCGGCCTTGAGGAGTGCGGCCCTGAGACGCACCTGTTCGCAATGGGCAGCGCGATCCGCCAAGCGAGCCTTTCGGGTTTCCAGGATCGATGCCCGGCGTAGTTGTTGAGCGATAGCATGGCTCTGAGAAGAGGTTCGTCGGATCGAGCGAGAGGATGTGTGGGAATGGGTGGAGGACAAGGAATTTCGACGAGACGATGTCGCAGAAGACTTGCGTCGAGTGAGGGGCTTGCGATAGAATCGTGCAGCAATATGTGCAGGAGGCTCAAAGACCCGGCTTGCGTCGTCGGACATGATGAGAGCAGGAGGGCTGTTCTCTTGCTCGTATTGCTCGTGGGATGCTTCCTTGTCCTCCTTGCTCGACATATCGGTGTCGATGGGGTGAGCGGCCGTCTCAGCGGTCATGTGCTCGGAACTCATGCCTGCTGCCTGGTGTTTATCGGGCAGTAAACCCTTTGGACCGCCAGCGTCAGCGCGTGTGCTAGATAGTGAGCGATAAGCGAAGTAGGGGTGAGCTATGTCCAAGCGAAGACGTCTCCATACCCCGCTTCACCCCGAACAAGTACACTTGAATGAGTTTGGCATGGGACGTGGTGGCTGGGAAATGATGGGAGATGATGACATAGTAATCAGAAGCACACGGAAGCACGAAACTAGTGTATCCATCTTTCCAGGGTTTCTGGCTTGGAAACGTCGCTTGATCACCAGTTCGGCTACCCTTGTACTTTCTCTAAGATGCGAACGACATTCAGGAGACTCGAGTGGACTGTTAATTGCTTGACGTGTGGCAATGCAGTGCCTTTAAAGTGATTGCATGTGGATGCACCTCGCGATCGACAATCCCCGTGCTCTTCCCCGATTTCCAGACCATTCCCGATCCGGTAACAAACGCGGATCCCAAAACAGACCACGACTGACCATTTCGTCTCTTTGTGTAGGACAGTTCGATGTCTTGACTGCTCTACACAAAGGAATAATAGACGAGAGTTTCCTTAGTGCTTTCCATTGCAGCAGTATGTAAGGCTCCGTGCAACAGACATGTCTAGTCGAGCAAGAACTCTGCATCCTGCAAGCTCATTCTCTGTTTACTACCGGACTCGGTGCTTAACTCCGATATTCAGGACTTGATCTGTAGCTGGGCAAGCCATCCCTCTTCAAGCGATGCCCTCATTGTTGCGTCCAAGGATATACTGCTTCTACTGTGGCAGCAAGTCTCCTCATCGCAGAGGAGACAAGATCCACAGGTTCCAATGTGCTCAATGCGAGGGCACAAACTTTCTTGACGAGGTACGTTTGACAGCGTTGGCCAGCCAGGACTATTGTCGCTGATCAGGATCGTGCAGAATGGCGAGATCACAGATGTGCCTCACGAGCCGATAGCAACACCGACACGGACAGACAAGCGCTATGCCGTTCTGCGAGAGCCCAGTCTAAGTCCGCCGTACCGCAAGGACAACAACGACGACCCACTCTTCTGCAAGCACTGTCTGACGAATCAGCATTTCCTATCCCAACGACTCGCTGATTATCTTCCTGATGAGGATCATCCTCGATATGAAGAGTTTCTGGCAGCATACCCAACCTACAAGAAGGACTTGGAGAAGCGATATCCACCAGTCTGCTCGAGATGCGAGCCACGAGTGAAGGAACGACTGAAGAGGACTTCTTACGCAGCAAAGAGTGATATCCTAGCTCGATCTCTGGGCAAAAGGAGTCACGATGGCGCCAAGCACTCTGCCGTCGCTTTTCAGCAAGGCCCACGCGCCATGGTACTACTCCTTGTCGAAGCTGCTTGGTGGTTGAACAGCTTGGTCCAAGCAGCCTGGCATCTGCTCGGAGCGAAAGAAGCGCTGCAGTACTCTGGACAGGAGAGCTTACACGTCCAAGGTCTACATGTCCGCACGATCTGGCGTTGTGCGACTTCACTAGTACAAGGACGTGGTACGCATCCCTTCTGCAACATTCAATTCTGTCTCATGGTTCAGCTGTCTCTTTGGACCGCCCTGGTACTTTCGTGGTGGAATCCGTCATTCCTACGATTACACCATGTTCGTACAGTCCACAAGCCTTCCTTCTACGTCATGCAAAGTTCGGTCCTGCTCGTCCGAGCTGCCGCATGGTGGCTGTTAAAAGATCAGCATGACTGGAATGACCAGACAATCAAAGCGGCGCACGCTTTGAGTCTTGCAATCATCGCCATGAATCTCCTACTATCATACCGTATTATTACGCCGGCGCCGCGTCAGAAAGTCGAGTTCCGCAATCTGGATGTGCCCCTGGTTGACAAAGATGCGGTCCAGCACCCACACGATCAATTCGTTAGTCAATCGACACCAACCAAAATAAATACGGCGGCTTTCAAGATCAACAATCTACGACCAAGAAATGACTTTTCCCCGACGAGTGCATCGTCCGGCTTGTCATTCTCGAATCAGCCGAGGCAGCGTCTCCAGACGACGGCAGCGCCCATAGACGCGGACTCGATGGATTGGGAGCCGTCACATCTGCAGCCAGTCCAGCCGTTTCGTCCTCGTGCAGGCCTTCCGGAATCACCAAGACAGGCCATCCAGCGACCTGCCGCGTCACCTGTCAATACTTTCGGCGCTGCCAAGAACACCTCTCCTTTCTATGGCAGCCTTCCGGCTGCGCCCAAGTCACTGGAAGCCAAGATACGAGGGGCAGCCCAGAACACATCGCCTCAATTCAAGCCTACATCGGATTCGAAGCAGGCAGATTGGTTCAAGCGGATGGGATTGGCACAGTCGCAGACTAGCTGGGCAAATAAGGATTATGTCCGTACAGTGGATCGCGAAGACGAAAGAGACTATGAGCTAGCGGCGGGAAAGCTCAACTTGGAGACTCTTGGGTTGCAGAAGGATGCAGGCACTGGGCTTGAAGATCTCTTTGGCAAGAGCTTTTGTCTTAATGATGAGAGTCCCATCAAGGAAGCTGCATCAGAGTCACCGACCACGCCGACCAAGTGGGGGATGATCGAAACATTCGCCATGATACTACCACTTCTCCTGGCTGTTTGGTTAGCGTTCACATACCTGGCGCCAAGTTATGCATGGAGCTTAGGATCCTGGAGCCAAGGGCTGGCCGATCAGGTCCGGGATAAGCTCACAACCAGTGAGACCATGTAGAACACTTGCTCATGACAACTAGCAATGACCCAGTCTTTGTAAATACCTTTGATTTGATCCACGGCCTGCTCTTATGTACGCTCAAAGTCCGAACGCCGCATCCTGGAACGTTGAAAATTTCCTCTTCCGAGCTAGAACTCCGACTTCCCTCCAACAACATACGCAGGGCGCAGGATGGTTCCGAGTTCTTATCTGTCACCGCTTTGATCGTCAGTGATGAGTGCATTGTGGATCACAATGTTGCGTTTCATCTCTGTGGTGTATAGTTGAAGTCAAGACGTAGGTCTGTTCCGTTGCTCACTCACAACGCCCATTATCCCTCGCCTTTATCAGCACTATGGCACGAAGTCCCGACATTGCTACAATTCGACCAGCAGTCCTTCGAAGTTCCTCAAAGCCCGACCACGAAGCTATAGAGCTCGATAATCCCTTCGCTTCCGGTGCACAAACACCTACAGACGTCGAGCATGTCTCGGCTGGTCTGCAGACACCCGTTGATGTTGAACACTTTTCCCTTGCTCCGGCCGATGGAGGCAAAGATGCATGGCTTGTCCTCTTCGCCTGCTTCATTCTCGAGGCACTGGTATGGGGCTTTCCTTTTGCCTACGGCGTGTTCAATGACTACTACCACAATCTCCCGCAATTCCAAAGTCAGACCTCTGCTATTGCAGCCATCGGTACAACCCAGACTGGAATCATGTAAGGCTTCTTCGACCCTATAGAAGGGCGCCCTCACTGACAGACAAAGGTATTTTGGTGCTCCCGTGATCTACACTGTCCTCCGCCGCTATCCGCACCTCCGCAAACCTGCCTGCATCATCGGCTTCATCATCCTCGAGATCGGTCTCGTCGCCGCCTCCTTCGCCAAAACCGTTCCCCAGCTCCTCGGCACGCAGGGTATCCTCTTCGCCGTAGGCGGCTGCATCCACTACTTGTACGCATCTTTTCCCCGCCCTTCCACTCCCTTCCACTCACGATTCCCAGCCCTGCCTTCCTCTACCTCGACGAATGGTTTTTCGCCCGCAAAGGCCTCGCCTACGGCGTCGTCTGGGCCGGAGCCGGAGCCGCTGGTGTAGCCCTTCCTCTCACGCTACAATGGATCCTGCGTACCTGGGGCCACCAAACGGCCCTGCGCACATGGGCCATCGTCTCCCTCGTGCTGACAACGCCCGCCATCTTCTGCCTCAAGGGCCGGTTGCCCGTGCAGCACGCCTCCACCGGTCCGCAGAAGGTGGAGATGGGCTTTCTCAAGTCTCCCGCCTTCTGGATCTTGCAGGCCGGCAACATGGTGCAAGGGCTGGGCTACTTCTTGCCGACGCTGTACATGCCGTCTTTCGCGCGTGCGGTTGGCCTGGGGGAAGTAGCGGGGACGGTGGCGGTGAGTTTGACGAACGCGAGCACGATTGCGGGCGCCATTGTGGCGGGGTGGTTGACGGATCGGTATCATGTCACGACGGCGATCAATTTCTGCGCGTCAGGGACCGTCGTTGCGGTGTTCTTGTTCTGGAGTTTCGCGGTCTACACGCCGGTTCTGTACCTGTTTGCGATTCTGTATGGGCTCTTCGCCGGGGGCTATGCTGCTACTTGGTCTGGCGTGGCCACGGTTGTGAGGGGCAAGTGGCCTGCCACCGAGACGGGCATGATCATCGCCTTGTTTGCGGCGGGTAAAGGGGTCGGGTCGGTGATCTCTGGTCCGCTTTCAGGTGCCATTGTGGATGCGAGGTGGTATGCGAATGGCAAAGATTGGGCGTGGGGAAGCGGTTATGGTGGTTTGATCATGTTCTCGGGTGTAACATCGGCTGTGCTTGGGACAGGTTGGTGTGCGAAGAAGGTGGGCTGGGTGCCTTGAGAGGGCAGACTATTATTGTACGTGTATTTCAAGAACAGGGTGTAGGGATTATCTGATGCTATGCTGTGCCGCTATGCTTGTGAGCTGTGAGCCGTCGTTACTTCGTTTCGATCACGCATCACTCGTAACTCTAGAAGCAGAGCACTCCATGATACTCAGCCCTCCCACCTGACCCCTGCAATTGCTCCCACTGCACCAGCACTCGATCGGCCACCGAGCACAGCAGTCGTCCACTCAAGCTCATCTTCTTGACCCTGGCCCACGATTCCACATAGACGGTTCGCATCTTTCCCCTGGAGTGGCAACCTCTGTAGTCCAGAAACCGCAGCAACACGGAGGTGAAGATGAGTACTGTAGCCGTGGCAGGTCCATTCGTCAAGACGATGTCCGGAAAGTCGACACCGGCGGGAGCACACAGTAGTAGCTGCGCGCAAGCCCAAGCACACTGCAAGCATGAGATCGGACTTGTGACAAGAGGTTGGTGAATCCTTCTTGCTCTTGGGACTTGCACAATTCTATACGACTCGGTCTCCTTCCCTTGCCTGGGGGGGACGGTATCAGCAGTTTCCTCGAATTCCTTCGCCCGCAAGATGGAAAAGTTGTCCTCGGCTCCAGCAACCCAGGTGCGGAAGGTGAAGTTGGACCAGTCCAGTCGGTCGTGATCATTTGCCGCGCCGGCTGCTATCATTTCGTCCGGGAGGCCGAGGACAGCTTTCTCGAGCATGTAGATCATTTCGGCGGTGTGGCCCCCTGAACCAAGGACTATTAGGAGGTGTGTCTTGGAGCCACGTTTCCTCTGTACGGGCTTTTGACGAAAAGGAGGCAGTATGGAGAGGAGACGGAGGGTAATGGTTGCTACGAGGAGCAAAGATACAGTGATAACGGACTTGACCAGGGTTGATGCCATCGTACAGTCGAGTCAGGAGGTGGTATGGTCGTAGTACAGCTGCGATTGTTATGGAATATCGTGGGGTAGAGGCAATTGCTCAATGTTGTCCCTAGTCGGTGACATCAATTCTCCGTCGGAGATGCATTGAGGTGTAGCCGGCGTGTGGTAGTGCTTGAATGCAGTACTTGTACTACTCTAGTCGTTTTGGTATTAACGAACAACGGTTGGCTGTCCGTAGACACGGATGCCAAGACAGCAGCATGCTCGAGTGAAGGAGCAGTTGTTCGACAACGAGACGATGCATGCTTTGATCAAAGACAAGATTGAACGATCCAGCTAGTCCTGACTTCCATGGCACTGTTTTCTCATCTTGCGCCTCCTGCAACTATGGATTCAAGACCACTCACGTGACCATTGTCGATCTCCACTGCATCTGGCAGCTCCGAACTCCATCCACCACCCCTCACCACCTCCAGCGTGACATCCTCCAATGTCTCCGAATATGACTAAGTATATTCTCTGGTAGTGGCATTGATTTGAAGGTTCCTACTGCTCCGATTTGGACATTCGCTTGACCTCCTTTGACGCTCGCACCGACTACACCTCACAATGTCAACAAGCGCCCTCCACCACCATACCCTGTCCGGCACCCCGTACGAGATCGGCTTCGCCCATGGCTCCCTCGCTCGCCCCGCCGTGCACCGTACCATTTCCTTCTACCAATCCCTCTTCCTCAATACCACCAAGAAAACATGGGACGAAGTGACTTCTCTCGCCTCCACTTTCCTCCCCTTCATCCAGACCAACCTCCCTGATCTGCTCGATGAGATGCGAGGTGTCGCCGACGGAGCGCAGAAAACGCTTCTCGACGTCGTAGCCATAAATGTACGCACGGAGATCAACTTTGGTTTGTTCTCAGATGGGTGCACTGCTGTTGGCTGGACCGACACCCGGGGCAGCATCCTCGCGCAGAATTGGGACTGGATGGAGGAGCAGAAGGAGAATCTCGTGCTGCTCGATATCCAGGGCGAGAGAAAGCTGAGGATTCAGATGGTGACTGAAGCTGGCTTGATTGGGAAGATCGGGATGAACGAGGCTGGACTCGGGGTGTGTTTGAATGCGATCAGGAGGAAGGGAATGGATGTGGAGAAGTGTCCTTGTCATTTGGCTTTGAGAGTTATGCTGGAGAGCAGGAGTAGAGAGGAGGCTGTAACGAAGCTCGAGGAATGGGGCGTGGCGAGTAGCTGCCATATGCTGGTTGCTGATGGAGAGGGGTCCGTAGGTTTGGAGTGGAGTAGTGAGACTGGTAGGCGACTGGAGCCGGACGCTAATGGCAGAGTGTTTCATAGCAATCACTACTTACACGAGGATCTCAGGGATAGCGATACATCCTGGTTGAAGGATAGTGGGTTTAGGGTGAAGAGGATCGAGGAGCTGTGTGACAAGCTTGACATATCGACTCTAGATAGCATTCAAAGACTCTTTACGGACGAGCAGAACTACCCAGGAGCGATCTGCAGGAAACAAGAAGGAGAGAGTGGATCTGCGACGTTGTTCAACATTGTGATGGATCTGAGAGCGAAGAAAGCAAAGGTCCTCTATGGGCGACCTGTGGCGCCTGAGGACCAGGCTGAGATTGCCTTCTGATGTCCCTGATAGCAACGATACAATGATACGTGTAAGCATACTGTAGTTTCTTCACATCTTCTTCCAGCACTGACTCTCCACAGCCATGGACCTACTCAAGCAATCTGGCCAACCAGGAGGCATCTCTGATTGCTTCGTTTAGCTTGGTCTCAAGCTCCTTCTCCTTGTCGATCTCATGTTTCTCCTGACGCTTGACTGCCTCCGCACTTGTAGTAGCCACCGCGGAGATTTCTCGCCTTAGCTTTGCCATCTCTTCTTGCTGTAGAAATCGTAGTGAAGCTGGTCCCGAGGCGGCGTTGTCCCCCTGCTGCTCACCAATGTTGGCGAGCAAATCTTTGTAGGCTTGGTCGATCTCTTTGCTGATCTCTGAGTACTCTGTCGTTAGTCGCTCGAGACGATGACGTCCACTGCTGACCACGTTCTCAAAGTCCTTCATCATGTCACCCAGAGTCGTTGTTGACGCATCTCTGGTGGCAGAACCGGCGACTCCCTTGACTGGCAGTGTACTCAATGAAGTCGTGATGTTGTAGAGTCTCTGATCTAGAATCGTGCAGTACTCCTCTGATGTGACATATTGCTCGTCGGCAGTCTTGTATTTGATCTCTTCCAATTGCTCTACCAGGGATGCGAAGACTTCGTCAAGGTATTCCGGGGACACCTCTGAGACGGTCTGCAAGTAGGTATTGGTGACATCTGTGATCTCATCAGCGAGTGTCCGTAGCTTCTTGAGACGAGCCATCATCTACCTTTGAGACTCTCGAGGCGTGGGTGGACCGGCTGTCGCTGCTTCTGAAGCTTTTCGACCTGCTGCCCCTTGGAAGCTCGGATCTCGGTCGTTCGAGGGACAGGACGTTTAGCTGGCTTTATAGGCGTTGGAAATGGATGCAGCGATTTAGAACCGTGTGCATCTGATCTTGGTGGTGGTGGTCTCATGGAGTGAGCAAAGTTGAGACTTGGTCCATCCCTAGTGGACAGAGCTGATCTTCGACCAGCCATTGGAACTCGAGACCAAGCGTTGAAGGGATTGCAACTAGTAATTAATCAAGATCAGATTGATGCAGTGATACTTTGTTGAATGTGAAAAGTTGAGACAGGTTGCTAAGTCGCTGTCCCATTGCTTACTTATACCGCTTACCTAAACGCCACACGCAGAGATCCACAACGCACACGATGAGTATCATGGCGCAGAGATACTTCATCTTCTAGTGTTTTGCTCATATAATACATTCTCTTGACACTCTCATGATTTTGACTCGCCTTCGTCCGCGGGAACCAGTACACCCTTCTCCTCAAACAGCTTAGCCAACGATCCATCCTGGTGCATCGACATCATGATGTCGGTACCCCCCACGAACTCCTTATCCACCACTAACTGCGGTATGGTAGGCCAGTCGTGTAGAGACTTCACGCCTATATTACTGTTAGCAATGTACAGAGGATAGCTCGAAGGAAGGTTGGTCAAGGGGCGGCATTGCGGACGAGGCTCAACAACAAACCTGACCGGCGAGACTCGCACGAGCTAGTGATTGCTTACCTGATCTCAATTCCTCGTCTTCCAATACGTTGTAGGCTGCAAACTTCTGCGGATCTACGCCTTGCAAGCCCAAGATTTGGATGGCGGCCCTGCTGAAGCCACATTGCGGCGCCTCTGGAACCCCCTTCATATACAAAACCACCGGCGCTGATGCATCGGCCTTCTCGATAGCTTGACGTGTCGAGTCAGATAGTAGTCGTTGCTGGAGGATGTTGAAACGAGTCGAGAGGAGCGGATTGTATCTGGGGCGGAGCGCAGAACGGAAGACCTGTCGCAATCAGTATCAAGGCATCGGAGAGTGATTCAGGGCTGCCTGCCGTTCCTGTAAATGTTCGCGACGCCATTATGAGTAGTTTCGTGTATCAAGTTGGTGATGAATCAAGCAAAGAACCATGCCCGAAAAACTTCCAAAAGTCCAGCATCTCCGCAGAGCTTCCCTCATGACGCAACATCAACATTTCTAAGCACCTCGGAACAACACTCCTTGATACGACTGAGTTGCCGATATGCTTCCCCGATAACAATACCACCGGCTCTCCTCTCTTCTTCCCTCATTCCTCTATCCCACCCCTCCCTTCCTGACTGCTGGCACCTCCTTCTCCCACCCCGCCATGCCCCCCTTCCGTGCAGCAGATCACCAATCCCCCCACCCCCACCTCCTCCTCGCATCCACCGGGTCCGTCGCAACCATCAAACTCCCTCAAATCCTGCAGGCCCTCAGCGAATACCACGTCGCAATCCGCGTCCTCCTCAGCTCCTCCGCCTCCGAATTCCTCCAAGGCCAATCCGCCGAACAACCCGCGCTCCCTTCCCTGCTCGCCGTCCCAAACGTGCAAGCCATCCACCTCGACGCCGAGGAGTGGTCGCCGGCCTGGACGCGCGGGGCGCCCATCCTGCACATCGAGTTGCGCAGGTGGGCGGATGGGATGCTCGTCGCGCCGCTCAGCGCGAATACCATGGCCAAAGTCACCAACGGCCTGGCGGACAATTTGGTCACGAGCGTGGTCAGGGCGTGGGATACGACTGGGACGATTGACGTGACGGCGGACGCGAAGCAGCGCACGAGGACGAGAGAGGGGAGGAAGAGGATATGGGTTGCGCCGGCTATGAATACCGCCATGTGGGAGCATCCTGTTACGAGGAAGCAGATGGGTGTGCTGCGGGGAGAATGGGGGGAGGAGACCGGGGGGTGGATCAAGGTGATGGGACCGGTAGAGAAGGGGTTGGCGTGTGGTGATACGGGGGCGGGGGCAATGTTGGAGTGGGGTGAGATAGTGAAGGAGGTGGTGGAAGGGTTGGGGTTGAAGAGGAAGGAAGAGGGTGGGGGAGCAGGGAAGACGGTGAATGGTCTGACGAATGGAGGCAAGGAAGGTTGAAAGATGGAATGCTCGATTGCGATCTATATCTGGCATATGGCATCAGCGTGGCAGAAGGCCTCCGACGAACGTCTGTTGGTCCGGGAGGAAAGCGGCATACAATTATGCCTTGCCCTTGTATGCAGCGTTGTGGCTGGCGATGGCACGACCGCTAGGATCCGTCTGTTTACTCCATGTCGGAGTCCACCGCATGACAGTCTTTGCGCAATATGGCGGGAAGTGGTCGTCGAACATGCATCTGTACCAGTATCTGGGAAAGTCAGTATCAAACTTCGATGAGTTCTAGGGTCACGTACGCTTCCTTGGTATCTGGGATATCGTCACCCCATTCTGGCTTGGGGTTCTTCATGTCCTCATCGCTAACATGCAGTTCGGCGTTATCCTTGAGCGCATCGATCCAGCCGTACCCAACACCATCAGAGAACTGCTCCTTCTGCCTCCACAGGATCTCATCTGGAAGATACGGCTGCTCGTCTGGCTCGTCGCTGGTGTCGAAAGCTTTCCGCATGATGTACTTCTCGATTCTGTCCTTGGTGATCATCTTTTCCTGCGGATCAATGTCCATGGCAACCTTCAAGAATTCCTTATCGAGGAAGGGCACGCGAGCTTCTACACCCCACGCTGACGTCGACTTGTTGGCGCGCAAACAGTCTGCGAAGTGCAGGTTGTTGACTCTTCGCACCGTCTCCTCGTGGAAGGCCTTCTTGTCCGGCGCGGCACCGAAGTACAGATATCCGCCAAAGATCTCGTCGCTGCCTTCTCCTGACAATACCATCTTGACACCCATCGCCTTGATTTTCCGGCTGAGGAGGAACATGGGTGTAGAAGCGCGGATGGTCGTCACGTCGTAGGATTCCAGATGGAAAATCACATCAGATAGAGCGTCGAGACCTTCTTGGATGGTAAAAGTAAAGTTGTGGTGCTTAGTGCCGAGGAAGCGAGCGACCTTGAGTGCGGCTTCGCTGTCAGGGGCGCCGGGGAGTCCAATGGAGAATGAGTTGAGCTGCGCCAGGACCGGTACACTGTTCAATCGGTATTCCTCATCGATGCCTGCCAGATCTTCCTGCTCTTGTGGCGTGTTATACCCGTTGGTCTTTCCATTGGTCTGAGCTGCATATGCTTTCTGAAGTCGTAGCGTCTCCCTTTGCGCGATCGAAGCGACCAAGCTCGAGTCCAGACCTCCTGACAGAAGGACACCGTATGGCACTTCGGCCATCAGCCTCTTCCTCACAGATCTTTCGAAAGTCGTCCGTAGCAGCTTGTAGTCGATCGGTGTGGTAGGAATGTTGGATGGCTCCATGAGCCACTTTGGATCGTGATACCGCGTGACCTTGTTGGTCTTGGAGTCGTAGACGTGGCCGGGAGGGAAGAACTCGATCTGATCGCAAACAGGGAATAAACATTTCAGCTCAGAGGCAAAGTAGACTGCATCTGGCGTTTCGCTGGAGCGTCCCATGTAAAGTGTAGTCACACCGATCGGATCCCGTGCTGCTATAAGCCTATCCTGCTTCTTGTCATGCAATACCCAGGAGAACATGCCGTCCAGATGTCTCGGCGCATCGATACCATATTGCTCGTACAGGGGGATGATGACCTCGCAGTCGGAGTGCGTCTTGAAGGGGTACGGCTTGGGAAGCTGTTTCCGGATGACCTTATGGTTGTAGATTTCTCCGTTGACTGCCAGGGCTATGGAGCCGTCTTCGTTCAAGATGGGTTGAGCGCCAGTGTCGATCCCGACGATACTGAGACGCTCGTGAACGAGAATGGTCTTGTTGGCCGTGTGGTTTCCTGACCAGTCTTGTGTCTCGTCAGTGATCTTGTGTTTCTCCCTTCACACATAATGACCCACCAGGTCCTCGATGCCGGATGCTGGTAAAGATCAGTGATGCTCCTGAACGATCAAGTAGAGATACTCACGCTTTGCCCATGCGCAGAGCTGTCGGCTTGAACTTTTGTACATCGGGGTGACTGTTCGTATGTCAGTTTGCTACTTTGGAGGGGCACATGGCCATGGAGGGGCACGATCGCAGTAGGGGATGGAAGGACGGGACTATAAGACTCACCAATGGCAGGCAAATATTCCACACATCTTGAGAGACTGTCTGAGGAGGCACGAGATATGATAGAGGAGAGGTGTGGTTCTCAATTGCTGTCCTTATCCGCGGCGAGATTCAAGCCCTCTGTGAGTCAACCCAAGGGAACTTTTTGACAGGGCACTGGCGGTTGGAGCACTGGCTCTGTCGCCGATTTCGGCCTCTGGCCAGAGCCGCAGTTTTGTCCGCTCCAACTCGGCAGCACAAGGAACAAACGCATTGACAACAGACGAGGAGATAAGAGTATATGGGTATCATCTCATTGGTCTTCACTTCTGAAGATAGCACTGTCTAGTGTACAAAATCCCGATCAAAGTAAGTCATAAGGGTATCATCCATCCTATCCTACTGGTATAAAGGAGTGAGCAGAATTATACAATATTCGATCCCAGGCAATAAGAAGAATCAAGGGGAGTGTCTGAGCAGCCAATTGACAGCTCGGTCGACATGGAGACCGTCACCGCTATCGGTCATCTTCAGTGCCTCCCTGGCCTGGTTGGGAGTAAATCCCATAGAAACCACGTTCTGCACTGCGATGTCTGCAGAGTTTGTCCTTAGCCTAGGCATCTCTGGCCTTTCCATTCGTGGCATCCATTCACTCTGTCTCCTTGTAGAAGAAGATTGAAAGGCAGGATGCTGCGGCGGCGACTGTGCTTGAGCTTGGCCTTGCCACATAGGAGGTGTGAAGGTTGGTGAGGGCGAGTGAGTTGCCTTGAAGGCAGGGTGCTGCTGCACACGTGGAGAAAGGCCTCTGAGAGGTAGGGCCGGTGCTCGAATATCCCTCAGTGGGCTGCGGGGTGGGATTGCCAAGGTGCTACTGCTTCCAACTGGAGGTGCAAGCTCTTCTTGGATGGGGCTGACTTTCTTCGTCCATGCTACAGTGCGAGCGGCAGCGTTCATCGGACTGGCCGGGAATGCGGTCATCGGCGTGCCACTGACCGGGGTACGCCCAACAAGAGTTACACTGCTGGCGATGCTCGCTCGGTTCGAGCCGGTCATGCGGGAGAAAAGACTCATCGGACGCTCGGTAGCCATGTCGATGAGTGGCAGACGCTTGTACGAGCTACTACAACGAGCAGCGCGAATCTCAGCAGCAAGGGTGGCCACACGCTTTCGAGAAAGCTCTTTCCTTTCTTGGTCCTTGGTGGACAATGAGCTTGGGTGAGGAGTAGCGGTGACACGCTCTTCGTACAAGCGGCAAAGGGGTTCCCGAAGGAATGGTCCGCGAGATGAGTTGAAAGCTGGTGGCGACCAGTCCATCCATCCATTGAGGGCAGCAATGGCAAAGCCAGAGTTGGTGTTGTGGCAGAGTTCAGCGAGCTTCAGAACCGCCGACGGCCCCAGAGTCAGGACGTGGAAGATCCACTCCTCGAGTACTAGTGCCTCGGTCTCGGTGTCACCCTTGGCAATGGAGGATGAGGAGAAGATGCCGTGTGTGCGAGCCTGGCGGGTCTTACCAACATAGTCTTGGAGGAGGGCGGCGAGGCAGTTCCAAAGCTCAGTCATGTCGTAAAAATCATCGGCCGAGAGACCGCCGGTATTACAAATGCCGAAGTAGTCGGGAGGATTCAAAAGGACCGAGGCCATGTCGAATTCCAAGTTGGTGTTCACAGTAGCCGCGCAGCCTTGCGCATGGGCCAAGAGGCCGCCTTTCAGCCAGTCAATCTGGCCGGTAATGTCTTCCTCCCTGTGCTTGCCTGACCCGAAGATGCGGCAGAAACACCAGATGCGATAGAAGGCCTCGTCGAAACGTGGTGCATTGGGGTCAGACTTGTCGCTGAGAGCAGATACGGTCTCTGCGCGGAGGAACGACTCGCAGCGCTCGACAATCATCGTCTTGAGGGCAGCGATGACAGCATCGTCACGAAGAGCATGGCTCTTGTAGGTGACGGCAGTGTAGGAGACCTGCTCGAAGTCGGAGTCGTCGGCTGACTCGGGACTTGGTGGAGGCGACCACTCACGGAGCTCCCAGGCCGCGGCTGATTGGTTGCGCAAGACAGACTTAAGCAGGGACAGTTCGTTCTGCTTGTAGACCCTGCGCATACCCTTGTTGATCACAGCCGTGTTGGCCAAATCATCCAGGGTCGCCAGAGAGGCCATGATCCTGAGCAAGGCAATTTCAGCTGCTGCACGAGCAGTCTGAAACTTCATGGGCGAGGTTGGTAGCCATGCCTCGTCAAGGCCAGTCAGGCTAGTGGTGTTTTCTTCGTCGAGTGTAGATGGAATGAGGATTGAGATTCTCGCTGATGGTGTACGGGGCGACAGGAGGCGCGGGACGGGAGTCAGCGCTGGGAGTTGCGGTGCAGTAAGACCCACGATATGGGCAGTAAGTGGCGTACTGAGGCCCTGGATGCGAAGTGGTGTCAAGCTGTCTTTCTTGAGATCAGATCCCGAACGTCGTCTGTCCGCCTTCTCAACTGCGACCTTGAGGTTGACTTGGCTTGACCTTGTCGAGACATGCGAGTCTGACATACGGTGGGAAGCTGGTGAAGTCGGACTGAGGATATTATCGCTGAGCTCGGACGGACGACGAGCGCCTCGTAGCGTCGACTTGATTGGGATCGATGGAGCGAGAGAAATATCAGAAGAGTCGCTTCCTGTCCTAGTCACCTTGATTCCCGGGACTGCTTCGTCATCATTGGTGGAGGGAACAGCTGCGTCTGAGGATAGCGATCTCTTCATGCCAGGTCTCGACTTGCGACGAATTTGGAGCGGCTTGATCTCGCACAGTCTGTCATTGAGTTCGGAAGCAGCCTCGCTCAAGACTGGACTCGTTGGTGTGGACGACACGTAGGGGTCCGTCTTCATGAACTCGTTGTCAAAGAGATCGAGCTTGTGGAGTGACTTGCATGATTTCGAAGTCTTGACACGGATGGGCTTCCAATTCGTAGGATTCGTAGGCTTCATGTAAGGTCGCTGAAATGCATTCCATGCTGGCTCGGCCCTAGCAGATGAGAGCGACTCTGTCCTTGCAGAAGAGACAGACTCGGGCATTGGCGACGGTCGGGGCAAGGAAGACCATGATCTACTCGGATCGAACACTGATGCGTCTGGTCCAGGACTCGGTGGAAGAGGCTTGTTGAGGTCAGGGTTAGGAGAGTCGAAGACGCCAGCTTTGGAGGGATCCATGATGGCGAAGACAGGCTTCATTGCCTTCCTGCCCTTCCTCGTGCCCTTCCATGCTGGCCGGGGTGTCTTCGGATGGCTGTCATCTGAAGAGTCGATACTGGTCCTTGACGACTTGGACGACTTGCGACTGTAAGTCGAAGCATCACTATCAATGCACGAAGGGTCGGTGCTGGCATTGGAAGAGTTCCTGGATGGATTTGATCGTTCTGGTGGTGAATTGGGTCGCGAGGAGAAGTTGGTGTCTGGTACGGTCGGCGGAGCGGTCATGGGGTAATCGTCTTCATCATCGCCGGCCAGTGGTGAGATGAAGCCAAACTTGTTCCTCCTTGGCTCTACTGCCGTCGGAAGTATGTGAGCAGTCATATTGAACTTTGACACGGCCGGGGTGGTCGCGGTGGCGGCAAAGTCTTCGCAAATCTGCTTTGTGAGATGTTTGGTCTTTGGACTCCAGCTGTCAGGGATGACAACGGAAAGGGTAGGTTTGGAGTTCCTGCGAGATACATGGACTCGTGACGTCGTCGGCATTGGATCCGCCCGTTGAACATGACGGGTTTCCTTCTTCTGCTCACCAGTCTTGCGGCGACCGTTGATGTGACTGTTGGCCACGCCCTCTCTCCAGACCCCAATCCTTGTCTTGGAATCGTCCTTGGCCAGTGGCGTATGCGGACTGGGGACGCTTCGCTCCAATGCGGCCGCAGACAACGGTAAGCATTCCGATGACGGGTACGAGCGTTCCAACGGGGTCCGCTTTTCACTGATAGAGCTCAAACGTAGCTGGACCGCGGCGACGGGTGTGGTAGGCGAGATAGTGTCGGCGGGAGGTAATGCTTGCAGTATCGACAATCGTTTGGACGGTCGTCGTCGTACGGTGTTCTTTCGAATGCCGGCGGGTTTCCTGTTTGGCAGTGACGTCCTCAGGACGGCAGATATGTGTTGCGGCATTTGGTCTTCGTAAACCGAACCCAGTCGGCTGAATATTGACTGACTTCTTCTAGCGGTCGTGCGGGGAAGAGTAGGACCTTCTGCTTTGTGAAGAGGCGAAGGTTGACATGATGAAGCCAAGGTGGTATTCACAGATGTCGCAACGTGTGTGGAGCTGTCGAAAGGACGAGGAGGAGAGGACACGGCTGCCATCTTAGTTTCACATGCGTGCTCCAACTATCGTTCCCAACAGCCGAGTAGCCTGGAAGTGGGCGTTCTGTGAGATTGGCTATGGCTAGGGTCTGATTAGGACGACCAGGAGCAACACAGACCCCAGGACCCTTCAGACCCTTTTGTAACTGACACGTGTGGTGGGTGATGTGAAAATGTGTCAATTGGAAAGAAAGACAGATGGTTGTGAAGAGGAATAGGATCAGAAGGTCAGTTGTAGGTCACTTACACTGCGAGGCGTAAGTACAAAAGGCTGTCGGACGATTAGGCAGGGTAGACATAGGTCGTGGAAGACAATCGTGGAAGACTTCATGCGCAGCAGGTCACCAGCCTCCGACCTCACCCATGAGACCGATTCCAAGATTCCATGGACGACCGGCGCGAGCTGGAGCGCGAACAGAGGCACAGTGAGTTCAGCCTCACGCGTGTTGGAATCGAGAGGTGGTGAGGGAAGAAAAATAGGTGGGGGCACTGTTCTGTGCGTGACCAGCAAAAAATACAGTAGCCGCAGCTGGAAATAGCAACACTTGGCATATTTTATATTTTAGCCCCCAAGAGCTCCACTCTGGGCCCAAAGTGGCCATCTTTTTTGTGGTAGAGACAGAGTTTGCTTCACTCCATCCTCTTTGACAGTTGTGAAGACCCAAGTCATGCTTATCCCGCAAAAGGTAGACCGTTTCGACGACCTAAACAGTATCCCTAACGCCTGACATGGCGTGTTCGGTATAATGACACGGTACCATCGAGATCAGCAGAACTGCTCCATGGATTCCAACGTACGATTGCGTTATGCACAAAGCGCCTCTGACGCTCTCTCGCTACTCATGCATCCTAACGTGACAGGACTCAGCATTCCGCTCTCACCAATGGACGGCTCGTCTAACGGAGACCAGGGTTCACCCCACGAGGTTGGTGGTTACGGCCGCGAAATGGGTCTCGAAGGGCAAGACCCATGAGGCCAAAGTATCGAGGGATTCCAATATCTCTGGATTGGGCAAGCCGGTTGATGCATGTCTTGTCTTGCAGCCTTTTGCTTCCCACCGGTGAGAACTACGAGGCTGGTCCCCCAATCACAAGCAACACGTACCTTATTTCCTGCTATCACAGCGTATCATTTGTTCATTCGATGGAATTTTGGATTCGCATTACTCTCCGGATTTCTTCACCGGGAGCAGACTCTCACCGGCTTTGTGTCTTTTCACTGCCCTGCCGAGCTGAAAGCCTCAGCCTCATAGCAAGACTTGACGTGACCAGAGATGCAGATGGACGATACCCATCACAGCTACCATCAATGTCCGGACTGTGTGTTTCAAATGTATGCACTCGTCGTAGACGCTGCTGTTTCTGGACCACATCACTAGTGACCAAAGTATAATCTGCATTGAATTGGCTGGGCAGCTGAGTGCTAGTGATGCCAGCTCACGGCACAGCATCAACACCTGGCCAGAAACTCTTCAAATCTTGCCATGGGGCAGCCGCCACATCTCCATATCTGAAACAAAGCGATCAAGGATGCGCCTGCATGAACCACTCGGCACTCGCCACCAAGCGTCGCGCCGCCCAGCTGTAGGCACTCCCATAACAGATCATCGGAGCCGACCACATCCTGTTCAGCTTGTGTATCACCATCCTTGTCTCAAAGTGTCCTTCAGCCTTTCCGATGAACCAGAGTATTCCGGAAGGCGCCCTGAGAATGATACTCCTGACTCTAATCCCGCAGATCACATCGCGCAAGGACGTGGCCAGGACTTCTGAACTAGATGATTGATATTCGCTTGACTTTTGTGACATGCTACTGTCTGTACCTCAATGCTCTACCTTGCCCATGCATAAACGCCCTTGGCCCACTAACGCTTGGTCGTCACATGTCGTAATCTGTTCTCTGCGTCGACTCTTCTAGTAGTCATCCCCGCGACTGATTACCTCTTTCACGGTAGGCCTCAGTAAGATCGTCTATCACGTTGTCAGCTACGGCACGGCAGAGCTTGGACTCTCAACGTACATGCTCAAACTGCGCCGTGTACGACCCCTTGACGTCGACAAGCGGCGGGTAGTCCTGTACGATGCCGCTCTGCACCAGGTTGTTGAGCTGTTTCCTGTTAGCAGGTCTCAAGTCCAGTGAATGCTCCAACTTACTCCGAGCAAGTATTTCTCATGTCCCAAACGATCCAGGTATCTCCGGCAGAAAGGCAGTGTTCCAAAATTCTTCTCGATACTCCTCAACAGCGTCTTCGCGCTGCTAACACGCAAAGGTACATGAGCTGCATCTGCAATCTTGGCGTAGTGACTGGTCTCCATATCATCTCTCACGTAGCCCTTGCCAGTGGAGCCGAATGTCTCGATGGCGAATGTCTCGCCCTCTTCCATCTTGGTCTGGTCCGAGCCCTTCACAATTGGCACGCTCTTGGTGCCATGTATGCTGTACGGCCTGATATCGTGACCATTCAAGTTCCTGATTGCCTTGACCGGATATGTTTGACCCTTGATTTCGACTTCATAGCTCTCCATAGCTTCCTGGATGGCAGCACCAATGTCGGACATTCTAACATCGACTCCAGCTTCCCGGATACCAGTATTAGTGGCGTCCTTGACCGCAGCGAGGAGATTATCATAGACTGGATCGAACGTCATGGTAAAGGCACTGTCGACAATCTTGCCGTTAACGTGCGCGCCAAAGTCGACCTTCATCACATCCCCTTGCTGTAACACCATCTTGTTTCCAGCATTTGGTGTGTAGTGCGCCGCACAATGGTTTATGCTCAAACCACAAGGGAATCCCATGCCACCCTTGAGGTTGTCACCCTCCTCTAGCCCTTGATGACCAGTCAACGATCGTACACCATTCTCGATTCCTTCAGCGATCTCCGTCAATGTCTGTCCTGGCTTGATGTTCTTCTGTGACCACTTCCTCACTTGTCGATGCACCTCCGCTGCTTGCCTGTAATCCGACAAAAAGTCATTGTTCATGCGATCCAAATGCCTCTTCTCTTCGTTCGTTGTCCGGTACGCATTGTCATTCTTGTACTCCTGAATCTCTCCTTCAGGATATTCACTGGTCGGGAAAAGCTGTGATACCGGCACTCGCGGTGGATCGCTCTGTACCTTTGCTCCTGCTGTGCCCGCCTTCTTCTTCTTTCTTGGCTTTCTCTTCTTCTTTTTCTTCGCTACTCCTTCTGTTGCCCCATTCGTTGCAGCTTCACCTTCATCCGAGTCTCCCTCATCTGAATCGTCGGCTTCTGCTTCACCGTTTGCGGGCTTTGCTTCTGTCGGTTTGGCGCCTTTCTGACCTGCCTTCTCCTCGAGGCTCAGCTTTTCAACACCATTCGCTACAGCCGCCATGGTGAAAGCGATTCAAGTCCAGATATATATAGTTTCAAAGTTATCAAACATGAATTCTCCAGCTCAAAAGCAAACGAGCAAAATCACAGTGCAGCCCTAAGCGAGGGGTCTACGGCTAGACCTTCCCACCGAGCACCTCCATCAGTACGTCATGACAAAAAACATCCACCACCGACACGTTATCCTCGAGCTCACCTGTCAAACACACTCACGGCCTACTCTTTTCCAATCGTCCTAGTCCAACCGGGAGGAGAAATGCTCCATGCCCCCGCGCCCACGCCTTCCCCCTCCCACCTCCCTCCCCCGGCGTCCCTTCTCCACCACTCCCCGCCGTGCCGATAACACGCACTACGAAACCCTCGACCTCTCCCCCTCAGCGACAGCAAAAGAGATCAAGACAAACTTCTACAAGCTATCCAAATCGCACCATCCGGACCTGCACCCGAACGACCCCAACGCCTCCTCCCGCTTCGTCAAGATCTCCGAAGCCTACACCGTGCTCGGCTCCCCGGAAAAGCGGCAGAAATATGACCGCACGCTGAGTCCCGCATCATCATCATCATCGTCATCACCCGCCGCCCCCGCGCCGAGGGGCAGCTACTCCTCCCACACCGCGAATCCGGCGGGTGGCCGCGCCCCGTCCGGCCTCAGCAGACGCAGGACGCAGTTCCGTGGCCCTCCGCCTTCGTTCTACAGGAGCGGTGGATGGGGCGGCCAGGGCGTGAAGAGGTCCGAGTACGCGTCGCGGGGCAGCAGGGAAGAGCATGATGCCGGCTCGACGGCGGGCGCGGGAGCGGGGGATGCGAGCGCCGCGGGCTCGACGGCCGGGACTGGCGAGGGCGGGTTCGCGTACAAAGAGCCTGGTACGGGGCCGGGAGGCTTTGCGCCGGGATGGGATAATGATGTGCCGCATTTCGATCGAGAGGGACATTATCGTACGCAGGAAGGGGTCGAGAGGATGCGGAGTAGGATGAGGAGGGAAGGAGTCGAGGTGGAGCCGAGCGGTGGGGCGATGGGAGGGTTCATGGCTGTCACAGCTGTGATCGCGGTGGTGTTTGGCATAAGCACGTTATTCGCCCCACCTGCCATAGGGACTACAAGGGACGCTAGGAGAAGAGAAGGAGGCACACCGACCTCTAGCACGTAAGGAAGCCATGCATGACATAGAACATTCAGTAGATCTAGATTTGACACAAATTTACATGTCTCTTTCTGAAGCGATAGTCTATCTACCCCGTCCCGAAAACGACCCGATTTAGACATCCATCGTGGTATGAAGTATTCGATCCGAAGAGAAGAGGTAGCGGCTACCAGTATCGACGCACTGGGTACGACTAGCCCTCAAAGGTCAAGCTGGTACCGATCTTGTGGCCGGCCTCGTTGAGCTTGGCGGTATCGAGGGACAGACCGAGACCGAGAGTGGTGCCTGGGTTGACCTTAGTGTTGTACGCGAGAGCAGCAATGCCGCGGTCGTTGATCTTGGCCTGGATATCGGGTCAGTGGGTACAATACGTGTATCATTTGTAAATACGAACCTTGGCAAAGGAAGTTGGGTCAATCTTGTACTTGCCGGCAACTTCGAGGCCGACATTGTTGTTGCCCTGGAGGTCGTAGGTGGCCTTGGCACCAGCCTCAACATTGGAGTTGACCTTCTGGTAGAACGCAGCGGCGATGACGCTCAAGTTCTGGGTACCGGTGATGGAGGCCGTGTAGGTTGGGGCAGTGTAGCCAGCAGCGGCAGAGTAGCGGGTAACAGCTGCCTTCTGGACATCGTAACCAGCCTCAGCACCGACGAGGAAACCCTCGTGGCCTACGACAGCGTCGAGGATGGCGCTGACGTTGCCAGAGGCACCACGGTCAATGAATGCGCGAGCGTGGATGGCTGGCTGCTTGAAGGTAAGGTTGAGCTTCTGGGCACCCTTTTGCGGTGCATTTGGGTTCCAGAGGTTTTGAATCTCGGCCTTCACTGGCTGGGAGAAGAGGTCGGCGAACTCAACCTTGGTGTCGAGGAGCGCGGCAGTGTTCCATGACTGGGTAATAGTGATACCTGGTTTTCGATAAGTCAGGTATATGTCGTGATTTAACGATGCTGTATAAGAATCTTCCGTTCCTGTCTCCGCGGGATCTTCCTTCTCGGACAAAGTCCACCGCCAGTATGGACTACTGATGATCCCCATGAATATCGATTCTCTTGCCGGAGCAGGTAACTTGAAAAACACAGAGCTGAATTTGAGAAAAGGAGGCCTACCCTGCTCCTTCAAAGAGTATTTGCCCTCAAGCTGGAAGGTTGTTAGACGTGGCGCAATTCGCAATGGGAGATACTAACAGTAGCAGTGGTGGTGCTGTCGAAACCCTGCTTGCCCTTGACTGTGATGTTGGTGCCATTGGGTGCCTTCAGCTTGACCTCAAGGTTGGCTAAACGGTTGTATTAGTATAGCTCCAAGCTCTTTTTGAGGGTGAATCATGCCAGCTTGGGTGTGGTAGAAGTCCTTGTTGATGAGCTGTATGTTGTTAGCTTCCTCCCTTTTACTCATCAGAGATCAATCACATCATTGGCGGCCTTTGAGAGATCCGAGAAAGCTGGGATCGGGACAGCGGTCGCAGCGCGAATGGTCTGCTTGGTGGAGAGAGGGGTGGGGATCTCGCTAGATTTGCCGGCGAAAGCCATTGTGAATGCGAGCAGTGATTAAAGATGAGCAGACGGGTGGAATTGGTCTGGATACGAATCTTGTGGTAGATGATCAGGAGGAGAAGGAAAACATCGGGACTGCAGCAAGTTTGAGCCAGAGGTTCTCGCGACGTCTTCGCAGCCAATCGCGTCACCGGACGAGAGCCCATGCAGTCCAAGCTCCAAAACGATTTTCGTTTCTCCAATTGCACAGATGGAGATATGGCACACCGCCCGGATAGCATCTTTTTCGATGTGATCCTGAAGCTATGCACCAGGCATCAAAAGTCACAGCAATCATGCCTCCGCGACCGTCATTATCGGCGCTGAGCTTGCCGCCGCCATTCCTTCTTCCTTCGCAAGACGCTTCATACACAACCATCAGGACGATGCGATCGATAGTACAGCACCAAAGGGCTAATCCATGGAACACCCAGCGCAACCTCCCGCTCCTCCAGTCCTCGAAGCAAGCTGCCCGACTCCGCAAGGAACATGTGACGCCGCATCGGACAGGCGCCCTCGCGGTCAAGAAGGGGATGACCGCGATATATGACCCGAGCACCGCCAGAAGAACACCTTGCACAGTGCTGCAATTGGATCGAGTACAAGTTGTCAGCCACAAGACTTTGCCTAAGCACGGCTACTGGGCTGTACAAGTAGGATCTGGGTCAAAGGAGGACAGGAACGTAACGCGACCAGAACGTGGGCATTTCAGCACAAATGGAGTGCCATTGAAGCGACATCTGGTCGAGTTCAAGGTGAAAAGTGAGAAGGGCCTGCCCAAAGTTGGAACTGTGATCGATGCGAGCTGGTTTCAGGAAGGTCAATTTGTGGACATTCGAGCAGACTGCAGGGGTATGGGCTTTGAGGGCGGAATGAAGCGACATGGATGGGCCGGTCAGCCAAAAAGTCATGGTAACTCTTTGAACCACAGGACCATGGGTTCAGCTGGTGGCAGTCAAGGCAGCGGTAGCAGAGTCATTCCCGGGAAGAAGATGGCAGGTAACATGGGTGGGCAGCAGGTGACTGTGCAGAATCTCAAGGTTTTGAAGGTGGACAAGGAGAATGGAATTGTAGTCGTGCATGGTATGACCTTCTCTCCCTTGGCGAGATAATATGCTAATGATCCAAGGTGCTATTCCGGGCCCGAAGAAGGCTACAATCAAGCTGCAGGACGCTATCAAGAAGCCGTGGCCAGATGTTCCCGCCACTATACCCGAGGAAGTTACAGCGACTCCGACATCGGCAGCGACTGCCACTGCATAGAAATGTATTATAGTAGCGTTGAAGTCGTGGCACATGACAAACATGACTTACATTACAACATCCAAGCTACATCAATCCCAAGCGTCTCCCCAATCATCGCCTTCCTCTTCCGCTGGCTTTGCAGGTGTTGGCTTAGGCACCGATTTTGCTACAGCAGTCTGCGCCGCCATCTTTGCTGCCGAAGATGCTCTTGAAGTGGCAGGTCGTGCTGGTGCTGCAGTAGTCTTTTTGGCCAGCCCCTTCGGTAGTGGCTTGCTGCTTGTCTTCTTCGCCTGTGACTGTGCATTGAGCCAACCTTCAAAGTCAGGCTCGCCTTGATCATCGTACGCCACGGGAGTCGCCGGTTTTGCTTGTGTGGTCGGCTTCGCAACTTCGGGTGCTCCCCATGCATCTGCTACTTCTTCTTCGTCCATAGCACCCCAATCCGCGCCAACGTCTTCCGTTTCTGGTTGTGGGGATACAGGACTCGAGAACGAGATTTGAGGAACGACGGGAGATGACGCATTTGAAGTTGGTACCAGACGTGCTTGATTAGCTGTGAGTCCGATGGGCTTCGTCATACCGGTCGGGGGGACCGACGTTGGCCTTGAGGTTGGCGGTGATGCCACACCGTTCCTGGCGGTTTGCATCTCTCCACTCGCTGTGCTGAACTTGTTGGTGAAAGACGATATTGCCCATCCAGCCCAAGTGTTCTCGCTCTGCGGGATACTCATACGTGGTGCTCCTCCAGTAACCTCCGGAGGTGGTAGCACACTTTCTGCCATTGTAGAGGCGTGCTTGCGCACTCTTTGCAGGTACAGATCCATTGTCTTGTTCGCTTGATCTCGCACTAATTTCTCCTTATCAACCAGAGCAGGGCAAATCGCTGGAAGCAGCTTCGTTGCACAGTCATCCTCTGAGAAGAGATCTGCCGTTGCGGCAAGAGCAAGGAGTGCAGCGTTTCTGGCGTGCACAAATGGATCTCGAAGCGACCTTGTAAATGCCGCGACCAGCACTTTCGTTCGCGTGCTTGGACCAAGGTTCTTTGCTATCCTACCCAGACAGATTGTCGTATTCGTGCGAATACCAGGCTGGTCATCATTGGCAGTCTTCGCCAAGTGCCTCAATAGTTCTCCGTTAACAATCCTGTCTGAGAGCTTATTGATGACCACCAGTACTGCTTTGACTGTCTGTTCTCGCACAAGTGGAGCAAGATCGGCGAATCCAGTGACCATCTGCGGAAAGATCTTGTCGGTCACTAATTTTTGTGATAAGTGGTCGATCATGAGAGGCAGACTTTCTAGAAGTGCGACACGGAGTGCTCGATCTGGGTTCTGGAACAGTCGGATGACGACTGGCGTGATCTGTGCCGTATATTCATCTTCGCCAAGTTTCTGACTGAATCGCATGATCAGAGAGATCACTCGCGGACCTCCACCGCCGAATTCTGCGGACTTCAGGAGCTCGGGCAGAACCTTGACCTTGAAGAAATCCTCTGGAAAGTCGTTAGATTCTGCTACCGAATCCAGTTCACTGTCTTCAATCAGCATTTGTCTTCCTGACAAGTGTAATGTCGTACCTCAGAAAAGCTTCACGTTCAGTCTCCGATTTGAGTCCGAGGTTATCGATCCCGTCGCTCAGCTGGATGAGCGGAGTATCAAAGTACGATCCAGATCTGATGCCTTGCTCAAGGAAGTGTCCAATCGTCAATCTGACCTTAGGACTTGGGTTAAACAGCCGCTTGTAACTTGCATGCATTTGTGCTGGAATTCCCTTTGTCTGCCCAACCTGATCCGAGCCGCTGAACCCGCCAGTGAAGACCTCGGAAATGAGGATGCCGTAATTGTACGAGTCTACGGCAGATATAGGGCCTCGTTTGATGCTATCCCATCCGCCCTTGGCCACCTCAGGGGGTGCATATCTGCCAGAGTCGGGAACGAGACTTCCATATGTCTACCACCGTCAGCTAGATTCTTCCGAGAGTAGTGTCGTACTCACGTATATCACAGCCTCTTCCTCCTTCATAGAGCTTAGAGCTTCAAGTCCTGCTAACTTCCATTCGCCGCTTTCGCCTGTGAATACGGATGACACTCGCACATTGCCATGAACGGATGCAGCCTCGTCGTTGATGAATCTTAAGGTCTTTGCAATATTGTGCAGACCCCACTTGATACTTCCTTCAGCTAAAGCTTTTCGTCGAGTCTTCCAGCCCAAAGGTTCTATGCGTTCTGTTGCGACATAAATGTATGTGTCTGTCTACCTTGGTGTAACATAAGCCACTGCCGCGCACATTCAGGCCTCTTTCGGGCGTCCTCACCTCTACTGTATCCAGAACTTTCACTATGCCAGGATGTCTCAGAGTCTTGAACTTGCGTAGCGCATTCTTTGCCAAAGGTAGTCGGGCCTTATTCGCGACAACGTCGAAGGAGAAGATGCTGCATTTCGATCCGTCTTCCTGGCTGGAGGTCAATGGCTGTGTGCATGCATATTGGATCGTGCTTGACTAACTTTCTTGGTGCCATGGTGTAGCGTCCAGATTGACGAGTCTATATCAACTCTGTCGCCGAAGGTAAACCCAAAAGCTGGCCCTTTGGCGATGGCCGATGCCACAGCAGACTTTAGAAAGTCCATTGTTCAAGGAGTCCAGGGTGCGTTATCTCTGCATGATGACCGAATCGATCAGAGGGTTATGGTATCCATGGATCGATTGAAGCGGTACCGTAGTGTGTAAGGGAAAGTGACAGGTGGAAGTGGTAATGGAGGGGCATGGGTGTGCCAAGCCGCGGTCACAAACAGATCGACAGTTCTTGGGAAGGTCACTTTTATATTCCTCATTTATACGACTTCATGTTTAGAGCTCGGCGAGCGTGGTGCAGATCGCTGAGCTTGCTGAGCTTGCTGAGCTTGCTGACAGTGATATCAGGAGCCCCGCTGTCAACCTTGAAGGCATCTGACAAGCTCGATCGGTGACGGATCACCTCTGACTGCACCTCCCTTTCCACCAAGCGCCGTCGCAGTAGTTCACCATACAACCACCACCCACTTTTGTCAGCTATGGACGTTGCGATCATATTGAACATCGATCCACACCGTTGTGGCATTCGCACATGGTGAGTCCAATTTCAGTTCCTCAGTATGATTTCGAACATCATGATGATTTGGTAAAAGAGCTTATCGATACCCTTCCTCATGCTGCGTTTTCCTTTCGATTCTCACCATCTTCTTACTGCCTTTTGGGCAAGTCACATCCAGCACCAGGCGTCACGTGGCGACCGCGGGGCAGGATCAGTCGATGCAGTGCATACATCAACGTGTCTGTCAATGGAGCCGCATATCTAGAGATTTCGATTTATGGCTAAAAGCACTCTCACACACCTGTTCCATTTCTTATCTCGCATGTGCATCACTTCGAGCAGATGGCGGAAGAGTCAACCACTTGAGGGACGAAGTGATGTTCAACTTGAAAAACTGAAAAGATCTGATCTGTGCGATCATAGCTCATCTTTGCGTTCAGCTTTACTCCGAACCAACGCTGACTACATCATCAGATTAGGAAGCCGGTATGGCGAATATGACCTTCGCAGAGCGAGTTCCGGCTGAGAGAGTACACGCGTCGGGATCTCCCACACCCTCAGCTACGCCCCTCAAGTCGACTGCGAGTTTCATGACAAGTCGTGAAGCACTCACTTCAGCGTCTACCTTGAATGAGCGATCCAAGGAGTCCTCCCCAGCCTCTAGGCTTTCTGAAGCCTCATCGTCCTTTGTTCCCATCAATGGCAGACGGCCTCCTCCGCTCACCGAATCAACACGAGGCATCAACGACTATTGCTCTGTCTCTGGCGCTTCAGTGATCTCAGACAAGTCTTCTGCTTCATCATCGACCAGAAAGCGACAATGCGAGATCTGCAAAACGTCGGGGCCTTTCGACAAGAGTCTAGTAAATTGTGCTGAGTGCCGGCGCTGCTTTCACAAAGGCTGTTCTGGGACGTCTGATGATGCCAACGATGGTCTTTGGCGCTGCAGGCGATGTCACGACAAGGCAATCGGCAGGAGAGGCAAGGGAAAGGCACACGGTAGCCGTACTGGTAGCGATCCTAAGAGACCAGGAGAAGCAGATAAAAAGCCATCCTCACTCGCAGAGTGGAGCAGTCCGATGCATACAATTTCTGGCGACCGCACCGAGACGCCAGAACAGACAGGTGACGTCTCAAGTGTAGAGAAGAAATGTGACGATCCGAGTACAGGGAGGAAAGACTCACACACAGCAACATCGACTGATCTACCAGAAGTGGAGGGGGCGAGTCGGTGCACTACAAACATGGCCGGACCGCAAGCAGCGGACAAGCTTCGGGAGCGGGGCAGTGCGACGGTTGGTGTTGACTCAGCGATACAACAACTGCCTCAACCGAGACCACTCCCAGACAATGCAGATGACACTTCCGCGCGAGCGACCAAGAAAGCCTCTGCGGCAGAAGACACATCCGCGACCTTGAGCAATGTCGAAGCATCACAACCAGGTGTTGTGCCTGGTGAGCGTTCACAGCTCTCTCGTAGAGAACTGATTGGTATTGCACTACTAGAAACACCCGGTGGACGTCTGCAGCAACACGGGTTAGCTAATTGGATTGGCAATCACGTTCCTGGCTATCATGAGAACGACAAGCAGATGAAACAAGGGATCAGTAACGCCCTATCGATATATTCCAGAGGTGATAAGCAGCTTTTTGTGAAGTCGGACGGTGATGATCACAACAAAAACTCTTGGTACTCTATCAAGCAGGGACAGGAAGGGCAATTTCCGCGGTGGGACCACGAAAACAAATGTCCATTTGTCACCAAGCAAAATGTTCAGCCATCCGCACGAAGCCATAAAAGAAAGCGCCCTCACACAGACGAAAGCCGTAAATTTTTGACACAGGCAGATACTGGTGGTGATGAGCAGCAGAAGTCACATATACTTCGCTTGAAGCTTTCCAAGCCGACTACATCTCATGCTAATCTGGCCGATCCGAAGACCAGAATCGAGCACGTCAAATCTCAAAACTTTCTACCCAGCAAAGATCCACCCGAAGATCCACAAGTGGAAGCTAAGGGTGCAGATATCGGAGGCAGCGCCGAATTCAATCATGAGATAATCGACTTAGACGACCTACCGGTTGCTCCTCCGCTAGCGGCAGCAGCAGCGACAGCTGATGTTCGATCTCCTTTACCCATTGAGGTGGCAAATGCTGAGGCCATCAAGAAAGCGGACGATGTGACTGTATCAGTGACGAATGGTATGGTCGATGATATGCTTGACAGAAGCAGAAGTACATCACCTTATTCGGGGTTGTTCCGCCACTTTCCTTCACATCAAACGATCGTCGATGAGCGAGCTCCTATGGCAATCATGTCAGGGCTGCAGACAACACCGGCCCAGGCAGATTCATGTCAAGCGTCTACCATAAAAGTTGTAGCTGTTCAAGCGCCTTCGACCGCCCGTCTGTTTGACGGGAGTGCTAAACTTCCAAAAGCCTCACGAGACACTGGTACCCAGACGAATCTAGCATCCGACAACCTCACAGGCAATACTTTGAGCTTGCAGGGTCAAGACGAAATGACAGATGAGCAATATCAAGCAAAAGTACTCGATAATATCAGAGCAGGCACGAACTTCACCGGGCACAAGCTTTCGGAATCGTGTCCAGCCAAGCCAGCACCCGTCCCACAGTCATTGATCAATGGACGTCTCACCAGGAAGCAACGCATGCGCTTACCAGGCAACCTTCACATATCGAGACTTGGCCACAACACTGCGATTGCGCGCTACAAAGCCATTTGCGAGCAGCTTGGACGAAAGGGAGGCGGTGACGGCGAGGCGGATGAGCAGAGCAACGACTACGGTATGGCTGATATTGATTTTGAGAATTCGCAGCCAAAGGTCTGCGACAGCTTGGAGGCGTTAGTCGAGATGCCGGAGAGCGTGGTACCCATGATATACGAAGGCCAACTGGTCTTTACGGATGGAGCGAACGTAGGTAACGCAAAGACTGTGGTCAAGCTGGTGACTAACATGACGTAGTTGAAGAGTTCACGTGGTCGCGTAGGAAGGGCAAAGAATATCTATCGCATCGGATCGAATGTCTTGCCTCGCTAGGCATGAGGCATATTGGAAGGCAAAGGCGCACGCTGAAGGAAGCATGAATATAAGCATCACGAGCGGCACAAGGAAAGGAGTTTGCAATTGTATATAATCGTTGCTGGTTTCGGTGGTATACCCAATATCGTAGCTTGCTTGCATGATTCTCAATAGTCATATCCAAACAGTCGTTAGCTGTACATGCTCCATTATGCGATGTTGCGTCTCGCGGCAGCAGTCTTGCTGTGCCGAGGTCGTCTTTCATGCTAGCCCTTCTCCCCGTCAAGTTTGTGATGACAGCATATGCCTCCAATATCCTGCAGTGCGGCTCCTGCCCAGCAGATCCTCAAGATTGTCCCTCTTCTTCAAAGTTCTCCGTTATCTCCAGCCCTTTCATCAATTCCTCTACCTCCCTTGGCTCTGTCACTCCCCACACTCCGCCTCCCTTGACTGCTCCCTTCATGCCCACCTCCTTGCCTACCAGATTGCGTCCGACCTTTCCTGGTCCCAAGCCAATCCACCGCCGCACCTTCTGCTCCTCATGTAAATATCTTATGCTCTCATGCCACTGCACCGTTTCCACCGCCTGTCTCGCCAGGAGATCCTTCAGCTCCTCCCTGCTCTGGAAGGGTCTCGCCGACACATTTGATACGCAAGGAAATATGCCGCGCCACGCCACAATGTCCTCGTCCTTCGCCACACTGCTCTTCCTCGCTAGCATCGTCTTCATCAAGTCCGCGGCCGGCCTCATGAGGGGCGAATGAAACGGGCTATCGGCTTTTAACCTGACGGCCCTCGGATCGTGTCCCATGAAACTCCGCAAATGCGCCAACAGCTCTTTGATTCGCGTTATGCTCCCACTCAACACGATCTGGTTCTTGCTGTTGATGTTCGCAAGCAAAACCTGCTGCACAGGCGGCAGGTCGCTGTCGATTCCGCTGTCCGATTTGCTCCCCGTCGAGCTGTGCCCGAGAAACTCGTGGATCGCGGCGATGAGGTCGTCCCGCTTGTCCGGCTCCGTGACGATGGCGATCATCCCTACTTCGCTGCCGAATTCGGCGGCTGCGGCTTGCGAGGCGCGCGTCATGGCTTCCGCGCGCCGGCGGGTGAGGAGGAGGGCGTCGGCGTAGCGGAGGTAGCCTCCGGCGACGAGGGCGGCGAACTCGCCGAGGGAGTGGCCGAGGACCACATCGACGGTGGTGGAGGTGGAGAAGGAGAATTCTTGCTCGAGGACGCGGAGGACGAGGATCGAGGTGGCCATGATGGCGGGCTGGGCGTTGTCGGTGGCTGTGAGGAGGGAGTTGGGACCTTCGGCTATGATGCGTGTAAGGGGAGTCTGGAGGGTGTGATCGATCTCGTCGAGGAGGGGTTGGACGGTACGGGGGAAGGCTTTCAGCCAGTCGAGGGTCATGCCAACTTTCTGGGTGCCTTGACCTGGGAAGAAGAGGGCGGTTCGAGGACGGCGTTTAGACGAGGCAGGAAAGGTAGATGTGAAGCGGCGAGAGGGCGCGGCGCTCAGCCGACGAGGTAGTCGTGGTCGCATGGTGCTTGAGGGGATGAGGTCAAAGTTGTGGGGAGGTGTATATAGCAAGGATGCGGTGTTCTGCTTCGAGATCCCGGAGATGCTACCTCCAGTCAGGTAAGAGAGGAGCGCAGTATTGCATCCTGAGTTCTTGCTCCGGCTGGCGAACGTCAGCTCTGCCGGCGCGGCGGGAGCGGTGGTGATTGTGTGAGATGGAAGTGGAGTGGGCCATGTTGAAGGTGGAGCTCTGGCCGAGGGATTTGACTTTGAGCTTCTCCTTCCCTCCGCAACCTCACTCCCTTCTTCATCTTCAGCCACGATGAATGATGCCAGCAACGATCGTCTCAAACGTGTCACCCTGTTGGTTGGGTGCCATATCTTTAGAGCGGCGTTTGCAGGACCTTGCTTCTCGCAGGCTATTTCCACCTGCATACATCCCTGCTTGTGTTACTTGAATCTGACGGTCACAGAACGGGAGTGTGTTGTCGACAAGGTCAAGGTTGTCAGTGTATACGAAAAACGCAGTAATAAGCACCATAGTCTCCTTGTGACTGTGAGTTCATTCTTTGTCAGGACGTCGGATTGAAGCATAGTTTCTATGAGCTTGACATGTGCCTATGCATGCACAGCACTAGCGCTGTGTGCTTGTTTCCTCCTGTGGTGAGGTGAATTCTCTGACATCAGATTTGTTACTCTCCCTTCCTTGACACGATTCACTTTGTTATTTACCTGGTCGAGCGCACATCTCTTTCACATACATCAACAATCACAGCGACTTCTCATTGCCCTTCGTCGAATGCCATTCCAATCAGTGGTCAAAACATGCCGCCAATTGGACATCACGATCGCAGCGACAGGAGGGCCAGCCGTATGTGTTTCCCTGTATCTGTTGTCACGGTATACTAGAGCCACGCAGAATCCGACGAAGACGACGAGGATGTGCAGATCACCATCGAAATTGCCGACGATAGCGACGTAGAGATCGTCGAAGAGCGCATTGCTGTCAACGACTCTCGTCGATCCCGCCATATATCGCATGCTCCAGTGCTTGTTCCGAGCTCGCAATCACCCTACTGGATCACGATCGATGACTATCCTGAATATCAGATCCGTATTGGCACATTTCTGAAGCTGCACAGGTTGAGTGACTATTTGCAGGTTCAGCAACTTTTCAAGGATGCGCGGAACGAGGACAAACTAGTCTTACGAGGAAGACGCTTCCGGAGAGTATCTATGATGCCCGGGGGTTTAGAGTGTGAGACGAACGAAGTGATTATGATCCAGGAGGCGTATACCGACTCGTCCAAGGACACCGAAGGATTCATACTTGAGACTTTCAGCGAGGACGACATCCTACCCGTCTCAAAGAGACTCATTCGCCTTACGAACTACTTGCGCCCTGTCCAGGTACAACGGGGCCGGCTGGTCGAACACTTTCCCGATATGCTCCAAACCTCACAATTTCGCGACCCACGATTGTACATCTGCCGGTCGAAGTACGTCGCTGTTTTCGACGGTCCAAGCACGTCAAATCCTCGTAAGACTGAGGAGGCATGGATCAATCTGAACGAGAAGGAAGCCGATCCACGCCACCGATTTGCAGACATGCGACTTCGCCAGACGCTAAAGGAAATACATCGCACAAGTACGAGACGGTCAGATCAAAGATCGCGCGATCGATACACAGCATGCGATGGCTTCTGTGGTGCCGGCTTCGCCACAGCTGGTGCAAAGGCGGCTTCACTTGAAGTGATCTGGAGTTTTGACAACGACGCCAAAGCTATGGTCTCATATCGTCAGAACCACGGCGACGTTAGATCTCTGCTAATGGATTTTTTTAACGTGGTACGCCAATACGGAGATCGCATCAAGGTCGATGTGTTGATGCTATCCTTTCCCTGCCAATTCTTCTCGCCAGCTCACACTAGAGCTGGTCAGAACGACGACGCTAACGAGGTCGCTATGCTCGGTTTAGGGGACATTCTTGCAAAGCTGAAGCCTCGCCTTGTCGTCATTGAGCAGACCTACGGCCTGGAAAGAATCGGATTCAGACAACATCTTATGGCGGTTATCGCTGGCTTTCGCAACAACGATTACAGCGTGCGGAAAGGTGTTATTAACTTTGCTGGTCTCGGCCTAGCATCTAGACGTCGCCGGCTCATATTCGTTGGTGCAGCGTAAGCCAATACTTATTCCTTCCATGCATCAGCTGACATGCCAAAAGCCCAGGCGAGACCCTACCGTCCTTTCCTAAGCGTATCTACAACACAAGCTTTGACAGCCCTCTTCCTAATCTGTATCCGGCAGTTTCGCTGAAAGATGTACTCTCTCGAGTAGTGGGTAACCACTCGGAACATCGCTTTGAACGCATAGATCTGAACCCGCCCTTGGCTTCGATTGATCCTGAGACAAACCAGCTTGGGACTTTTACCACTGCCCGAACACGCGGAGAGAGGCATAATGTGCACTGGTCCGGCAAGCGATTCTGGACCATCCATGAACTGCTTCTTCTGCAAGGAGCGCCAGTCAGCTATCAGCTGAAAGGCAACCTGACTACCAAGATCAAGCAGATTGGAAACGCCTTCCCCTCGATTGCAGCCGAGCAGTTTTACAGAGAGTGCGTCGAGAGCTTGAAGGCGACAGATCAGATAGACGCAGCTAGGCAAGCCCTTCGGCGTCGTGGGGCTACATACGCTAGTGTACAGGAACACCTACCACCAGGGTCATCGCCAGACCGTCCGATCGCACTTCGGTAGGCAAAGGACGCTAGAGTTGCAGAGATGGAAGCACAAGTTTGCGAGTACATTGACGCCCGGCTAGCTCATCAAGACGCATCAAGTGTCAAAGAGCTGGCTTCTCGTCTGCTCATTCATAGCGATCAGCCAACACAAGTGCTCCTTTGACTTGCTCAACATCATTCGGCCTTCGCACATCGTTTAGAGAAGAAAGGAGCTGGGAAGAACAGGAAACCCAATAAGCAAGCTATCTCGAGGTCTGATGAGGAAGGGGTCAAGCTTGTCAAAGACCGTGAAGACCAGCCTCTACCGAGGAGACGACATCAACAGTACAGAACCATAAATCCTGGAAACAAGCTATCGAGCACGAGGAGATTGAGCTTGTGAAGGACAGCGACGATATACCTCTACCATGACAGACGCTACGATGATGCGTGAGTGACGGAATTGACGAGAATCCTTTTGGGAGTCCTCTTAGAAATCAGTGCATCGAAGAATATCAATGGGGACGACAACGCCAGGGAAGGCGGCAATGCTAGAAACCAGGAAGAGGATTGAAGGACAGCACAGTCGCCTCGACGTAGATTTTACGATCACAGTATAGCTAGCATGGCATGGGCTTCGGTTCATCGCTACATTAGTATGGTAGTCAATCACATGTCAGTTATAAGTCCTGGGACCCCTTGGTGCTGCAGAGTAGAGATAGCAGACATCTAAGGCGGCCAACGATGAAGTGCTCAAAGACCACCAAGACCATTCCTCTAGGTTGTACGGCTCGTCATAATTCTTAGCACAAGTGCCCTGGATCCTTGTATGTGAAATTCTCTCCCGTCAGGTCAGACATCATCGACGGATCGAACGACCAGCCTGCTTCGTCCGTGATATTAGGTGCACCACTGAACGTGTGATCGAAAGTCGACTAAGAATGTCAGCATACTGCCCACGCTGTGATGCTCGGGGGAAGGTGCGACGTACCCAATCGAATTGGTCTTCTGGAATGTTCATCATTGTATCGACTACGTTCATGGCAGCATCTCCTGTATTCGGCTGTGGGATCCAAGGTGTAGTCCACGATGGACCCAGGAAGGCGATATCAGATGTGCTTTGGATGAGTGGATCGGCTAGAGAGGTTAGTGCTGGCTCGCAATGTTATGGAAGGAAAACCCACGAGCATATAACGACGCTGTGGTCGACATGGTAGGCAAGTTGTTGCTGCTGGAGGGTGATTCCATGCCCTCGATGCGAGCGACCATGGCATCGAGAGCCCGGGAAGCCTTCTTCGTCTCATTCACTACACTCTGCTCCTGCCACGTTGTTTGCTTGCGCGCCGAATTGACGGCGTTCTCAGGTGCATCTTTTTTCCAGATTTGGCGGGTAGTCTTCAAAAGCTCCACCATCTTGCCACGCTTGCCTTCCGATTCTGGCAGCGTTTGAGACGCAGTCTGGCTAGCCTCGTCGCACTGATGCGATAGGTCGAGGCAGAGGATCATGGCCGCGAGGAGGTAGTCGTGGGTCGAGATGGTGCCCATGTATGCCCGTGCGAACTCCAATTGACCACCTGATTGACTAGCTAGCCAAACCTCTTGGTGATGACCTAGTGTTTGCATTGCTGCGTCTACACATGATTGCCGGGATGCGAGAGAGAATGCGTCCGTCTTCCTAGATGCCATGAACGGCCGATGCAGAACAGTCTTGACTTTGAGGTATAGCAGCCGCAAGTTGTAAGACCACATGATTGTCTCAGGCTTGTCTGCGATGTATTGTTGAAAAGGCCGGATCTGTACCTGAGGTGGCAGGTCTTCTCGAGCTGCTTCGAGCTCGGCATCGAGTCGAATGATCTGTTCGTGCGAAGGAAGTGTCCTCGAATTCCAAAGATCGAATACTTGGGCGAAAACCCTGCAAATGGCCACTTTTGCTATACCGTATGAAACAGGTGTAAGCTCGGACGGTGGCCTGCTCGGTGGTAATGCAGTCATCTTCGGTGAGATTTCTCCGTCCAAATAATTACCTGGGGTCCTTACATCACTATCGATCGACTTCAATTGACTCGGAAGGCCGATCTGGAAGCTGATGAGCAGGTCTATCATGAACATCTGATGCCAAATGCGTCGCCTCATTTCCTGTTCAAACACACAGAGGTTAGGAAAATGCGAGCCATCTCTGTGGTATCCAGCCCGTAATGAGAGCCGAATCATCAAACCCATCAGCTGCCATATGTCGATTAAAGCGGTATGGCTCCTCAACCCACCCACGTAAAGAGATAGGCATTCGAGGGCGTATGGCTTCGGCGTTGTGTAGTCTGCAAGAGCTGCTGCAGATGCGGCGTACTCGTGGAAAGTTATGGATGACGCTTGCAGTGCCTGGGCTTCCGGTGACGATTGGTCTGAATGCATATGGAACTGACTGCCAGCTGAAAGACTCAAGATGCTGTAGAGCAAACCAATCCACATCGTAGGGGTCCGGAGAGGATCTTTCCAGAATCTGGTATATTCGTCTTGGAAAGTGGGTGGATGTATGATAGGCTTGAAGGCATCGGCAGCATTGAACCAGATGTGCGTGTACCGGTCGACCTCTATTCGAGTCGGTAAAGCCTCGATGAGCTCTGCCTTTGATCTGCGGATAGGTGACCGCAATAGATTGTTCATACCAGTGGGTGCACTGTCATGCACATCCTCTTGCTCTTCATCCTCGTCGCCAGTGGCGTCGATGTTTTCATCATCAGAAATCTCGCGCTTGAGATCAGATATACTGGTGAGAACAGCGCTCCAGTGCGTCTCACCGATAAATCTCGTTTCCTTCTTGGAGATCTGCATACGTCCAAATGCACCCTCATCGACCTTCTGAGTCTCCTCTATGGGTCCTGGATAGGCATAGCCGTCAGGATCGTGTGGTGGAGTAAGACCGGAGAACGATACGTTCTGAGAGTCCTGATCTGGACTGATGCCCTGCGACGCTGAGCCATTGCTTGAATTCGCAGGTCGAGCATTTGAGATTTGATTCGAGTTCATAAGATCCACGACCATCTGCTCGAGGTGCATGATGCGATTCCTGACATTCTGACCAGTTCTGCTCTTTTGAGCTGGTGGAAGATAGTTGCATGAGTCCTCCCTCGATCTTTTCTGACATTGATTGCAAGGATGCGATCTATCACACTTGAGTTTACCTTGTCTACAGAGAGTACCCGGTGTGTGTCAGGTCATGCGTTCGTTCTATCAGAGAGGATGCTTACAGCTCAACGTCGATCGCGCCCGCTTCTGCCTCGGTGGACCACGCAGGCCATTCTCGACAGCTTCCGGGCTCGGCATGATCACGGCTTCAGATAAGAATAGTGGAGGTTCACGACAAAGGTTTTGGACAATGAAGCGATCACGATTCCGTGTCCAAGTCGACGTTGTCAGCAGTGTAGGAAAGCGGTTGCCTCAGGACATGTGAAACAACACCGCCACAAGTCGTCCGCAGCATGATCCTGCTGCTGACTAATGTGCTTACTCCCCAACCAAGACACGATTCTCAATGTTGCGGTCAGCCTGATCATTAAGGCTCATGAGGCGGTATTGCTACTTTTCGGGCGCTCATTTCTGTAATGGCTCAAACGCTACATAATCTAAGTGCTCCCGCTAACAGCAAGCTTCATCAAGTGGTCCATGAACGTCTGCAAGCTGACATCGTCCGTGAAGATGGTTTGCGCTGTTTGGCTGACACCGCCGTATGCGCCAGTCGTGTGAGTAGTCGAGGGATTGAGCTTCGAGAGGAGGAAACGAGCTTGCGAGCCACCAGCATCGCAAACAATGAAACGTGGCAGAGGGAAGCGATCCTGGATGAGTTCCTACAGATAAATCAGTACGAGGTCAAAACTCCCGGTGCAATAGACGTACCTTTGCGTCTTCTTTAGGAGACTCCAGCAGCTCCTTGAAGTTCTCGTAGCCTTCCATCTCCTGGTAACCTGCCTTCCTCCACTCCGCCACTGTCTCGCCGTGGAAGATAAGTATATGGAAGAAAGTGTCGAGCAGTAAGATGTGTTGTGGCTGAATACTTGTTGAATCGAGAAGTACCGGGACGCTGCCTTCTTGGTCAAAGGTATAGCTGTCAAGAGTTGGCTGAATCATGACCAGACTGTTCGAGACATCTTCGTGGTTCAGAACGTGTCGGTAGAATGCAGTCTCATCTGGAGAATTGTTGAAGACTTGCAGGAATTGAGATCGACGTAGATGAAACATGAATTGAGGGTAGAGTGTGAAGTTCCGCTCTAGTCTGAATGAGCTTGGGTCGTCTTTCCTGTACTCAGCAAATCTTGAGCAGAGTCGGATGAGCATCCTGTCGACCCATCGAAGGACGTCGGGACCGTCATCAACCTCGGCCTTAAAGACTGCAATACGGGACATAAGCACAGCAGCCGCTTCTTGATCGAACGATTGTGCAAGTGCAGGATCGCCTGACGGCCCGCTCATGTTGCGAGCGACGGTTGTGACGCGAAGATGGTACTGGCCGGAGGAGTGCTGGTAGTAGGTGAGGAATTGGATAAGACCCATCTGAGGGCCTTGCTGCATCTGAGTCGGACCGCCTTGACCAGCGACTTCGAAGTAGATACCATAGCTCGCAGCGGGGTCGATTCCGCACATCTTCCACGAGCATGTATTGCCGATACCACACTCTGTCTCGCCAACATTGGCCGACTTCTTGTTCATCGAAATGGCGTGACCGATTAGGCCTGTCACCTTGAGCTCCTTCGTTGTCAAAACTTCGAGAGAAGCATTGAATCCCATAAGAAGGTTGTCATTCTCATCCTTGTCGAAGATGCGCACAAAAGACTGCTTGAACATAGATGAGGTGAAACTGTCCGTCAGGATCATGTGCCCACCAGTTGAGTTGGCCAATCCTCTCATCTCCAGCAGACCGACTTGATCTAAGCAACCTGCAAAGATGTCTATAATGTGGCCGTTCTGGGCTGTGCGCTTCGCGAGCGTCTCGTAGAACTTCAGCGCTTTCTTGTAGTACTTGATGTTGTCACGGTCGATATCGTGATGCGAACGGATTGGCTCCTTCAGCTCGGGTCCGACTACCATACCAGGACCTTCCGTGGCTGGTCCACCAGTGAAGAGCATGATACGGCCACCAGCGTTCTGGAAGGACGTCTCCATAAGTCCAGCTGCAACGGAAAGGGCAACACCTGTACATCGCAGGGCACGCTTATCGTTAGCGACAGGCCAAGGATCCTTCTGCAATTGCTCAAGCGCGTTCGTAAGCTGGAATTCGCACTGCTGTAAGGGGAGAAGAAATCGCTGTGCGGCGCCCATTGGCTGTGCTGGAGCGGGACGACCGGGCTGGGGAGCTTGCGCACCAGGGCGAGCACCGGGTGCAATGGCCAGACCAAGCATCTCTTGAACTTGCTTGCCTGTGTAGTCCTTGCTACCTCGGAAGACGTATGACTTCGCACACTCTGTGTATCCCAGCTCGTGTACCTGTGCCATCGTACCGTATGTGATCAGACCGACCAGTGCGTGGGGCGGAAGGAGCTGTAGGGACATGATAATGGAGTCTTTTAAAGTCTTCAAGCTGTCCTCCTCCTGGCATGTATCGACCACGAAGACAAAGATTGGAGGGACTGGCGCCGGTCGTGCAAGTCTGTACTCGACAGTCGTACTGTTCTCGTGTAGCTCAGGAGGCAGCTGGTGTTCTGAGATGTCGCGGTAATGTGGAGGCAAATTGTTCCTTTGCAGACAGAATGGACATATCCATATCCTGGCTCGCTTATCTACCTGACTTGTTCTGTGTTAGATTGATGATTTCATGCTTCTTTCCCTTAGCTCTTACCAGAATCTGTTCAAGACTGCTCGACATGGCGCCTTGCAAGTCACTGGCTCGTACTGAAGGAGAGGGTTGCTGTTGGCCTTCAAAGGCGTGTAAAGCGCTCCAATAGGCACTGTACTGAGTTAGAGCTGGGATGCAAAGATGCGATTGCGTTGCTCACCAACTAGCCTCGACGCTTCCTGTTGCCGGTCAGCAAATGTAATTATGTAATGCAGGCGGTATATTCACCATCCGTGATGAAGGGAAAGTATTCCAGCTCAGTCGCACTCCATCCCGTTCCTCGATATCCGACCATTGCTCTTTCAGGACCTCAAAGTCCACCGCAGGGGCCTGCTGGCCTGGGAAGGCGGCCATGATGCTGGAGCTGACCAGCTACCCCTTTCGATTAGAGAAAGAAATGTGTGTGGCAGGCCTATGGGTATCTCGAGCTTAGTGCATAGCCTCCTGGTGATGGCTTGAGTCGAGATGACTGGCGAGGATGTGAAATGAGAAAGTGTTTGCTTGAAGGTCTGCCTTGGACTTTTGGATAACTGGCGACGTCGCAGTTGGGAGCTTCGAGCATGCCAAGCACGGACCACACTGGGGGCAGGCTGTATTTCTATCGACATGTGCGTTCCGCTTCACTCTTTCCTTTCTCACAGTCCCGCCAGCTGAAATATCACATTACTATCGACAGACTCTCAACATCAATTGTGAGCTTGTTTTCGCGCTGCGCGTAGATGAACGTCACCCATTGCTGGGCGCCCACCTGGATTGGATCGTTCCGATCTTTTAGGAAAGTTGGGAATCAGTAGAGGTTACATTCATGAATGTGCACTGTCGTGTCTATAACTATCATCTCTGTTTCACTCTGCGCATCGTGGACCGCTCCGCGCCTCGAGATCAGGTAAGATCCATTGACCAAGTCGACGCCACTTTAGTATTTGTGCTGTGGAGAACAGGCGATCTAGCCATGCTGGGGTGGAATTCTCTTGCCCTGGGTAGATGGACGGCACGAAAGCCTTGAGCATCATGGTCTGCTGTGAGACGCGCGGTCATGGCTTATACCGTGGAGCTGGGACTAGTCGATGTGACCGGTGCATCTGCTGGCACCAATAAACCACACGTTGATAAAGCTGCCGCACACTAGATTGGAGCGTGCTGCTCAAACCGTGACTCTACTACACGTGCATCATGGGCCAACGCCGCCACCTAGTCGCCCTGAAGGCACTGATGGGAACGTAGCTGGGTTGCGCAGACGTTCCTGGTTGCGTTTCGCCATCTCTGCCGTCCGCTTCTTCTCGAGCCTCATGTTATAGAAATGCTTTTGCAAGCGAAAGATACGAGGACCATCCTCGACCTTAGTCTCTTGCTTTGCCAAAGCATTGATCTAGCTTGATCAGCTGCGGGCCTTGGACAAGCATGCGAAGACCCTACCTTGTCCTGCTTCTCCTTCTCGAGTTGCTCCTCTGTCTTTTCTTCGTCCTTCTTTTCTTCCTTCTTCTCATCCTTACCCTTCTTCTTGTCCTGCTTCTTCTTCAGCTTCTCCTCATACTCGACTTTGATCTTCTCGATCTCCTTATCTATTTCTTCCTTCTTTTTGCGTTCCTCCATAGCCTTAGCCTCCTCTTCGGTAGGAATCGCGAAGTTCCGATCCTTGAGGTGACCAGTGCATATGTAGAAGAAGTCGCTCTTTTGGTCGGGTGTGATCAGGACCGAGGTGCTGGGCTTGAAGCAAATCATGCATGCTTTGGCCGACGTGTCAGCAACCCGCCGATGGTACCAGAGATTCTCCATGACTATGTGACCAGAGCGACTCGCGTCTCGCCCACCAAGCGGTCGACTCCTCTGCAGTCGGTGGATGTGTGTCGCAGAGAGAGGCGTGTTTGCGGGGCTGATTGTAGCATGTCGGCTGTCGGCGATATCGGCGCCGGTATCGTCAAAAAGTTCCCGGGGCATGACTGTCTATCAAAGGGCTGCTTTGCTTCGGGTAGATTTTGCCATTGACTTTGAAATTTCCTCCCGAAACTGACAAGCTGATCGGAAATTGGTGTGACTTTATTTTGCAACATGGCTCAATCAGCGCCAGGCAAGAACATGCTTTGGGGCGGCCGCTTCACAGGTAGGCTTTCCTCACCATGACGATGAGCCCATAGCTGATGAAGGCAGGCGGATTGGACCCTCTCATGGTCGCTTATAACGAGTCTATATACTACGATCAAGTCCTATACGCCCAGGATATCGCTGGATCAATTGCATGGGCACGAGCCAACAAGAATAAGGGCATACTCACAGATAAGGAGTTCTCCGAGATCGAGAAAGGTCTGAAGGAGGTGGAAGCAGAATGGCGGGACAACAAGTTCGAGATCCAGTCCGGCGTGGACGAGGACATTCACACCGCCAACGAGAGGCGATTGGGAGAGATCATTGGCAAGGATATCGCTGGCAAGCTCCACACAGGCAGGAGCAGAAATGAGCAAGTCGCAACGGACATGCGCATGTGGCTCAGGGAACAGCTGAGGACAATTGAAGGCTTTCTCGTTGACTTTCTCAAAGTGATTGCGAGCAGGGCGGAGGTAGATATAGAGCATGTCATGCCTGGATACACACATCTTCAACGAGCTCAACCGATTCGATGGAGTCACTGGCTGCTATCTTACGGGTTGAACTTTGGTACGGATCTCCAGAGGCTGCGAGAGACGATAGCTAGGGTGAATAGAAGTCCTCTCGGATGTGGTGCGCTGGCAGGCAACCCGTTTGGTATCGATCGGCAGGCGATGGCGAAGGAGCTTGGATTCGATACGTTGATCTACAACTCGATGGCAGGCGTGGCAGACCGAGACTTTGTTGCGGAGACCATGCAATGGGGAAGCTTTCTCATGATGCATATGAGTCGATTCGCCGAGGACCTCATCATCTACAGCTCGGGGGAGTTTGATTTCGTGCGGCTAGCAGATGCGTACAGCACAGGCAGTTCACTCATGCCCCAGAAGAAGAATCCCGATTCCATGGAACTGCTCAGAGGCAAATGTGGTCGAGCATTTGGACAAATGGCTGGTCTGATGATGACGATCAAGGGTATCCCAAGCACGTACAACAAGGATCTGCAAGAGAGTATTGAGCCGATGCTTGACCATGTCAAGACTGTTGGAGACAGCATTCAGATCGCCACAGGCGTCCTCTCGACACTCGCTATCAAGCCAGAAAGCATGCTCAAATCCCTCACCCCCGACATGCTGGCCACAGACCTAGCAGACTACCTCGTCCGAAAGGGCGTCCCTTTCCGAGAGACCCATCACATCTCTGGTCGAGTGGTCGCACTTGCAGAGAACGAGAAGACACCGATGGACAAGCTCAGCTTTGAGCAGCTTCATGCCATTGACAACCGCTTCGAGAAGGATGTAGTGCAGATGTTTGACTACCAGCGAAGTGTCGAGATGCGCAGCGCTAGTGGCGGAACAAGCAAGATCTCAGTGCTCGAGCAGATCGCCGTGGTCAAGGAGATCATAGCAGGGAAGCAGTAATTCTGCTTCATTCGATACCCAGAGCATAGGGCCGGTAGACGTTCCATAGATCTGACTGTCACGAGATCTGATCAGGCACCCCTGTACTCATACCTCATCCTCTCCAGTGCCTCAATGTCAAGCGGTACCAACTCCCTCCTCGCCACCGTCGTGATTCCATAGACTACAGCCGGCACCATGCCCCAAGTTGCCCCTACCATATCCCCTCTTCGCCACAATATCATCCCAAACAAAGCCAACACCCCGGCCAGTCCCCCACTCAGCCAGGGCAGATATTGGGCCACAGGCGTATCCATCTCCGCTAACAAGGCCCGTTGTCTCCGTCCTGCGACCCCGATCGGCGCCTCAGGTCTCCTAGCTGGGATGAACCAAACCGTGTAAGCCGATGAGAGGAGACATGTCATCGCCAGCAACGCCGTGAGGGCATCTCGCCGCTTTGCCGGGGCGACGAGAGACGGGAGGAAGAAGAGCGCTACGATCATGGGCAAGGCGGTGAAGATGGCCTTGTAGAGCCTGATGGAGGCTTCATTCTGCGTGCGCAGAGAGGAGATGATGGCTTCCTGTTGGTCCGAGTCGAGTTCGTCGTCGGGGTGGCGGGCGTTGGGGTCGTGCTCGTCGTCGGAGGGGTAATGGAAGGTCTTGCGAAGGCGCGTGGCCATTCTTATTCTGCTGGAGTGGAGGTTAAGAGGCGAGGGACACAATAGCCGGAGCAAAGGTCGAGATGGAGGCGGGAAACCAAGATTTTACTGGACAGATGCAATGTGGATGGGCTGTTGGACAATGAAGAAGCAAGGTGCACACGGTCACGAGGCATTGATCTTGGTGTCATGAACCATATTGCATTCAAATCACCGTCTAAACGCCATTTACACGCACATCCCGTGCAGCATTGCCAGCTTCTCTCAGCTTTGGTTCCTTTGCCGCTCGTGTAGACGATGCATGTTAGACCAGCTTCACACTCTTCTCCTCGTGCGAGCTTCAGCCCCCAAAATGCAATTACGCAAGATCATGGTGACTCTACTCTCTCCTTTCAGCTACTCCTGCCTGCACTCATGCGTTCGCTTATGAGGTTGGGTTGGGGTTCATCTAGGACTCCATCAGCGCCCCGATTCCGAAGTCGTCGACTATCGTTTTCTTACCTTCCTCTTGCCACCGGTCATGGTGACATTCACGAAACGTCTGGTGTATACAAGTCTCTTCTTGGCGCGACGAAAGGGGCATTAGTGCGTGTTATGTGAATGTGAAGATGTAGGAACATACCCCTTGGGTGTCTTCTTCTTCTCCTGAGCCTCAACCTGAACGTTGGGGTTAGCAGAGTTCTTGTCGATCGCTACTGCACCCCAGGACGACATAATCCAACAGAAACCAGGCAGCCGCTGTGATAAGACTGTTTCCATGTATATTCCGGCTCTTTGACATGTCCACCGAGTGCGGGTGTGGTTCATACCTTAGGTGTCTGAGACTTGACCTTTCCCGCACGAGCGAGAGATCCGTGAACCTTACCCATGATGGCGGTTCTTTATATTGGTATGGGTGTTATTGTTGGTGTGAACTGTTCGACCTGTGGGTGGCGAGCAGAGATTAGCCTCGTGTCCTGATAGTTGTGCCCGTCGCAAAGTGCAATTTTCGAGTGCGCAGAGATGACTCGAAGCGCTGCTGAGGACGTGGAGATAACTCACTAAAAGATTGTCGATGTGTCGGTTGAGATCGGTCTGGTGGTTGTGGCTGTCGGTGAAGTCGAAAACGAATGAACTGGACTGTGGCCGCCAAGCCTTTTAGTCATTTTTCGTATCCGTGCGCTAACGCGGAAACCCCGCAGAGATCTTATCGTATCAGATGTTCCCGTCACATGTGTTCGTCATCCAGCACTTTCGCCTCTTCTCGAAGACAGGTTCCTGCAACCATACGATACCTTGTTATCGGCAAGATGCTACGAGCACTACTCTTCCCGCTTGCAGTACTGCAGGTCTCGGCATCCATTCTGCCAGAACCTCAAAATGTCTTCAATAACCTCCCGACCAGCGCTTGGAAGATCCCCACTGTCCATGAGTCTGCAGTACAGGCACGTAGAGTTCTGCGACTTACCAATCTGGCGACTCTTTCCACCGTATTTCCTTCCGACAATTCCGGTGTAGATGTCAAAGAGAATCGTCCTACCGGTCTCGGCGGAGCACCCATTGGACTCATGGACTACTATGCCGACTGCGAGACCTCTGGCAACCCTACGATACTAGCTATAGGTATCGCGACTTCGTTCAAGAACGTGAACGCCGGCAGCAACATCACATTGTCTCTGCGGTGGCATCCTCAAGACGGCAAGTGGCATTCGGCAGCATCCTTGCCTCGGTTCAGCTTGATTGGGCATTTGGAGGATATCAGCGACGAGGAGGTCAAGAAGGAGAGTGTGACGACATGCTTCGTCAAGTCACACCCCGACAGCGTCGCTTGGTTGCCAGGGAACAGGATTCACAGAAGTTACTGGGTCCGTTTGGTCGTAGATGAGGTGTACTGGATTGGAGGTTTTGGGGACCGGGCATATATTGGTTGGATCCCAGCAGATGAATGGAGGGGTGTCACAGAGGAAGAGATCGATGACATCAAGTTGCCAGGGGAGAAGGCAAGCTGGAGCTGGGATAAGCTGTGGTGAAGGTAGTAATATGATGAAGCAGGACAGTTTTATTGAAATGTATATACCTCAAGCATAATTCCAGTGCATGAATCATCATGCTTTCAGTGTCTTGATGACCACATGCCAGCAGTATCTATTGGAGAGTGTTACTCGATTCATATGACAGAGAGTTGTTTGTGTTGAAGTGCATGTGCTTGAAGTTTGATGGCTTAAAGTTCAGCTTGATTGCTTCGTTCTTCTGAATGTCAGTTCTACCTTTCTCAATACACCACGATTACAGACTCTCTCAGTGCGCTCACTTGCGACTTTGCCATCTAGAATTTGACGACTCCAGACATGCAATACCAGTGATCGCGTCGCAAACAATTCACCCAGCGCCAGCGAGCGCAGCTGTGCTCAGTCGGAGCTCAAGATGGAGGATTCTATGGATATCGACATTGACCTTGGCGATGGCATTGACTACAGCACAACTGCTGGCGAATTCATGGCGACAGTAAGTACAAGATGTGGGATACACATGAAGCGTTCTGACGAGCGAAGGAGCCAGCAGCGCCAGTAGCTTCAGAGCCGTCTCAAGTCAATCAAGACAAGGACATTCCAGACGCATACAAAGAAGACTTCGACGCAAACTTTCCAGCAAAGGATAAAATTCACATCACTGGTCTTGACGGCGTCGCTGAGCCTGTCATCCTCAAATTTGTGGAAGAGCACGTACCTGACAAGAAAGTGAAGAGGCTGCAATGGATCGATGATAGTTCAGCCAACATCATCTTCTACAAGAACGAGGATGCAGCGGAAGCTCTAGGCCGCATGAGCGTGGTTCAGGACTCGGCACCAGCTCCATCGCAATTGCGACCTGCAAAGACCTTCAATGCGCGCCCAGACCTACAGTTCCAGATTCGTCAGGCGCTTGTAAGCGACAAGAAGAAGCCAGGCGCTAAGGACCGCAGTGCGTTTTATCTGTTCAACCCAGAGTACGATCCCGAGAACAGGCGATACGATAAGAGATATGACCGTCGCGACAACCGACGTGGGCGAGGGCGAGGAGGGGGAGGGAGGTACGAGGATAGTTACGACAGGCCTGATGCAAGGAGAAGGAAGCCGGCAGAGAAGAAGACATTCACGGAGGACATGTACGATGACGCGCCTCCTGGTCAGACAGCAGACGAGGGTGAGCTGTTCCGGCGCATGTCGGTCACCAGCCTTTCGTCTGGCGAACACAATCGCAGAAGACAGTCATACGAAGACGTTGACTTATTCGACAAGCCGAAGCGATCAGACTACGGCAGACTCCGGGACCGCAGCAGGTCACCCGTGAGGCAGGACGGTGATGGACGGTATGGCTTCTCGGAGCAGCCTGCAAGACAGCGTGGACAGCGCCGACGAAGCTGGACACCTCCGAACGAACGACCGCCCCGCGAACCACGCAAGAAGAGGAAGGAGCGGTTCCCCGAGAGAGCGCCATCTGCAGAGACCCCATTGTCGAACGGCAACAGAGGGCTCGAGCTGTTTCCCAACCACTCTGCAAAGCGCAGCAGGGAGCTGTTCCCACACAAGACTCAGCACAGCAATCACCGCAGGAGCGATGCTTTGGATCGGGTGGAGAGCGTTCAGATCCTGACTCCTAGTGTGTATTCCCGGATGCTATCCACAAAGCAGATGTACTGACAGATGATACAGAGCGTAGTCTAGCGGATCGCATCTCGGGTGGACCAGATGGACGTGGACATAGTCAGCCAGCCGGGGACACAGGCTTCAGCGTCAAGGGAGCAGGCGGGTTCAGTGTACGCGGGGCAGCGAGAGAGATCATCCCAGAGGTCAAGGAGCTCTTCCCTGACAAGGTGCCTTCTGCCGGTAATGTCGGGAAGGAGTTGTTCCCTGGTGCACGCGGAGGACCGAGACGCAGAGCAGAAGACCTCTTCGACTAGTGGTTGGAGTTCAGCTTCGAGCAGTCTCTCCATATCAGCGTCTGAGCACGTCAGAAGCGGCATCAAGAGGACCAGGAGTGGTAAAAAGCACATCATGATATGACAGACGGACAGGATTAAGTAATTTGAGATACCCAGCGCCTCTGCGCTACGTTATCAGCAGTGACTACGGACATTGATACATTCCATCGCCATTAAATCTTCCCCTCCTTGACCATCTTTCTGATCGTGTCAATACTCCCCTCCACAGCCATCTTGGACCCAGCCTTGAACTTCCCGATCAACTCCTTCTCCTCGTCACTGCCCTTTTCAGCATCTTGGTTGAGCCACTGAAACGTATACGTCATGAACATGTCCTCTGGCGTCTGACTGGGTCCATCGCTGACGATGTTGCTCACCAGACTGCCGTCCGACTGGTGGAAGTCGACTTTCAAAGGGTAGTAGGAGACCACGCGCTCCCGGACGCGCTTGTCCGGGTTGGCAGCAAAGACCACCTCGCGGATGACTTCTTCTTCGCCTCTGTCTGTCACGACGTCGCAGGTGGAGATGGCGGAGACGAATTCTTGGGCGTGGCGGATCTTGCGTTGGAGGCCTTGCCAGACTTGATCTTTGGTAAGGGTGACGGGGGCGTTGGGGGGGTTGATGGGGGCGGTGTAGGCGAGGTAGATGTTGGTGGGCATTTTGATGGATCCGAGATGCTCTGGAATAGATCCGATGGTATTCGGAAAAGGGCGTTGTGCTTATATTATGTCTGTGTCTTGGTGGCGGGCCTGATGGTTATGGACTGCGGGGCCGATGGTGGTTGATTATGATGCTGAGGAGATGGAAACGTTGAGCAGCGGGAGATATACTTATACTTCTCGGTGGATCGCTTTGCTAGACGACTACTCTGTTGCTTACAGGACCTCGCACACAACGAGTGTCAAGACCGTGAGGATGTGATAAATGGTCGAGGTAGCTCCCCCCCCCCCGGTTTATCGCTCAGCTGCTTTGTCATTCCCGCTGCGCATGAGGCCGAGCCCATCGCCAACCGCCCCTGACCTCTCGGGCGAACACTCAGGCCGAATTCTGGCGGAGATACTTGGTCGATATGGCGCCTCAAGCACCCATCAAAGCTTGGGTCGGACGATGTCTAGGTGGAGTACATGCCAGCTAGATCCCTCTGGAGATGGGAGATATTCCGTTTCCTTTTTGTGTACCATCTCTCGCAGAGCTACCGAGTCTAGTCCAAAGGTCAAGTCGCAGCCGTGAGCCAATCTCAGCGGAACGAGTGACGAGACCACACAAACAGTCTGATTAGCACTGCAAGACGACAATTCACACGTGAACAAAGGGCGCGGGTCAACATTCTACCAAATGCTTCTGCCATCTGGATCCACACCCTGTGCAGCGCGTGCATGCGAGCTAAGTAGGTCGTCAGTTCTGCTATATTCTGAATTGAAATCCGATCCTACTGTCGCCTGGTCGGTCAGAAGACGCATTCACTTAATCGGGTTCACGTCAAATTCGCCATCGAGCATGCATTTCCAGAAGAGAAAGCTCTCTGCTCGATTCCTACGAGGTACAGAATAGCTCAGCCATGTTGCTTACGCATTACAGACATCGGTACTGAGATTCTGTCTGTAATCCTTATCATCCTCCGCCTCGACATTCAGTGCTTTGAGAACATCGATCTTGCCAGGGTACCTAATGTCTCTGACCGAATGATGTGGCTGGTTGGTCATAAGCAACAGCCATTCCAGAGACGGTCCAGCATCAGGTAGAACGAATCTTCCACCAATCCTGTTTGACAGCCAACTCACTAGTGCGGAACGCACTCTGCACGGCGCTGTAAAACAGGTAGCTTGTTGGATGTCCTCAGAAACATCATCGCGAATGGCGGGGTTTGGTAGAAGAGACGATCCCCGCGATTGCGATTGAAGGGCGCTTGGCTTGGGTGGCGGTTGGAAGGAGTTCTGGGGCCGTGGGTCTGCTCGAGTACAACTGGACGTGGCTTGCTCTTCTGCAGGATATATTCGAGGCCGAGTAGAGCGAACTGGTAAGCATCGACGTTGTGGCCGCGCGTGATACGCGCCAGTGACCAGAATTTGCACGGGAATGAGATTAGCAGGATATCGACCTCCGGCATTGCTTCGACACGGTCCACAAAGTCCTTGAAGTCGAGGACCCTTGCCTCTGCAATCAGGTGATTGATGCGATAGCTCCGGACCACCACTTCTCGGCAATCGCAAGCCCAGGTGGGGGTGAAGCCAGCGAACTTCGCACCGCAGGGCCTGTCAGGACTTCGCTAATGATATCAGTGATAGCTGTGAATGCGATTGATAACTACTCACGAGCTGGTGTAAAGCTGCTGCTAGCGTCTCGAGAGCGATCAGGTGGCATGCTCAATATACCAGGTGAAGGTGAGTTATCCTTGATAAATCGGTCGCCCAAATCTGGGCCCAGAAGTGTTGTACTGAAGTTGGGAATGGCGTGGAAGGAAGTCCAGAAGTGACAACAGGTCATGAAAGATGGAGGCGGGCCGGAGAGATTTTCACGACGACATGACTTGTCGCATGCTTGCTGCACACAATCGGCTGAGCAACTTAAAACAATCCCCAACTACTGTCCATTGCGGAATTTGATAGACAGATGGAAGTCATGACGAGGAGATTGCATACTCAACTATCCTACCATTGTCCGCCACTATTGATCACAGATATTCACTAACATCTGAACGGGCACAACGTGTCCTCTATTGCCGCCACCCCATCACTAGAAACCATGTGGGCGCGACCACCACCAGCTCCCGGCATGACCCACGCTTGGACTTTCCCTCCTTGCGCTTTCGCCTTCTTGAGCATAATCAGCACGATTGTAACCTCCTACAGCTGATTAGCCTGTCCCTAGCAACCGTTCCTCCGCAACACGCTGCCTGATACACTCCACGCTAAGAGTAGATACAGTGACAGAAACATGCATCATACAACCACTACTCACCCCCTGCAGCACTCTTCCTCTTCCTACCGGGCTTCTTCTTCTCCTTAGCCTCCTCCACAGCAGCTTCAGCTTCTGGCTCCTCGACATCCTGGCCCTTCTTTGCCCGCTTGGCCTTGGGGGCGACCTTCTTCTCCTCCATATCGTCGGCAGTGGCGGCGGACTTGCGCTTCTTGGCTGGACTATCCTTTCCGTTGACGGCGGTGAAGGTCTCCTTTGGCTTCTTGTTCGTACGTGGTGGAGAAGAAGCAATGGTGGCGGCCGAGGCGTCGACCGCTGCCTTTGCAGCTTTGGCTTTGGCGGAGGCAGTGGTCCTTGGTGTTGCCTTCTTGGCTGGAGTGGTGGCGGCCTTGGGTGGCGTTGGGAGTTTGGGTGCTTCTGGCTCGTCGTCCGAGTCCGTGTCGTCACTGTCGGAAGAGACGCTGGACGACTCGGCGCCCGAGTCGACATCGGCGGCGGCGGCGGCGGCAGCTGGCTCAGGGACTGGGTCAGATTTTGAAGCAGCGGCGGCCTTCTTTGCGCGAGGCTTAGCGGGAGCCTTCTTCTTGATGGCAGGGGCGGCGTCCTCATCATCAGGGTCGGCTGGATCTGGTTCGATGGGGCCGTTGATCTGATTGAGTGGGGACTCTGGATGGGCAATCTTGTATGCCTCGAGTTCCTTGATATACTCTTGCCACGAGGCGGCGTAGCGATCCTTGTATACCTGGAATAGGAGTCAGTTTCGAGATGTCTGATAGAGAGAAGGATTGACAAACCTGCTTCGCGTCATTACTCATTTCGTGCCAGCGTCGGGTACCTTCACTGCTAATGTCTCCACGTCGCTGACCAGGACCAAGGTCTCGTTGAATGACTGGACGCATCTCCTCAAGGTACAGAAGGTACGCAGTCAAAGGACGTTTAGGTGCGTTAGGGTCCTTGGGAGCCTTTGCTCGAGTACGCTTCTTCTTGTCCCCATCTTCACCCTCGAACTTGATGTCACGAGGCGTGGCCTCAGTGGTGGGAATGGCGGCATCAGCGACTGGTACAGGCGCCACGGCAGCGTTCATCAGAAGATTCAGGCCACTTTGGTCTAGTGCCTTTTCGCCGCCAAGCACGGCATTAGAATGGTCTATGTATGCTTGAATGGCTGATTGGAGAGCACCGTGGAGGCGCGTCCATGATGTGATGACCTGGCGGGGTCGTCAGCATGAAATTGGCAGTCGCATGATATTATGAGAGCGACGCTGAGTATTGCTGTCGTCGGCGACGTGAAAGCTCGGAGCTTGACGCGGTAAAACGCGTCTAACCGGCGGAGCATCAACAATGAGCTCTCGATGAAGCTCACCACGGTCGCGCAATTGAAGAATCGGCATGGGAACAGATTATACTTACAGCGTCGCGCGTGCGAATAAATTCTGCCTCATCGACAGCAATTGTCTTGGTCGCAGCTTTTGCAGTCGGCGCCGAGGATTGCTTCGCCATGATTGATAACGGCGGGGAGGTGGTGGAATGTGTCGTTGAAAAAGATGGTGGAAGCAGTGGTTGAAAAAAAAAAAAAAAAAAAGACCGGGGTGAAGTTGGTGAAAAGGGTTGGGGGCACCTCTCCGGGGCCCAAGGAAGCCCCGGAAAATCTGGACGCGCTGGCATCAACAGAAAATCACAGAGCTCCCCCTCTTCTGTTGCGCGCAGTTTAACGAGACTCGCTTAACCGAGGCAGAGACGCAGTCGGAAGGAAGCCCTATCCTTGAGGGGGACGATCCTAAGCTGGCCAGTCAAATTGTTCGTTTCAAGGACTCCGGGCCTGTCACTGGCTGCCGGTGTCCACCCCCCCCCCCATGATTTTGGCGCCAAAAGGCCCCCATGATCATCAAACTCGTGCTCAGCATTCGCCCGATTTTGAAGACTGTCTGTTTTGCTGCACAAAAGTCGTCTCAAGTCGCGCTTCTTGTAACTCTGGCATCACATTGTGAGTTGTCGCATTGGATAGCTTCGTTGTGATTAACAATTATTATTGAGTAGGAATAGGATTGGCTATGGACAAGACTGGAAGTTGCCAAAAGGTTTCATCGCGTAGTGTAGCCCAGGTGTGACTGTCCGTTAAACGCCGGAGGATGCATGTGCTCAAACACTCTAAGCATATTGCTGGCCCTGAGGTTTTCCTCCTGGCGGTCCTGGAGGCCCTCCGTACTGCTGTCCACCTGGCGGCATGGCGCCTAGTTGATGCGCGCCCCCAGCGCTGCCATTCTGTACATCAGGCCGATACCTGCAATTCTTAGCATCGAATAGGATGAGTGTATGTCAGTGAACCATACTTTATGTCTTGATAGAAGTTGCAAATATGACAGCCCACTTCCTGCCACGGCTTCAGTGAGAATGGGATGAGAGGCTGCGCGTGGTTGTCAGTATGTGTATGGTATAGTTGAGCATTTGCGGCTCTGCGCCACATCGTTGAGAACGCGTCACGAGCGAGGATACTCACGATCCAGCAGATAGTGAACCACTGCCTGTATAGGTAGTCAGTACTGTGACGTCTCTTCCGTCGCATTCAGCACCTCTACTCACCAGCGCTTGTACACTCTTCCGCTAAAGTTGCCGCAGTTTTGACATTGCACTGTCATGTGTTCATAGCCCTTGAGCTCGCTCGAGAACGTATGGCTCCCACACACGAAAATAAAAGCCATGGCTTTTGGTGTTTTCCGAGGATACAATCAGTGGAATTTCGTCCGGCCTACTTGAGATGAGGTTGAAAAGGTAGAATAGTTCGAGATGAATATGTCTGTCTTGGCTGGCGCGTCACCGCGCAGAGCTGCTGCGCCACCTTTAGGGCCGGGGGGGGGGGCAGCGGAGTGGCGGCCACACTGCTTTTGCCTCTTGTTAGGTCTGGTTTGCTTTACTTGACTACCTGCAGAACTTATCAACTCTCTGATCTACCTATGCCATGCTCGACCGGCAGTCCTTCTAGCTGTCTGGCATAACCCTGCAAGATTGCTTGCTGATACTCATCCTAATGCGACAGAGCCACAACCTTCCCGATATTACACCCACGATGAAACCTTTGCGGCTCCTGCGCAGGAGATTGACCGCCAAGATGATTGCAGCTTACAGCATATGATGCATTCTTCTACTCGCCCATCTACGCATGCTCTGTTCACGTGCCTCAGCCCTGCGAAGTGACGGACACGAACATGTTTCTGCACAGGCAGGTTACTCGGCGATGTTTGACCCGACATGATCTCATAAGCCTCATGTTTCTTCTTCTGTCCTGCACCTTCCCCTTCCTGATAAATCATCCAGTAAAAGCACCAACGCCCTCCTCACAGGCTCCACCACCGTCGTCTCCACTCCCAGGGCCCTCACCACCTACCTGCCAGCAATGCTTATTATGCCCCAATGTGTTCCACGAGCCTACCTCGATCTGCAGCAACGAGCCAGCCATCTCCCTCACCCTCTCGTACTACCATCCCAAACCCGGTTCCAGGATGAGTGTCCACCCAACAGCATCTCTTCCAGACGATCCAATCCTCAGCCCTAGTCTCAATCTTCCCCTCCCCTTTTCCCCCCAACCAGGAACCCGTCCATCTCAAACGGTGGCATCATCAGCAGCGGTAAACAGCCCTGGACATGACGGCCGTGGGGGGGGGGGGCTGGGTGGAGGCGAATCGCAACGGCTTTATCACCCATGTGTCTCTCGTTCCTCGCTCCTGGACCGTTGTGGCCGTTGGGAGGCCTGGTCGTCACTGTGATGCGGTCGGGGAGCTGACCCCGTCCACCACGAGGGCGGGAGAAGGGCCGAAGACGAAGCCAATTCTCCTAGTCTGGCATTATGGAGGCTAGGCGGTTGAGTCTAGCCAGTACTGCAGCGATGAGGATGATGTAGGTGAAGCTCGAGTCTCTCTTGTGAAAGGTCAAGGCAAAGAGGGAAAAGAGGCAAAAGAGGATACAAGGACCCGAGTCCATTGAGAGTGTTCACTCTGCTATCTATATACAATCTGGGTATCATATTGTCCCTCTCCCACTAATTTTCCCAACCATGCAATGCCATGCAAAATCTCCCAAGAAGCAGCAACGCCCGCTAAAAGTGTCCCCAAGTCCTTCCGATGCTGTAACCCTAGACCGTCTATCCCCAAGAAATCTCCCTCCGCAAAAGCCTCTTCTACACTCTGAGCAGTCTCGTCTTGCCCCACGCGCTAAACTTGTTCAACTTCCCCTTGGCCACCTTCGTCTTGCTCATCCTGCGACCCCTGCCATCCACCTCTGCCTCAGCCGGGATGACAACAGTGTCGATCGGCATGCCGTATTCGTCGTACATCTTGCCGTCAATGTTGTAGACGGCGCCCTTCTGGATTGGTGCAGGAGGGGGGTAAAGACCGCCCTGCTCCTCCGTGAGTTCCTCGGCGGGAGTGGCGCGGAGGGGCGGGTACAGAGCCGCTTCCTCTGGCGCCGGGTCCTGGTATGCCGCGCTGAACAAAGAGTGGTTGGGCTCGCGCTCGGCGTAGGCAGGGAACTCGGCTGACTCGGGGGTCGAGTCTTGCTCCGGCACGCGCGACAGGGGGTCGACATCGTCCTCGGCCGGCGACATTGGGCGGGGGTAGGCGATGCTGTTGCTGCGGGCGACCGGGTAGGTGGGGCTCTTCTCCTCGCTCGAATCGACGGCAGAGTCGACGGCGTTGGAGAGGCGGCGGCGCCATCCGCCCAGGGGTCGCTCGTGAACCTCCGACTTGCGGCGGCGAGCTTCTTGCTTAGCTTCCTTCTCGGCTGCCTTGCGGTCCTTGGCGGCTTCCTTCTCTTCGAAGGCCCGGCGTGCGGCGGCGATGCTAGCGCGGCGGACAGTGGAATCTTCGTGCTCGCTGGAGCGGGTAGACCGGATGTTGAGGGCGCGGTCGAACGAAGAACGGACAGGAGAAGTGGGGGCGGAGGTTTCGTCCGAGTCTTTGGAGCGGAGGCGGATGCTGAGAGAAGACTTTCTCGAGCGAAGACCGCGACCGGATCGGGAGGAGGCGTTCGAGGAGGAGTCTGTGGAAGGGAGGCGGCTCGGGGAAACGTCGCGGCTCTCTGAAGTCTCCTCGATGATGGTATCTGGCATGTCCTCGGGGGCGGCAAATTCGTCAGCGGCAGCGCTGGGGCTACCCTCGTCCACCAGAGGCTCGCCATCGGGTCCAAGAGAGGGACCAGAGACAGAGCCATTGTTGACAGACCAGCCAGACTTCCAGCCTCCGTCGGAAGTAACACTGTTCATACGCTCGACCACGACATCGTCGTCCTCCTCCTCGTATGTGAGACTGCGTTGTGAAGCGTTCTGTGAAGTGTTCTTATATGTGCGTGGTGTCTGTCGGTTCGGGTGGACAAAATTGGTTGTGCCCTTGAACATGAAGCCGACATCGTTGCCGAGGGAGTTGCCCTTTTTTGTGCCGGAGCCGTTGCTGCCAACTGAGCGAGCAGAGCCAGCTCTCGAATTCGATGACCAGCAAGTGAGCTGTGCCATCGAACGCGAAGGGTGGATACCGAGACCGGCCATATCCTTCTCGGTTCCGGGAGTGAGCAGACCGTCCTGGCTGCGCTGTTGCATCATGGTCGCCATTGCTTGACCTGGCACGGGAAAGTTTGAGAGGGTGAGCGAGGAGGCTGAACCCTGCTTCTGGAGACGAGTGTGTCCGGCTAGTACTTTCGCAGCCCTGGCGGCGGTGACTGAGTCTCCCGAGTTGGACTTGGGCAGCGACTTGAGATCAGCAGCCTGGACCTTCCATGTCGGCTTCTTCACGGGAGATGTAGGCGTCTCTGGCTCAGCCACAGGCTCAGGAGCTTGCTCTTCGACGGGCTCAGGCATGAGCGGCGCCAGCGCCTGCGGTGCCATGGACCGCCGAGCGGGAGGGTTGCTTAGTAGAGGATTGACGTTGGTGTTGAGGTTCTGCTTGGTTAAACCGGCGGAAGCCATTGCCGTGGTTGATTTGGCAGGAATCGGGGGTTGAGATGGTCAAAGAGTCCGGGGTTGACCGAAAGGAAGTCGGCAGGAACAACCAAAGGATTCTCTCTGTGTGTGTTGTTCAATTGGTTTTACTGAGCACTCATAATATTGAATCGATAAAAGTGTAGGGAGATTGAAGGAAGAGTGAATCCACCTCTATTTCTCTTGCACCAAGGTCGAATGGGCTGAAATTGGACGAGCAAGATTGTTGATGTCACTGGACTCTGAGCGTGATGTGTCGCGGAGTCAGCCGACAAACTGGGAAACAAGGCACCGGCGAGCAGATGATGGCCGAGAGTGACCTGGAACTGAACCGGGCTGGTGATGTCCAAGAACTGAAAGTCGTGCAGATGAGCAGTGCTTTTCTGAAACGAGGCTCTGGAGAATATAGTGTTGCTGAGAGCAGTGCCCCGCTGTAGCTGTAGCTGTAGCTGTTGCGTCGTCGGTCAGGCAACCTGATGCAAGCCTCGTCGTCTCTTTTGTCCCTGTTGATTCGTCGTCTCTTTTGTCCCTGTTGATTCGTCGTCTCTTTTGTCCCTGTTGATGTTTCTTGGTAGACCTGTCCAACACCCTTCTTGATCTGACAGTAGATGGTAGGTTCTGAAACCTTGCTTGTTGCTGCAAACCCAAGGGCAAGATTGAAGAGGAGGGAGTCAGGTATTAAATTCGATCTTCATACGATAGGTGAACACCGCTGGTCATCGTCGACGCAACGGTCGAGCACAGTCGCTTTACAGGCCCGCCGTGTCTGGATCATGGGCTGAGTTGGGCATGTGCGTTCCAGATCCGCTATAACGGCTGTCAACGTCGATAGAGTCAGGCCGCTGTATGGTGGGAGATGAGAGAGTCGCCCCGGCATTCCAAATGCACCGTTCATAGCTGCAACTGCCAGGCTGAAACGGCGTATGCAAACTGCTCGTCAGTCGGCAAACGTCCCGCTGACTAGTAGCTTCAATATTCCCCCACTTGCTACGCCATACCGTGGTGATGCTCGTCGGTCATTGGTGTGCCTTGACACCTTGCTGTCGCCAGTGACAAGCCTTGTCCCGATGGCGCAGAACGGCGTGGGAGAGGTCCGTCATCCGTCTGGATGGGATGTCATCATGGTATAGAAACCTGTGTACAATCGATAACACTGTCCGGCATTTGTTCCTTGGTCATTCGATAGATCGGATCAATAGAGATGGTGGGACAGCATCGAGTCTGTGTCTTGGCTGTCGAGGTCTCGTCGAATGGATCCAATATCCCAAGTGTAGAGATCGAGTTTCTGATGATCAAACGTCTCTTGACATGTTCCATCCAGGGCAGAGACGGCCTCGATTGTTGGGCTTGGGCTTGTTCCGGCTGAGACCTCTGGGGACCCAATTCTGGTGATCGGATGGATTCCAGAAGAGGTAATTTTTAATCTACATAAGCTCGTGTGAGACGCTCCAACGGTTCTCAAGTTTCGACATCAGACATCCGATCTGCACCGCTATCTCGCTGCTTAATCGACAGCCACATGCACCGGCCAGTGTCCAGACCATTGCTTCACTGGATATGTCAATCCAGACCGCCGAGCCGGATGTCTCCATTCCAGTCCGACCGTACACGTACCCAATTCGCCGCTGCCTGTCTTGATCCATCGAAATGCCCTGCCTAGGCCTTTGTTAGGAGGCAGCACTCGAGAAGAACGACTGGATTCGGGGTGGCGTTTTCCAACGCTATCCTACGGGTTATTCCCATACCATTACTCACGAGTGCTGCTATGCCATCTTCAGGGAAAGTACCCGCAACCTGATCGGTAAAGGTACCTTGGATGTAGACATTCCCAACATAGAGCTAGACCTTACAACTGCTACCCTGGTCAATCCATCTACTGGCCTGACCCATGGTAATATCTCATCGAGTGAAGACCCTGGATGCATTGGGTCTGTCCGACGGTGAGACTGCTCTACGTTCCATACCATTCTCTTCATAACGCCACTGCCGATCTGTTCACCGTCCTCACATGGAACGACAACATGCCTAGTCCCTTTTGGCTAGGAACCCCAGGAGACCTGACACTACTAGGGTTCACCTCATCCGGGGCAATAATTGATGGGAGGCTAATGCGTAATGGGCCCAAGAGAAAGCCCTCGTAGCAAGCGAGATATCCCAATACCCACCATTGACCCCGATTCACGGCATGAACGGACAGACCTCTTGTTAAGATCTGGACCAGAGCAGCGGGTAAAGCATGTTAAGAAAAGCACACCAATCACGAGAATAATAGGGAAAATTCTCCGACCGAATACATCTGTTATATCAGGCCAGTAATTACAGAATGGACCCCAATATACATTTACACCCGTCAGCCACTTCCGCCCCGGTCCCTTGTCATGCTCCCTCGATTGCTCACTTTGCTATCAAACCCGATCGCCGACAGAACCCACCCGTGCAGAAGACCGTTGGACACCTCGCACACACCACCCAGCGAAGCCACGGCGCTAGTGAATCCGCAACGTGCGATACAGCTCAAAACCCAACGTTCTTCTCAAGCAAGAAGAAAATCGCTTCAGCCCTGCACCGGGCCCTTATTCGGGGCCCTCGATTAAGATCTTGATACCTTTGGCGGCCTTGACGTCCTCGAACGCCTTTTCCGCATCCCGGAATGTCACTTGGCCGGTGATCAATTCCTTGACGCTCACCTTGCCGGATCCGAGCAACTCGACTGCCAGCTGGTAGTCGCCGGGCCCATAACGGAAGCTGCCCTTTACGTTCAACTCCTTCGCACACATGGCCATGATGGGGAAGGTGATGTCGGCCTTGCCCATGCCGCCCTGGATGTAGGTGCCACCGGTCCTGAGCACGTGGATGGCAGTCTGGATGCATGGCTCCGCGCCGCTGGCATCGATGGCCACGTCCGCGCCGCTGCCGAGTTGCGCCTCGTCGATCAGCTTCTTCGCCATCTCCTCCGCCGATACCCTCTGGCTGACAATCGCGTGCGTTGCCGCGTAGCTCCTGGCGAACTTCAGCCTCTCCTCGTTGATATCGATCACCACGATCTTGTTCGCGCCCAACGCCCTCGCGACGGCACAGCACAGCAGACCCACAGGTCCGGCGCCGAAGATGACCACGCTTTGGCCGTGTCGCACGTTCGCTTGTGTGCGCGCGATGTGCACCGCTACGGCCAACGGCTCGACCAACGCGCCGTGCTCGAGCGGGACGCCCTCGGGGAGCTTGAAGCAGTAGTCCTCCGGCAGACGGTAGAACTTTGTCAGAGTGCCGTCGTACGGCGGGGTGGCGGCGAACGCCATATCCGGGCAGAGATTGTACATTCCTTCCTTGCAGCGGACGCAGGAGCGGCAGGGGATGCCGGGCTCCATGGCCACACGGTCGCCCGGGCGGAGGCTTTTGACGTTGCTGCCCACGCTGTGCACAATGCCGGAGGACTCGTGGCCTAGTACCATGGGCGCTTTAACGATGAACGACCCTATGGCGCCGTGTTGCCAGTAGTGCACGTCCGAGCCGCAGATACCCGTGTATTTGACGTTGACGATCACGTCGTTGGGGGTAGAGGGGGTGAGTTCGGGGAGGGGTCGGTCTTCGAAGGTGACATGGTGGGGTCTCTGGAGGACGAAGGAGGGGTTCTGTGACTGTGAGGATGGTCAGTGGAAGATGGGAGCCAGGCAAGTGCATGGCAAGTACTTCGTTGCCCATGTTGGCGGTGATATGTCTTCACTGTGCGATGGTTGTGTGGGTAGTAGCTCGCAGTCGAACAGTATCGTTCGTGATGAAGGTTGACACTCAGTTCATGTGCAATGAAACAATGCAGAGGTCTTCGAAGAGAAAGGGAATGAAGAGTCGGTCAAGAGTCCGAAAATATCACTTCGGTGGACAGCACCGAATTATGAGCTCACAGGCATGCGAGACAAACAATCCCCTGCCCCGCGGTGGGGTACACGAGATTTTGGGTAGCAGCTCTCTTCGAGGGTCTGTTTATTAATTAACCACCAGTACAGGCAAAAGAGTGGCAGCGATTTCACCGGTTGTGGAGGCTGAAAGCTCCGGTGGGGGGACCCAAGAAGTTCTGAAGCTTCCAGCCTCATTTGTCTAGACACGAGCAGAGCATGAGACAACATGTCCTGTGACTGTGAGGTTATTTGCTCACGCGAGCCTCTTTCAGCTTTGCTCATGACTGACAGAGCACAGGCATCCAATCCGAGATATTTCATGCTCGTCGGTCAATGATGCCCAAAGCAGAATCCACGCCACCCTTGGATAGGACAGTATGCTCGCAAGTCAGCAGTTTTCTATTCGTCTACTTCTTTTTCCGAAAAGTTACTCATACTCATCACGAGCGGCACTAGCTGCTAATGATCATCGACATCCACGACTCCCATACTCTTCATCACCGAGTCTGTCGGACTAACATAACCGCGCTTGCTCTTCACGAACCACCAGACCGAGATAAAGACTGTGATGCCTCCAATCACAACCGAGACGTAATTCATCGTCACTGCATCGAATGGCAATCTGCTTCCTATCAGCTCCGGTCTCTTCTTGCAAATCCGCAGCACTTACGCAGCGGGAAAGCAAAATATCACTATGAAACACAGAATGTAGGCGTTAGCTACCCCCAGTAAAGGCATGGCAACCCAGTTCGGCATCCAATACGGTCCAGGGACCACATACTTCCTCCCCGTGAACATGTGCGGGATCAGAGCGCAGATAAAACTCGCCGTCATCAACACGACGAAGCTGCTCACAAACGCCGTGAACGCCGTCGTATTCCCGACCTGTATCGCCGCGAGGATGGTGCAAAAGACCGCGCATACCAGCGTAGCATTGAATGGGTTCCTGAACGTAGGATGGATTTTCTTCGTCCATTGCGAGAAAGGCGTCGCATCGTCCCTGGCCAGGGTGTACAGCATTCTGCCTGCCGTGATGTACGCGCCGATACAAGTACCCAGCGTCGGAAGGAAGATCACAATCAGAAGCCCCAGCGCACCGCCGCGCGAGTTTGTCGCCTGTCGATACACCTCGCCCAGCGGGTTCGGGAAGCCTGCATCCGTGACAGCAGTGAAGTCATTGATAGAGTAGAAGATGGCGATGATGTAGCAGATGGTGGTCACAAACCCGGTGGCCATCTGTATCCCCATCGCCTTTGGGATGTTAGTTCTTGGCCGCGGAAGCTCTTCCGCGAGATGAGTACAGCAATCCGGCGTTCCCACGGCATACGCGCCGTTCAGCATGCCTGCCACAAAGGCGAAACCATCCGGCCATCCGGTCCCGTTCTGCCAATCGCTCCAGACAGCGCGGTTCGTGGCGTACCCACTGCCCGTGGTCGAGGGCATGATGGTGGAAACGAGGATAGTGATTACCACGCCCGCCAGGATGAGGAAAAGCATAACGTCGTTGAGCAGCGGGAGGTGCTTGTTCGCGAACAAGACGGTGCAAGCGCACGCCCACGTGATCAGGATGTAAACGACGAATACGTTCCACGGCTGCGGCGTGTACTCTGGCCGAAACAACATCCACATGGTCAGCACCTGGTTGGCGAGGATGCTAGACATGGATGCTGCGCCGAACACCCATGCGAAGAAGTTCCACCACCCCGCAAACCACGAGAGACTCTTCCCCCATTTCCGCCCGCCTGTCACAGACGCCCAATGGTACACCCCTGCGCTGGAGGGGATGGCGCTGGCCAGCTCGGCGAGACAGGCGGTGATGATCCAGTAAAAGACAGAGACGGCGATGAACTCGTAGATGACGCCCGGTGGGCCGCCATTGTACACCGCGAGGGAGATGGAGCCGCCGAGGGCCGCCCAGGCGTTTCCGGTCACGATACCGACGGCGCACATGGAGAGCAGGGAGAAGTTCCTGGCATGGGTAAGCTTCCTTTACTTCCTACCACATGATTCTGCGCACCGATCGAGCTCCTGCTTGTGTCCCGAGGCATTGACGATGGACCCCTCATCTACCTCGCCTTTCTGGTAAGTGAGCGCCCCATGGTGCGCCTCCTGCGGCTTCTTCTCGTCTTCCGAGAGACTCATTCTTGCGTGACGACTTTACCAGGGTGCTGCAGCGCAGTGGGCACGAGCGTCTTTATGTCCTGCACTGTACCTCTTGTACCGAGCAGGGGGGGTTCACCGAACGTGATTGCGGCGGGGCACTCAACCTCTGCGCCTGCGTAAAGTCTAATCGATTAGTGCGGCGGCGAGTCGCAGCCGGAGTGTTCAATATGGCCACGGGAATAGTAGAGACGACGAGTAGAGAAATAGAGCAGTGACAGAGGCACTCTTTTACATAGCAGCACTCTGAGCACGGAAGAGCGGGAAAAGGAAACGCACACTGTTCGTGCTAGGTCATAGATAGACGATAACCCGCATGGCAGCCACGCGCCGCCCGATTGGAAATTTCAGATCTTCACAGTCCTTTGTCCTCCTCCCTTGCAGACGACGCTGCAGAGAACCGACGCCAATGCCCATCATCCCCTACCAAGCGGTCCGAGACACCCTACCACCTACAGAGAGGCTTCTCCGGCACGACCTTTCGTTCCAGCGTGGAGATGCACTGATAAGGTGCGGTCCAGCGAACTCCCATTTGGCCAACGAGCGGTGCCACGAGCGGTGTAGGGAACGGACCCGAGAGGCTGCAGATAAGGACCGTCCGGACCCTGGTCGCATGGCATGGCGCGCTGAGAATAGTGGGAATCAAAAAGGTTTGGTACTGATAGAAGGGGGTTTCCGGGGGCACTAGGTAGTAGTCAGCGTGATTGAAAATTGCATCGGCAACAAACGAGAGAGGGAGCTCGGGCGGATGATCCCGCTCGGGCGGACGACAGTTTGCGTGGGGATTTTCCTACCGTGGAACGCATGCTGCAGAAGTTGTTTTTTTTTCGTTAATAACACGGCGTTCCTGCATACGGTAGTGTACATCGTTTATGTCGCCCGTGCGTGTCTAGTCCGTTGAATCTATTTAGCCCTTGTGCACAAGACCACCCGTTCACTTGGCTAGAGTGCCTCGAATCCGTGCTTTGATGGGCACATGTTCCGCGTGGTCCGACTGGTGGTCAATTTCCTTTGTTCCTGCAGCAGAATCTCCTTTATACTTTGCCAATGTATTGCGCAAAGACATTCTCGAGCTCTTTTGCGCTCTTCTTGGGTATCCTCTTCTGGCCGTTCTCGTAGTCGACATAGGTCGTGCCAAAGCGACATGAGTAGCCGTCCGCCCATTCGAAATTGCTGTGGCACAGTCAGTCAGGGCTCACAAAACGAGCGACATAGTCTGCACTTACTCCATGAGACTCCATGCCATGTAGCCTCGTACATTCACCTTGTCGATAGTGTATGCCTCAGCCATGGCCTTGAGGTAGCCCCTGTAAAAGTCCAGGCGGAAGTCATCTTCCAAGATCTTCTCTAGAGGCAGGTCATTCTCCCCCTTGATGCTGGTGCCGTTCTCCGTCACGTAGATGGTCGCGCCTCCAGTCCTGTCGCTGATCCACTTCAACAGATGTCTAAATCCTCGTGGGTTTGGCCACAGCCAGTCACTTTCAGTCTCTGGTCCGACGTATTCTCCATTCACATTCGTCGGTAAGCTCTCCACGTTGCCGAGGTGGTCTTCATGTGCGGGTGTTCCGGTCTTATGCTTAATGTAGTGAGCACAGTAGTGGTTCATGCCGTAGTAATCGTTGCTACCCTTGATCAACGCTCTCTCCTCGTCTGTGAATGTTGGCAATCTGTCGCCCAATTGCTCCCTCATTGACGCAGGGTAATCCCCGTGGTAGATCGGGTCCAAGAACCATCCGATGGTGAACTCCAGCTTCTTCTGTGCACCCTCGACATCCTTGGGATCATTCGGGTCCCAAGGATATGCCCAATCACCATTGAGCACAATGCCAATCTCGCCTCCATTCTTCTGCTTGTACTGATCCCTGAACAGCTTCACCGCCTTGCCGTGTGCCAACAACAGCGTGTGTCCCACGATCCACGGCTCTACTCCGCTATCTCCAACGGGACTCTTCTCCCTCTTACTGGTATGCCCCGGCGCGAACACACCAAACCCATAGCCCAGCTGCGAACTGCACCACGGCTCATTGAAAGTAACCCAGTACTTGACCCTCTTCCCCAGCCTCTCAAAGATGACCCCAGCATACCGTTCAAAATCGGCAGAGTACTCGTCCTTGTTTAGTAATCCACCGTACCTCTTGTCCAACTCGGCCGGGACATCCCAATGCAACAGCGTCACCATCGGCTCGATCCCCTGCGCGAGCAACTCATCCACCAGATGCTCATAGTACTCCAGCCCCTTCTCGTTGACCGGATCCTTGCGTCCTCCGAGCGGAATGACACGGCTCCACGAGATACTGAAACGGTACGCGCGCGCCCCCAGCGACTTGAGCAGCGCCACGTCGTCCTTGTACCGGTGGTACGAGTCGCATGCTACGCTGCCGTCGTGCCCGCCGCGGATCTTGCCAGGGATCCGGCAGAAGACGTCCCAGATGGAGTCGCCGCGGCCGTCGACGTCGACGCCGCCTTCGATTTGGTACGAGGCGGTTGCGAAGCCCCAGAGGAAGTCGGAGGGGAGACCGACTTGTTGCGTCATTGTGGTGGTGGTTGGGTTATTGGGGGCGATATAATTTTGGAAGGGTCCCGTTTGCGGGGGAGGGGCAGGGCTCGGTGGGGGCTGGGGAGGGTAGAGGGCAGCGAGTTGGGAGAGGAAATGGTAGGTGAGCGCTATTGTGGGCGATATGTGTCTTTTATGGTCTCAGAGAATTAGACAGGGATGTGAGATATTATCCACGTGTATGGTACACAGAAATCTGGCTGTCTGGATGGTCTGTTGATGAACTCGATGCTTGACTGAACAGGCACGGAGGAGGCTGTCCGGTGGTATTTCAGTGACGCCTTGAGCCCACCCAAATGTAGCACTGATGGAGCTGGAGGAGAGCTCCATTTGGGGGACCTGAACTCAATTCTTCCGCGAAGGATATGGGCCGGCTCGGCTAAATGTCCTGGAAGCAAAAGACTTCACCACATGGTTCCGTGGGTGTGGTACGGGTCAGCGATCCGAAAGCTTCACGAGTTGGTGGTGAAGCATGACCAGCAGGTTAGCTCTGGTTGAATCGAGAGACGACATGGTTAAACTTCGTGTGGACAAACTTCGCGCTGGTCGTGCAAGCCATCAGGGACAAGATGCTCCTTCGCTTGTAGCCTCAGCTCAATGTGTGATGTCTCATGGCATTCATTCTGTACAATTCTATCAAATGCTGTGCTGCTCGCATGGCTTTCTTGCTCACACTCCTGGTCTCATTCATGCCTAGATCCGTGCAGCAATTGGGATCTGCACTTCCATAATGTCCTTGCCAGACTGCAACTCCGACTTGCTGGGCATGGCACCTCTTCTCATCAGCTCCGCACTCTGGGTCATGTACGGATCCTTCATCATGCTTGCGACAGCGACAACGTCGTCCTTGAGGGTGTAGTATGCCACCCAGCTCGGTCCGTCAGGGTCAGTCTTGCCCTGGAGGATGACATCGTCGTAGCCGTTTGGAGTATGACCGCAGTATCTGAGTTGAGCTCCAACGGCGCTCCAGAACACAGGAATAAAATGTCTCGACGAGCTCTTGGGGTTCTTCGTACCGGTCAAGATGTGCGAAGCGACGGCACGTCCAGCGTTCTGGGCAACATCCCAATGCTCGATACGTACTGGCTTTCCTGCTCCTGTCGGACCGTAGTAAGGATATGTAGCGATATCTCCAATAGCGTAGACGTCCTTCAGACCTGGAACTGAAAAGTGCTCATCAACGGACAAGCTGCCATCCTTTTCGAGGTTGATCTCCTTGGATTCGGAAAGATAGTCGGTACTGGGTCGAACACCAACACCTTCGACCACAAGGTCGGCTTCCAATGTCGTGCCGTCCTTGAGATGGACTGCACCAACCTTGGAAGAATCTGACTTGCTGGGAGTAGCCTTTTCGACTGACGCATTCATGTAGAATTTGACGCCATTCTTTTCCAGCAATTTCTGGAAGATACCACCGACCTTTGTGCCCATGACCTTCTCCATTGGCGCGCCCTCCATGCCGATGACTGTCACGTCGTGTCTTTGACCGGCGAGTGCATTGCCAACTTCCATGCCGATGAAGGAGCTGCCAATCACGACGACCTTCTTTCCACCCTCGCTGCCAGCAGCTTTCATGATGGCTTGTGTGTGGCTCAGCTCACGGATCACGAACACATTGCCGAGATCGCCCTTGAGACCATCAAGGGGAAGGTACCGTGGAGTGCCGCCAGACGCAAGAATGAGCTTGGAGTATTTATAGGATTTCCCATCCTTGGTGGACACGCTTCGATCGCCGAATGAAGCTGAAGTGACTTCACCGTATACAACGTCGACACCGCCCTCTTTGAAGTGGTTCTCATCTCTCCAAGCAACCTTGATAGCATCGGTCATGAGTGCTTTGGACAGCTTGGTTCGATCAATGGGTGGTACATTCTCTCGTGTGATCATGGTGATGTGATCATCAAAACCGCCACTTCGAAGTGCTTCGATGGCCGCAATGGCACCAGCGCCGCTGTTCAATTTGTCAGTCTGGAGTGTCTGGCCAAGATAAAGTATCGACCTACCCTCCGACTACCACTACGCCATCCTTCTTCTTCGGCGAGCACTTGATGCTCAGCTTTCTTCTTTGATCCTTCACCTGCTTCTCTTCTGCAGAAACGTATACACCACCATCTTTCTGGGTCACCTTGAATTTGTGGAGTGGGTCCAGAGCCGGGGCATCCTCAACATCACCAGTGCGTGCATTGAAGCATGCTATGCAATGTCAGTACCGCCCATGATGATCCATGTCACAAAACGACTTACCACCGTGCCAAGGACAGGTCAGTCTTCCTTCTGGTGTGAGGACACCTTTTGCGAGTGGAGCTCCGTAATGCGTGCAGTTCGAGTTCAAGGCGTGTACTTGATCATCGAGCTTTACGAGGAGCACCTTTCCACCCTCGATGCCCTCTACTTCGACTTCCTGCTTGTCGCCATTCTTCAAGTTCAGACTTGTAATGTCCTTGACCTTGAATTCGGTTGCCATACTTCTGATAGAGCTGCTGAACAGCTGTTTCTGTACTGTGGGGTAGCTACTGCTGATCCTCTGAACTTGAAATAGACTGCGTGTCAATGGGCGCAGAAAGTGCATAGAAGAGGTGCAAATGATGTAGTGAGGATCGTCAATGAGATATAAGGACTCCCAAATCACCTGTGATGCTCTTACCTAGCTTATGTATGAGATCGGTGTGTCGACATCACTGGCTTTAGCTAGCTTCTGATTGGGCCCCGCAATGGACAGATCCGCGTTCAACAAATGTCATCATCGCGTCACCAAAAGTTGCATCCCGATCTACGAAGATGAACCCGCGGTCAAAGCTCCGAGTTCTCCTCGAGCACGTGGAGGGGCATGTCTTCCCTTCTAATAATTGCCGACCATACCTGACCACCATCTTGGCACTGATATATCACAATGTCACGTAGGTATTCTCTCTTGTTCAGCAGGTAAGTCTTCTCACATCCCACCCTAGATACCACTTTTCCTCTCGACATCCCCATCCCCAAAGACGACGGCGCCGTCTCTCATCTGCAGGGCACAAACCTTCCCTCTCTGTCTCTTCCCACAACGTCTTCTAGCTCCGTCGACCCGTCGACTTTCGATTCTCTGAGCATCATCTTCATCTATCCTCGTACTGGTGCACCAGGCGAAACCATCCCAGACGAGTGGAACTCCATCCCCGGTGCGAGGGGATGTACTCCGCAAGCGTGCTCCTTCCGTGATCTGTACAAGGATCTCAAGAGTAAGGGTATCGATACTGTATATGGCCTCAGTACACAGGACAGTGCATACCAGCAGGAGGCGAAGGAGAGGCTGCACCTACCGTACGAACTTCTCAGCGACGAGAAGCTGGCATTTGCTAAAGCTCTCAACCTGCCTATTTTCGACTTCGGCGGCCGGACGCTCATCAAGCGCATGACGCTTGCCATCAAAGACGGCAGGATTATCAAAGTATTCTACCCTGTCTTTCCCCCCGACAAAAGTGCAGAAGAAGTTCTTCAATGGCTGGAGCAAGGTGGTGGAAAGTAATCCGCATTGAGCCGAGATAGTCTATAGACGATCTAGAGACTCGATCCACTCCAACACCATACCCAACGCCGTCTACCAATCGTCTAAATCTGCGTCTCGCTCCCCTCCCCCTGTCCTTCCCCGCTCATGACCTCCTCCACAGTCCCATACTTCTCCACCCTCCCCGCCGCCAAACGCAAACATCTCTCCGCCCCCCTGACCGCACCGGGCCTGTGCGCGATCGTCACAACCGTGCTCCCCACCAGCTCCTCCCTCAACACCCTCTGGATCTCCCACGCCGTCTTGGCATCAATACTGGCCGTCGCCTCATCCATGATGACAATGCTGCTTCTCCTGAGAATCGCTCGCGCCAAGCCGACCAGCTGTCTCTGTCCTTGACTCAGATTCTTCCCTCCCGTATCGATCTCCGTGGCGAGCGTGAAGCCATAACTCCCGCACACCCGCTCCAGCACGGCGGCGCATTCCTCATCCGTGTGTGCCCCTACCGGATCGAGATTGTGACGCAGCGAACCCGGGAAAAGGACCGGGTCTTGCGCGAGGAAGGTGATGCGGCTGCGCAGAGCATGTTTCTCGACTTTTGCGATGTCGATGCCCCCGATGAGGATGCGGCCTGACGAAGGTGCCGTGGTGGCGAGGAGAGCGAGTGCCATTGTCGATTTGCCGGAGCCGGTGCGGCCGATGACGGCGGTCGAGGAGCCACCGGGGATGGTGAGGGAGATGTTGTTCAGTGCTGGGTCCAGGTTGGGGGCGTAGCGGATGGTGACGTCTTCGAAGACAATGTCGTCGGATTTGGTGGGCCAGGATGCGGGTGGAGGGAAGGAGCCAGGGGATTCTTGGTCGAGGTGCATCAGTTCTACGACCCGCTCGACGGCGACAAAGTCGAGTTGGAGACGGCCGTATTGCCGGCAGAGGGCGTGAGTGGCTTGCACGAATTTGCCGGCTGCGATGAGCACAAAGGCCGTCAGACCGGGAGAAAGGTCGGAGTAGATGGCTATGAGAGTCAGGATGAGGGTCGAAACGGCAGAGAGAAGGTCGAAGCGGAACATGAGCCAAGCTTGAAGACTCCAGTAGAAGTGGTCCATCTGCTGAAATGCATCTGTCGTGACGATGATGCGGTCTTGGAATTGCTTCTGGGCACAGAATGCCCGTACTGTCATTAGACCTTCGAGAAGAGCTCCAAAGTTTGACATCAGAGGGCTGAGAGACACCATTTCGAGTCTCCGCAAGCTTTGGGACGTCGCAATGAAGCGCAGAAAGATAAAGACAAAGCATAAAGTAAGAGCGATCACAGCCAGCAGAAACACTGGAGTAACGAAGGCGATGATAGTCACGGACGAGACCCAAGACACCACATGCCAAAGGCACATGAGAAAGACATCCGAGATACCTCCGTCGATGGTACCCATATCGGATGTCAGCCTATTCATAAGCCGTCCCACTGGCGTCACATCATAGAAACGGAAATTTGTGCCGCTGACTTGTGTCATGATGCTCTTGAACATTCGCTTTCCAGATGTGTAGGTAAGCACGATAGAGAACACCATAGCAATCAGATAGAGGAAGGCGTCGAGTAGAACCAGTACCAGGAATCCCACTAACCACGGACCCGGATTCTTGCCAGGATCGGGGAATTCATCGAACAGATGACTGATAGGTGTCGAGGCATCGTCGAAGGTGGTGAACTGATTCTGTAGCACGATCAAACGCAGTACAGTGTCCTTGTATGCTTCTGACCACTCTTTCAAGAACCAGCTCTGAGCAAAGATGACCAGACGACAAGCAGCAGATGATACAAATACGAGGCTCCACAAGGATAATCGACCGGCCTTGATGTATTCCCAGTATATTTTCATCTGAATGCCTCCGTGTGCTCGATGTTCTTCGTCCTCGAATTTATCTGGTACAGCGGCAGCCTCATCCAGCTTATTGTCCTCACTCTGTGTACCGCCTTGACGACTCGTGGTTGGCGAAAGAGCATACGAGGGTATACTGGCCTTGCGTCCGTCTTGTACTTCCACCTTTCCATCAGTGACTTCAACGACCTGCTCGGAGATATCCATACACAGATCAACACGATGAGTGACCAAGATCAAGGTTCGTCCTTTGGCAAGACCGCCCCGGAAACATTGCTGTACGATGTGCTCAGCTGTTTGTTGATCGAGTGCGCTAAGTGGGTCATCCAGCAGTAATGTGTCGGTTCTTGAATAGATTGCTCTAGCTAGAGCTACTCGCATTTTCTGACCTCCGGAAAGGCCAATGCCGTTCTCACCTATTGGTGACAGATCGCCATGTTGGAATGAAGCAAGGTCAGGAACCAATGCACAAGCTTGGAGTGTCTGCTTGTATCTTGCATCGTCATATGGATGTCCAAACAAAATGTTGTCTCTGATAGTCATGCTTTGCAGCCAGGGTGTCTGCGAGCAGTACGCCACGGCAGATGATGGACGAATCAACTCTCCCGATAAAAGATCGAGCTCACCAAGCAGAGCTTGGAGTAATGCTGATTTACCAGCGGCCACTTGCCCATAGACCACTGTGAGACCGCTCGGGAATGTGAGGTTGATATTCTTCAACACCGCTTTAGTAGCTGCTGGCCAAGCAAAAGACCCGTTTTTGATCTCTAGTTCCTCGCCAAACTTTTGATTCTCATTTTCTGATTCGTCCTTGTCTGGCTCCTTCATGTAGTCTTCGATGCGACCGACCGCAACATAAGCATTGAGCAGAACGGTTATCAAACGTGGGATTTCTCTAAGGTTGCTTTGTAGCAGTCCGAACAGCTGAAGTGCCGGGAAAGCGATATCGACAGTCAATCTGTCTCCTTTGAGAGTGGTAAATGCCCAGAAAGCCGTCAATGGCAATAGCCCACTCGCCATGATGTTGACGAAGATGATGGAGCTATTCCACATGCTTGTAATAATCTTCAGGTTCAGTTCCTTTTGACGTGCTGTCATGATACCGTCTAGCCATCTCGACTGCCAGGCATAGTAGCGTAGGTGCCGAATCGCCTCGATGTACTGCGAGATCTGTTGAAGTTTGTTGTCCGTAGCCTTCCTTCGTACAGTCTCCCAGCTTACTAGCACTTTTGCGAGAATGGCATTGAGCACTTGAGCTAGGAGCACAGTTGCCACGCCAAACAAGCATGGCCAGCCGATGAGGCGCCAGATGAGGACGAAAGACAGGATGGAACCGACAGGTAGAACTATGAGGTTGGGAAATTCCCAGAATCGTTGTGCAACTTCGTAGACATCGTTGCGCATCATGTTGAGAATTTTGCCCATCGAAGTTGGTCCTGCCTTATCCTTTGTTTCGGTTTTTTGTTTTCTGAAAGGGAGGACACTGCGAATTTTGGCAAAGTGCTTGGTAAGTCGATCGCGAAAGGTCGTGATCTCCTTCGAATGACCATTTAGTAAAGCTGTTGTCTCCTCAGCGTCAATTAGGTCGCCTTCCGTGGGTGGATCCCTCGATATGACAGGAGTGTCCATTGGAGGTCTTTGGCCATCCGTCTTCTTCTCGTCAATCTTCTCATCGACTCCGCCGACAATCTTTCTTTGCAGCGTCTTCTCATAAATCATAGTAATCATCTCTCCCCGAGATCTCTCATAGCAACGTCGCGAATACCACAAGGTAAAGACGCCGCTTTGAGTTACGACAAACCTGACGACCAACGTTAGGGTTGCATAGAAGATGGCAGGACTCTTGACAGAAGGAATCCTCTCCATGGCTTTCAGGAGCTGTTGGAGCAGTAGTGGCGAGGAGTAGTTTGCAGCGGTCTCCACTAGAGCAAGAGAACTGAGGATGACCAGATCTAGCCAATTTGCGCGGATCAATCTTTGGACCACAGTACCCTTCAAGGTCCGAAACGCATTGTGCAAATGTTGATGTTGAAACTCATGTGGCAGACGCCAAACGTCTTGTGGTTGAAGCTGGCGAATATTTCCGACATTGAGTAACGGTGACATCCAGGATACTGTCATCCATTGCCATAGGGTGAGGTCATCTTCGGGCGATCTGAGTTCCTCAGTGGCGTTGGTGAATGGTCGACTGATCCCTTTCCGAGACAGTGATGGATCCCGCAAAGGCATCTGTAACATGCCAATTAAGACTGAGAATGAACAGAGTGTCGACAGACTGTACAAAATCATGAACGGAATACGAGCATGATCATTGCGCTGGACATAGACGTATATGATTTGCAAGATCAGTATTGCCGACGTCAATACAACGATCGGGAGAGATGCAGTGCGTGGCCGTGTCAGGATGAGCAGGAATACTAGCACCAACCAGAGGGATAGCATCGGAAGGCATTGCGGATATATCATGGTAGTCGCGGACTGTGTACCTAGACCGACCAGACCGATTGTCAGTAGGAAAAGTGTGTAGCCAGAGTACAGCCTGGGCAAGTCGAAGTCCTGCTCGGCGTGTTCCTCGATTAAGGGCTTAAGGAGGCCCTTCATCCTCCGCAAACCATCCCTACTCCCCATCCTGTCGTGAGCCGTCCGCGAATTGCCTGGATATCCGAAGCATCAAGGTGGACTGGGAAGTATTGATCTGAAGAAGACCATGCAATCCGGGTTTGAGCAGTAGCCTCGACCGGCAGCAGTGACAGAGGACAACCTTTATCAGGTAATCGTACTCTGGACTGGCGACATTCAACTCGTTTGGACAGTTTTGCGATGGTGTCTTGTTCTGTAGAGGCCGGACTTGCGAAGGCCATCGTCCTGTAATACTAGTGGCGATCAACCCTATGCGGGATGCAGGAAGCGGACGTTGCCGCAGAGCCTCATCGAGTGTATCGTTGAGCTGGAAGTCAAGTGGCGAAGCACATATCGTATCCTCGGTCTCAATTTCATCAGTCTCGTCAGACATGGTTGACATAGCTGGAACTACAGGGCAGGTTCATGTAACATTTACAGAATCGCTTAAGGGCAGGGATACCTCTCGACCAACGTGGCAAGACGAGCAACTAGTTGGCTTCTAAACGACGGACTGGAAATCACCTCGACCTATTTCTGCAACGTGGCTGATTATCTCCACCAATTGACCATGGCCTATTCGATGTGGTGGCTTGGAATGTGTCTCGAGGCCGAAGTAGTAGATGCCTCATGTGCCCGGAAATAATCATCAGCCGCATTGACCCGGAAGAACATGTTCGGTGATTGCGATCGCATGGGAAAACCCTTGACGAGGACGATCACTCATACGCATCGAACTCGTCAAATACTGCATCAATACATATATTGAGGGTCCAAAAGCTAGGCTTGCCGAGCCAGGAATCACCACGGTCTTAATCCATCAACAACAAATGAGCAGAGATGTTTTCGGACAAGTGCACAAGCGGCCAAAAAGTGTGTAGCTATCAACAAACAAATCGTCGTCGGTTCAGAGGTCAAGAAGAGGTCAGGGCGTCCTTCTTCGACGGTCCAAGCGCAGAGCAAGCGACGCCGAAAGGACTGGGTTTGGCCGAGAAGAAAGTGCAGGAAAAAAGTCACATGGGACAGCGTTACGTCGTGCTTGGCAAACACGAGCAAACACGACAAACACGACAAACCTTGAAAAGCTGCAAAAAAAAGCTCGGGCTGAGCTGTCAAACCATGTCTGCATGCCCTCTCTTCCCAGCCGACCGTCCGCTGTTTTCTCCCCACAATTGTCATCATCACAACAACCTCGAACCTTGCCTCTTTTCCCTTCTCGTCATGTGAGGCACACTTCGCTCAGGCCGTTCTTCGTAATTACCAGTAATGCTTGGTACGGTGACAGCAAAGTCGTCTTCATCTCATCGCTACCGACATGGCGGATAACGGTGGTACATTGCAGCCGGATACCGGCCCTGCACCCAGCGGAGACGACCTCGCCGACTCCATTCCTCACATGCATGAACCCCAATGCTGTTGCGGTAACGTGGCTTGCACATTCCTCAGGGAAACCCAAGCTGCATTCGATCGGTTGGATGAGAGTCTTCGCACTGCCGGTAGACTAGGCCAGGTACGTTGCCCATTGCATTTACTTCCTCTTCTCTCCGCGTCTTGTACAACCGTTACACTTCATTTCTTATATCAACTTCACCAACAACACCGTTCGTGATCTTACCTATCGATATGATCCACTGTTGTTATACTCAATGGGCTGCCTTCTTCAGGCTTTGAGCTGTCCTAAAGCTCTTTGTCGCCGCATCATCTTGTTGTTGTCGCCATACATTCCACCATGTCGCTGACCTGGTCTCTTCAGGCGCTTCTAGTCAGGCACGAAACATATGTTGCCGAAGCAGAGTCTGAACGCAAGCTCATGCGAGATGAGATCGACCGGCTAGCCCAAGATCGAGATGCCCTCCAGACTCAAAACATTGCTGTCATCGACGAGAACCGACAGTTACTGGAACAGCTCGAGTCTGCCAACAGTGCCGTGACAGACTCTGATACACACGTCAAGTCGCTCACTGCCACGTTGCAGACGGCTCAACAAGAAATCTCACGGCTCAATACGCTCTCTCGGCGGACTCAATCGCTTGAACGAGAGTTGGAATTATTCGAGCTCGAACAGACCAAGCTGCAAGCATCTCTGGCCACCAAGACTGAGCAAGAACGTGCTGCCAACCTACGATGGCAGAACGCAGAACGCCAACTCGCTACTTTTGAGGATCGCGTAGAAGCGATCGAGCAAGAGGCAAAAGCTGAGCGAGAACACCATGTCGAGATCATCGGCCGATTAGAACGAAGGAGGGTTGTCGAGAAAGAGCTGGATACAGCTGCCGGCCGATTGAAAGGTGCAGTGGCAGCAAAAGCCGGCACTGACCTCGGAGGCACTGGCGTCGTCTCCCATTTCGTCAAGGACATTCTGCAGGACAATGCGAATCTACAACTCAATGTAGTCGAGTTGCGTGAGCTCCTCACCTGCGCTAACGAAGAGGTGGAACGGTTACGAGATCAACTACTCGAGCACGTCCCGTCAACGGATCACAACGCAACCCTGCCCACTGACGGAAAGCCTGCCGCACTCAGCCAGGAGTTGGCTCGGTCGTCAGCTGCTCAAGAGGTCCACGTACATCACCACTATCACGCACCACCAGTAAAGCCAGATCCGACACGGCGACACAGCCAGACCATTCGAAAACCAAAGCGACGACGACAAGGCATTTCATTTGGTCATTTCACTCCTCCATCAGGTCACCGCACACCATCAAATCTGTCCATATCCACTGCAGGCTTTCCTACGCCAGCATCTACTATAACACCATCAAGCGGTTATGCTCCAAACAATCGTTGGTCCGTGCACTCTTTGGCAGCACAATCGTCTGTGCCGAGTTCGCCGCGGTCTTACCGTAGTCCATCGCTCTTCGATAGGCCGTTCAGTGATGCAGAGATGGACTCCTCACGACCAACTACGCCGGGCACCGAAGCAGGCGAATCACCGTACTTTGCTGCATTCCATCCCAAACGCGCGTCAGGAAGCTTCTTCCTACCGTTAGATGAGGCGATTCACGAAGATCCAAGCAACACACTTGGCATACAAAAAGACTCCTCAGATGACATTGATCAGCCGGATGACTCAAAGACCCAACGGGCGGACAGTCCAATGTTGGACAGGCCAACTGAAGAGGACGACGAGGATGACCCAGAGCATTCTCTGGTCGACTTCACGCAACCTGTACCACGCGTACGACCCTTACGAATGAGAGTCGGCAGACCAATGTCGTTCACCGATGACGATCTCCCATCAGATGCTGGTATGGAATACCACGGACATTCGCTGCACCGAGCAGCATCACACGAATCTCTTCTATCAGTATCAGGCATGGACATTCACACATTAAAGTCCAGACCGTCACAAATGCTCACCGGGCAAGCTTCGAGATCTTTCTCTGCAGAAGCAACAATCAGTTCCACAATCGCCCAAGCCGATCGACCATCATTGAACTCAAAGTCCAGTCACACTTTACTACTGGCGGGTATGGAACAGCGGCCAGGCAGTACACAGACTCCTGCCGCTGGACTTGGTAAAAGAGTCAGTGGATGGATGTTTGGTAGATGGGCATCATCACCACACAATCCCAGTCCACTTAACCCTACTAGAAATTCGAGTGCGCCCGAGACTACAGCATCGGCCAAACTCCAAGAGGTACGGAACCAAGTCAAAATCCGGCCGCCCGGGATAAATCAGCCGGGCGCCATACTAGGCTTCCTGGCTGACCATCCATCCAACAGGCAACGTCCAACAATTCAATTAACGAAGACGACGATCTCGAGGGAGCCGATTATGCAGATATTCAATCAGGAGGAACTGAGGCAGAGCTTGAGCGAATGCTAGAAGAACTCGGTCCAGACGACCCACGTCGTGCCAGCATTGAGCGAGAATACGACCGGTTAATGAAGGATACGGATTGGCGTTTTGGTGTTTGCAGCCCTTTTGGATAGTCCAGCGTTGGCCTGATACCCCTTTCCGCCACGTCATATCACTCGTAATGCAATTATCACTACCAATCTCTATCATCCCCTACGAGCGGATATTTCTTTCGGAATTTTGGCCCCGGAATCTCGGCATATACAGACCGGCATGTACAGACCGGCATGAAGGTAACGTGCGAGCAACGGTCATGCAGGAAGCAAGTGAGCGAGTCCAAGCTGCGGGAGGATCTAACAAGTCTGAAATACCATGTGTAGGCGCGATATCGTATCCGGAATCAGACAGAATCGACGATGCGCGTACCTTCTCTCCATAAACTCTGTCTAATAACAAGGTTACAGATAAGAAACACTCGATGGACATCGGAGTGGATCGCAACATGGACAACGTTCTGGTCAAGATCGGTTGCAACGTATCCGTCACCACAAGAACCAAGCCTCACAAGCGGTGGGCGAGCGACTACGATCTTGAACAATCAATCTGATCTTTCCTACTTCATCACGACTTCCTGCGAATGCTCACCGAGCCTGTACGCTCTACATACAGCCCAAGTCATGATGCGACATTGGCGAGACTCCGATCAACGACGTTTACTTCAATTCCTCGAAGCGCAACCGCGATATAACGCCATGTACGGCGAACTGTATCCATCGGCGAACAAGCACTTTGCATTATTCATCTCCATATCTGTCATTGTGCAAATTACAGCAACGTCGGCACTGGCGGCACGAATCTATGTTCGCACCCAGATCACCAAGACCTTCGCAAAGGATGACTGGCTGTTGGTATTCTCGCAGCTCGTGAGCATTGTGGCTACAGGAATATGGCTTGATAATCGAGTTAAATCTGTTAACTATCCGCCTGGATCTTTGGAGCTTTTCGAAGCTTTGATTTCTGTGAGGAGACCAGAGTAAGAACACTGACTGAGCGCTGACGACTGGTAGCGATACTGGACGGTCATATCTTTCTACGTCACTGCAGGCATCACTGCGAAGACCGCCATTGCAATCTTCTTCCTTCGTCTCGCGATAAGACCACAAGATCGATACACTATACTCATCCCCCTAGGTGTATACATAACTGCACTATCGATTTCCATGACTGTTATCCTGTTCCGATGCGGCCTACCCCTGGATGCGGTTCGAATCCTGCGAGATGAGAGCTGCTCGATTGGCGCGCATATCGTACATCCTCTGGCTTACATGATTGCCGTGCTAGGCAGTCTATGTGATCTCACCTTCTCCCTAGTCCCGATACATCTTCTAGGACAGGCACGGTCGATGACTCGTATAGGCAAAGTTTCTGTTTGCTCCGTCATTGCTCTGGCCAATGTGGGCACAGTCGTCTCGATTACGAAGCTGCCATTTGTACCAGGCGCATCTTTGGGACCAAACAGTTTCCAGGACGGAGCTATCCTCTTCATCTTGTCGATCGTCGAGACAGGCGTCGGTGTCACGGCAATCTCACTGGCTTGTTTGAAGCCTCTACTCACGGTGCTCGGTCTCGCATCCCCCGCTCCGAACTCGACGTCTCCGGATCAGACGCCCAGGGATCCAGGGAGATCATCAGCTCCTGTCAAATTCAGTATCTTGTCCAGATTCAAGTCGCTCCAGATCGATTCAAAGGTAATGGGCGGTATCGGTATACTTCCCAACTCTACTGTTACCAGTACAACAGAGCTGGCTTCGATTGACAACGTACTCGACGATCCTTGTGAAGAAGATTCGTCACGACCACGTCGACAACGATCTAACACCTTGAAAAAGGACGAGATCTCGATCAACGAACTTCTACACAATGCTGAGCTCTCTGCTCTACAGGGGAAAAGCTCCACGATTTGATTGATGACTTTCGAGGTTCATCACGGCATACTCATACGAGCACTGAATGGGCCCTACAAACGTGCACAGAAGACACCGACACCGAAACGACCTGATGTTTGTCGACAGATTTGTGTGGCACCACACAATCTATGCTCCAAAAATGACGTTCGCATCGACAGGTCAGGCCCGGCAGTGAAAATCGACTAATCAAGTTCGACATATCTAAGTTCAGAAACGGTCAATACCGAAAATGGTCGAAAGCCGGTCTCACCGGCCGACGATGTCATTCTCGGCACTCTGCTAGATGCGGTCTTAATCGCACGGAGTCTGGGCAAGAGCTCAACTGTTGAATAGTGGCACTGGGACTGCTTCCTACATTGCTTGGATATGGAAGTAACTCCGACCGTTTTTCTGCGATACTCCTCGCCGAGGAGAGGACTATTGTATGTCAACGGCTACAGCCCAACGTCTGCAGCGGTGGCTACAAACAACCACACAACCTGGTTTTAATCGCATTCCCGAATTGTGACATAACTACAATCGAAAATGTCATCGTCACTTCACCGATGACAGGATACGACTGTCTGGTGGCATTGGATACTGCATTCTGTGGAAGGTGGGCAACACTGATCGCTGCGCCTCAGCATGCAATATGCTGAGTGGCAGCAGAGTCGCGCCCACTTCCCTCTATACACAACACTGCTAGGAGTTCTTCTGTCTATCACGACTGTAGCAGTAGGCTTGCGGATCTGGGTTCGGTCATGCATCACACGGAATTTCGACCGAGCAGATGTGACGCTCATTTTCAGCCATCTCATTAATTGTACGGCTTCGGTTTTGTGGCTAATTATCCAGGCACATGAGACGGAATATCTGCCTCGGTCCATTGAGCTGTTTCGTGCATGGAGCACAGTAAGATTGCTGTTCAGGATATATCATCGTACGCTGACATGTCCAGACCTATCTGGTGGCTTTCGTACTGTACGTTCTTTCTGGCGCATTGGTCAAGATCGTCATAGCCAGTTTCTTCATGAAGATCGCACTCTATCCATGGCAGCGAAATCTAATCATTGGACCGGTCTGCGCATACCTCATCACGCTGATCGTAGGGGTCAACCTCGTCATATTCCGCTGTCGACTCCCCCTCGACTCCATTCGCATCCTCAGTGACGAGAAGTGTCCAATCGAATCCACAGGTATTATCAAGCTCGGAATAGCCGTGGCCACCATCAACTGTACCTGCGACTGGATCTTCGCCGGTATTCCACTACAAATGCTCCACGCCGCCAAAGGCCTCAACCGCGCCTCCCGCATCTCAGCCGGCTGCGTCATCGCCCTCGCAGTCATCGGGAGCGCAGTATCCGTTGTCCGCCTCCCGTTCTTCAGCATGCTTTCTTTCACCCCAATGTTCTTCGAGCGCTGTCCTGTCTCCTTCATACTTTCCCTCATCGAGACGACAGTTGCGGTCCTTGCCATCTCACTGGCAACACTCAAGCCTCTCCTCAAAGTCATCAGGCTAGCTCCGACGACTCGACGATCCACGACTGTTCAAGGAGGGATCGTGTCACCGCCCCGTGGTTTCAGTGTACAAGTCGATGCAGATCTCTTCCAAACGGAGAAGAGCAGTCAGATCAAGACATTGCGGTTCGACAGCCGTGCTATGGTTGGTATCGGTATACTACCGCATATCACGTTGAGTACGAGAGCTGAAGACGATGATGAGGGACAGCACGAGTATGGAGACCAGGAAGATGCTGTAATGGTGCATGTGCAGCTGCAGAAGACGTACTATCCTAGACGGCTCGCGAGTCAGATGTCTTTGCCTTCTATTGGGCAGGTATTGTCGGACTCGGAGATGGGCGTTGCGGGGGTGGTGACAGTAGAGGATGGACAGAGAAGGGATTCGTGATGATTATGACGAAAGAAGAGGACTCGAGGACCCGACGAGACAAGAAGGGCGAGAAAACGACAAGGCTCATAGGTGATAGATTATGACAACACTGTCAAGCACGATCTTCGCACCCATTTCTTATTCCATCAAGGTACAAGTTCAATGAAATACGACTCCATCCTCCTCGCTACCGAGGTACGATTCATATCAAAAGTCTTTGACATCCAGACTCGCAATCTTCCCTGCTCTCGTTAGTGGTCACAGTCTCTTCACTCCCCCACCAAGGAAACCCGAGATAGCGTCCTGGCCGTACTTCCTACCAAAAACTATGGGTGGAAGAAGCGGGATCCTGTCTGACAGAGAACAGTGAGTTTTTAGAATACTAAGGCTTTCAGTGCTTTGTATCTGGTCTGCGCGTTGTTTGTTGCACTTTTGAGTATGATTACCGGCGAAGCGGGACAGTGTTTGAAACTCCGCGTCACGTGATGATTTGAGCCGCAAGGCCACCTATGAAGATCTCGGCCACCCTCCACTTCCAGCTCCTTCACACTATCTATCCAATGAGGATGCCCGAAATCAGCCAGTCAGCTGAAGCACACTGTGAGCGTGTGGAAAGGAGATATCAAGATGGCCTCCCAACTGGGTGTCTTTGCCAGTGTCGACGACTCCTACTGTGCGCACGGCAGCAAACGTTGCTCGGGTTTGCTGCATAAGCAATGACGGACAACCAAGAGTGAGGAATTCGGCACGATATCCCACACCGTATTGCCTTCGCAATGGTTCAAAACTCGGCGATATACAGTCACGGAGATTATACAGTGGCCATCATCTGTCCCATGGGTGTGGAGCTTGCTCCCGTCCTAGCTATGCTCGACGAGCAGCATCCACCAATACAGTCTCAACAGGAGACATGTGGGCATACTCTTGGCCGGATAGGGGATCATTTGGTAGTCATCTTGGTGCTTCCAGAAATTGGCACAAATCGAGCCGCCACGATCTCCGCACAGCTCGTGAGAGACTTTCCATCCGTCCGCTTTGGTCTACCGGTCGGTATTGGTGGCGGTGTACCGTCCCCTGCAGACCCTACTAAGGACATTCGGCTCGGTGATGTGGTAGTCAGCAAGCCGACCAATGGCAACCCTGGTGTCATTCAATTTGACATGGGCAAGATCGAGGCCGGCCAGAAGTTCAGGAAGACCGGTTATCTTGCAAAACCGCCACCTACACTGTTGACTGCGATTGAGATGATTGTTGCCAAATTCGAAATGGAAGGACCGAAGTTGTATAGAGACATCGAAATCATGTTACAACAGCATCCAGCAATGAAGGCCAAGTACTCGTACCAGGGTGCTGAGAACGATGTACTCTTCAAATCTGCATACGAGCACTCCACTGGCGACACATGCACGCTTTGCGATGAGAAGAAACAAGTTCGGCGAGTAGCAAGATCGACCACCGAACCGCGCATCTTCTATGGTCTGATCGGGTCCAGCAATGCCGTTGTCAAAGATGGCACCTATCGAGAAATGCTGGAAGAAGAAGGCCTTCTTTGTGTTGAAATGGAAGCAGCGGGCATGATGGACAACTTTGGCTGCCTTGTGATCAGAGGGATCTGTGATTATGCTGACTCCCACAAGAACAAGCGATGGCAACCGTACGCTGCTGCCACGGCTGCGGCTTTCATGAAGGAACTGCTTGGGGTCATTCCCCACGTTGCTGTCCGGAAGACGGAGAAAGTCGTCGATACCATCAAAGATCGAGTACCTGAACGTCTCAACAAGATCTGGACACTACGTAGAGGTCCCCCTAAGGCATTCACTGGGAGAGAGGGAGCTTTCGATCGTGTTGTTCAATGTTGTCGAGACCCGGAGACTGACACTCCGAGACCGAACATGCTTGTTTTCGCTATATTTGGCCAAGGAGGATCGGGCAAGACATCTCTGTGTCTCAAGTATGCCTGGGACTTTCGAGATGAGTGAGACTGCACCATCGACCCTGAGCCCAATCAATGCTGAACTTGATAGGTATTATGCCGTGTTCTGGATCGATGCTTCCTCCGAGTCACTCATTAGAGCTTCACTGCAGCGTGGCTATCGATCAATGTTTCCAGACCGCCAAGATGACATTGATGAAATGGTCCAATGGATCGCCAATCTGGACAAACCCTGGCTGATGATCCTTGACAATGCCGATAACAAGGATCTTGATTATGCTAGTGTCTTACCATTTAGCGACAGAGGTACTATCATTGTTACTTCTCGAGGTCAATTTCGTGCGGACTTCACCATCACGGCTAAGCTACATCTCAGAGAAATGCGAGCCGAGGAGGCGTCGCGGCTTCTCATTGCGCACGCGTACGATGGAGACCGGATTGTCACGAATCGCGAAAGGGAAGACGCTATGCATCTTGTGGCATTACTCGGCTATCTTCCACTAGCTATTGTTAGTGCGGGCTCATATCTGCAGCAACGAGGATGTCAAATCCATGAGTATCAGACCGTAGTCACACAGGTTGTGCCAGAGACAGCGCCTCCTCTACCGGGACGACAGGATAGCGCTACCTCCGATACAACTAGTCTAGCTTCTATGTCGACAAGTGAAGTCGATCGACCTGCTACAAGTGAGCCCACCATCTCTATCGATGCCACTCTCGAAGTCGCAGTGTCGCACATCAAGTCGCTGAAGGGCGACGTCATGAAAGACGCTCTCGCTGTCATGGACTTCTTGTCATTCATCCACTTTGACGGCATATCTGAGGACATCTTCTACCTCGCCTTCAATGAGGCTCTGAAAAATCCTATCATTATCAAAGGCTCTTCGTTTCTCGGTCCACAAGCCTATCATGTGCGCGTTGTGCGATCTGCCCGAGGTGGTAATGGCTCGCAATGGGACTCGCAATCATTCCGGAACGCTATCAATCTCCTAGCTTCCCTTTCCATAGTGACAAATCCTGACGATTCGTTCAAGAACATATCAGTACATCCGCGAGTACATGCTTGGATCGTCAAAAGGGTAGCTGTGGATGGATCTCGTGGTTTCAAGAGGAAGAAACCAAGGTCTAATTTGCGAGATCAGCTAGGGCTGGGATCTAATGCTTGGTTCGATGATATCCCTGCTGTCAGAGCAACAGCCACTATCGAAGAATGTCTCATACAATTGTATGCTGCAGAAGATAGCTATTGGGACGACTTCCGAAGCCAGATGGTGTCACACACAGAGACCTATTGCAGGAGGGTATCGTATGACTTCGCTAAATACGCCCTTGTCTCGACCGGCGTGCGTGTCAGGATCGCTGCTCTGCATGCAGCCAACGGGGACCAAGATCTCGCCATGAACATCTGCCGGCCACTCATCGGCGCCAAACCTGGCAAGATCTGGAACGAGAAACTCGAAGGTCTACTCGACGTCTCCTTGTCGTTCCATGCTGGAGGTAGATATCAGCCGGCCACTACACTGATCGAATCCCTGTGGCAAGGTTTAGGCGACGAGAAGTTTGACTTTAGTGCTCCCGACTGGCCGACGAGAGTCCCAAGCCGCATGAATTACAGCTTCGTTGTCAAGACGTCGAGAAACCTTGCGGTTCTCCGGCTTGATAGCTGGCGAATAGCCGATGCTCGATCACACGCCCAGTGCTGGTACATGACCTTCTCCAGTGGTCTCGGGCCTACCTTCAGCGATACCGTGCCCTTCTGCATACCATTGCTAGAGGCTCATCTGAGATCCGGTCATGCATCATACGCTCTGACCATGGTCAAGAAGATCACTGCCGAGTTAGAGGTAGCCGGTAAATGGAATGCGATAGCCAAGACCACCCGTGATGCCCTGTCGCTGGTTCATATGCGGGCCTACCTTGACTCCAGCGATTATAGTAGCGCTCTGGACGTTGGCACAGAAGTCGTCAGCCAGATCGAGATCGACTCAACCTCCCCACAACCCCTTCCCTGGCCTTTCGTTGAATACTATGTGCTTGTCCTGGCGCAGCATCAACAATGGGAACGAGCAGCTGAAGTCACAGAACGATCTTGGCTGATGCTCAAACGCCGACTGCGTCCTGCACACCCAGCTCGTATATCATTGACCATTCTCAAAGCAGCTGTGCTCTACCATCAGGGCAACAAGGAAGATGCCAAAAAGCTTGTGCAGATCTGTCTGACAGAGCACCGCCAATTTGGCCTCGATGACTATCCTCAAACTTTGCACACGATGTTTGAATTCACTACCCTGCTCGGCAAGGTCGGCAAGACAGCTGAAGCAGTAGAGTTGGCTGAGAAGAGCTTCGACTTACGTAGGGACAGACTGGGAGAGCCCAACCCGTTTACCATCCAGATGATGCATAACCTGGGTCGTTTCTTGGCCGCGACCAATCGAGACCGTGAGGCATTGAACATTTTTGAAAAGCTAAATGACTTGTTGTTGCAACACTACAAGAAGAACGATTGTACTACGCAAGTCGAAGAATGGATACAGTATCTACAGCCGACAAGCGTGCATCTACGTGGCCGTCAACGATTCGGCGGCACTGCACACTCATTGTGGCCCGTTCCCATGGCATTAAACGACAAACTTAGCTGGAAAGTCAATACCAACGTCGAACAGTTCACCAACGCTCTGCTAGGTCTTGAGACGGATGAGCAGGAACCGTTAGGAAGTACCCCATTACGGTAGTAAGCAGACCACCGTTAAAGCAGCGCAACACCATTTGATCCAGCTAGTCACATGCTTCCGATCTAGCGGAAATCACACGGTATGATTCTGGCGAGGACACCGATTTTCGTCCGGTATTTCCCAGCATGTATCCCGGCAGCTCGGGCAAACAAGATTTGCCTTGTAAGGATAAGGATGCGAGAGATCTCCGCCGCCCGATCCTCAGGACGAGATTCACCGTTATCAACGGATGTCTAAATGTTATGAATAGTACTACGTTCTTTCTAACTATAATAGTATATTTGGATTAGTAATAGTAGAAAAGATCTGGAGGGATATAGATCTAGAATATATCTAGGAGGTTTAAATACTCTAGTTAATATAAATCCCCTAGATTTTAGCCACCCCTAGATTTTAGCTACTCTTTAAAATTTTAACGTAGTAAATTCGTGACTATTCTTCCTAATGGCGGCAATAACTAAAATTCATTAATTCGACTAATATATACGTAAGTAGATATTATAGCGGCCTTTAAGGCTTACCGAAATTAATAATATTCCTTAATTCGGTAAGCTACTAACGCGTTTCAAATTCTAAGGTCTATACTTTAAAATCGTATATAGTAAGGTTAATTATATCGTTAAGCTATAGAATCTTATTAGATTCTGTCACCTACCGAGGAATAGTTACTAGCTCGATATATTATCTAGCTCGGAAAGCTAGGAGTACCTCCGATACCTATATTTACCCTAGATCTTATCGCCGAGATAATTTAAGGCTAAAGTTAGAATTAGAATAACTAACTATAAACGGTATTACCGAGACTAATCGGTAAGAATTAGATTTAAAGGTTCCGGTAACGTTATCCCGATAGATATAGTATCTAGTCTTAGTAATTAGAGAATACGTAGTTTAAAAATAGCACCTACGAGGCTATTAAACTATTCTACGACGCCTTATTCGAGCTTTTCGAAAAATAGTAATACCGACCTTAAGACATCTATAATATAGACGAAATAGGATTTAGAGTCGGTATAATATAGTCTACGCGTATCCTAGTAGGTAGTAGTTAGGTTAATAGTTAAAAACGTACCTATAAATGCGAACCTAGCTATTAGGAGTAGATTATAGTTATCGAATATATATATATATCTAGAGACGCCTTACCTCCCCTCCTTATTTATAAGAGGGATTACTTATAATTAAATTAGATTCCGGACTTATTACTATAGAATTAGCAATTTACGATATTAAATAAAGGCTAGACTAATAATTTACTAGGCTACGAGTAGCTTACGACTATTTTCGAACCTAAAATATATAATTAGGTAGTAAATCGACGTCTCCTTATTCTAGATAGCTATAGCTCGTATATAATAGCTTAGTTTACTCTATTTTACTTCGAATACGATATCGACCTAGTTATCTACCCGTTATATACGTTATATCTTCTATAGCCTCTCGATATTAGCGTATTTTCACCGATTAAGATAGCTCTTACCCGCGAAATCGATAACCTAATTAGGTTAGATTCTAACTATTTATCCCGTATATAGTAGACCGAATCCTACGTACGCGCGCGGGGTAAAGGTCTTACCGTTAGTAATACTAAATCGGGATTTATATATACTAGACTTTACCTATTTAGTCTAATAATAGTCTTAGTAAATCTACTACGTAAATTACGTAATTAGCCCTCTACGCTACTACCTATCGATAATATACTCGATTCTACACTACTTAGGTCGTCGCCGCCCTCTAGTATATGTCTACGAATAGCTAACTAGACTCTAAACGAGATTATTACGTCGTCGTCGATCGATTTACCTACGAAGCGTTATATCTTAAAACTAATATTACGTTTCGAATCGGTAATTACTAATAATATACTACTCCGACGTGAAAATTAAGAGTAGCGATCTATACTAGAGACACGTAAGAAATAGAAAAAGGGTAAACGCGTTATTTTAGAAGGTAAATTTCTTATTTCATCGTAAGAAGTAATTAATAGCCTTTAAAACGCCGAGGTAATGTTATTAAAGAAAAAGGGTAAATAACGAGAAAAAACACATCGAATTACGCTAGAATTAATAGAATCGGAAGGAGAGGATTAGATTAACCTACGTAGCGATTCTCTAGACGAACTAGCCTAAAACGGTAAAGAAATGACAACTTTTACTAAAAAGTTGCCTAATTTATAGTAGGAATATAGAGTTAGTAAGATTATAGGGGAGTTACGTTACGAAATCTCCGCGTAAAAATTTTAAGGTAACGTAACTCCTCTATAATCCTACTAACGTAACTCCCCTATAATCCGTATATACCTATAATCTACGTATATAATTGACACTTTTTCACTAAAACTTATTATTTCTTTACTATTTTAGGCTAGTTTATCTAGTAAATCGCTGTATAGGTTAATCTAATTATCTCCTTCTAATTCTAGTAATTCTAGCGTAGTAGCTTATCGTTTACGCCTCTTACCTACCCTTTTAGTAGATACCTCTTCCTCGGCGTTTCGTAGAATATCTAACGTAACTCCTCTATAAGCGAGGTATACCTATAAGCGAGGTATACCTCTCGAGTATTTTTACTAAAACTTAACATTTCTTCGCTATTTTAGACTAGTTTATCTAGTGAATCGCTACGTAGGTTAATCTAATCCTCTCCTTCCGATTCTAGTAATTTTAGTATAGTAGCTTATCGTTTACGCCTCTTACCTACTCTTTTAGTAGATACCTCCTCCTTAGTATTTTAGAGAATATCTACTACTTCCTACGAGCTAAATACAAAACGACCTTCTATTACTACCCGCTTACCTAATTTCTAATACTTTCGGGACTCTAGAGCTAATTTCTACTAACGTTAGTAACTTTTCTTTAGCGAGTAATAGAATCTAACGTAATTCTTAAGCTTAACGCTATAATTAATGTCCTTAAAGTCAGTCTTAGAAGGTATAATATAGAATATTAAACGCGTTAGTAGCCTTCTAAATTAAGGTAAATTAATATTTTCGGTAAGCCTTAAAGGCTATAGTGATATCTACTTATATATATATTATTTAAATTGTTAAAAAATCGATATTATCGCGTAAATAGGAAGGAAAGTTACGAACTTATTACGTAGAAATTTTAAGGCGTAGTAGGAATATAGGGTTAGTAGGAATATAGAGTTAGTAGGATTATAGAGGAGTTACGTTAGGTTATTAATTTTATAAGTAAGAGCTATCTTTAATTAGTAAAAATACTATAGTAGGCTCGGTCGTTATAGTTATAGCTATAGTTATAGGTTACGATATATAGTCCATTAAAGGGCTTAGGTAGAAAGGTAGCGATTAGTTATATATATAAGGTTTCTACGACTACGAGGTTTCCGAGGGTAGTAACTAACTAACGAGTGTCGTCGACGAGCGTATACTATTCACTAACTACCTCGACTAGGAAGATACCTAAACTATAATAATAGTAATTTAGTGCTAGGGGTAGTACCTTACTATTATTATCGAGTAGTGTTATAGTAGCTATCGAATAAGTAGCTTATTATTAGTTATATTAGGTTTATTAGACTTATTAGGTTTATTAGGTTTCTTTAGTGTTCTATAGCCGTTATTATAGTACTATACGAGGACACTAGGATAAGACCGCTACTATCTCTTAGGATTTAAAGTTTTTTTATACCTCCGAGGACGATTTCTAGTATATATAGAGCACGACGAGTTTCGTAATAGAGAATTAGTTAGGCATCTAGAAGACCCTAATAGGAGCGGCTATAGCTAGTCGATTTAAACGATATTCGATACGAGTATTAATTAGGAGTCTCTAACTCGTAAGAGTTATCTATATAGACGGAGAATATAGTAACCCTAGACCTAGAATAGACCTAGGTTTAGAAGTAGTAGAAGTAAATAGAGACGACGACTAATACGGAAGGCCTAAGCCTTTATAGATAAAGGAGCTAAAAGTATACGATATAGCGTATAAGGGTTATCTAGATTTAGTCTAGATACTACGTAGTAGTATAGAGTTTACTAATAGTTTATTCGAATACTAAGACTAATCCTACTACTATTCGAGAATATTCTAGTAGTACTAGTTCTTTATTCTAAGAGGATATCGAGGTTACTAGAAGAGTTCGGTACTAGATAAGGATTTTCTAAATTCCGTAAAGCTACTTATTTAGTCGTAAGTAACGAGTCTAAGGATAAAGGAAACGTTATAATAAATACTAGCCTTAATCTAGAGAGTACCTCTTCTCCTTAGCTAATACCTCTTTCTATAGAGGAGTATATAACCCCTTTAAACCTACTAAAGAATAAGGAACGAACTCCTCTAATAGCTAAAGGTTTAGTATTAATATAATAGGGAGGGTAGCCTTTTATAGTATAGATAATACTACTAGCTTCTAGTCCTAGGTAATAAGGTACTCCTTACTTCGATAGCTATAACGTTATAGAGTTTATAGAAGAATAGGAGACCTTTATTCGATCCTATAACCTTTCTAAGGAGGTTACTATTCGAAGGTTACCTTAGTATTATAGTATTAAGATCCGTAGATAAGTAAAATCCTATCTTAGTTAGGCTTCGAGAGACTAGGTTAGTCTTAAGAAGGAGATAAAGCTTAGTTTCGAGGATAAGGACTTAGATTACCTAATAACGTCTCGTACTTACCTTAAATAATTAAGGGATATACTAAGAGAGACCTTCTCTAATATACTTTAGTACTATAGAATGTTTAGGAAGACTACTAATACTCTAGGTAAGACTTAACTCGATATTATTACGAGGAGTATATAGTTCACTAAAGGTCTTCTAGCTAATATTTATAGTTACGTTAGAGTAAAGAGTAGTATAGATATAAAGCACTCTAACACCTTTAAGGATTTTCTAAGGATCTACTATTTAGCTAAAGAGAAGATCTCTAAGATACGACGACTTAAATCCTTCTAGTTAGTTCGTAAGGAGCGCGAGAAGGTTACCTCGGTTATTACTAAGGAAAGCACTACTTAGCCTCGTATCCCCGACGTTTCTACTAAGACTTAAACGAATACTCCTATAGCTACCTCTTCTTCGGATTCGAGTATATAGACTCTTTATAAGAGAATAGATAAGCTATTAGTCTAAGTTATATAAGTAATAAACGACTAGTCTCTTCCTATAGGACTACCTCGTCTAGCTCTAGTTTCGTATTAACTATCTAGATTTATACTAGCTACTAGTTCGAATACTATTCCTCTTAGTCCTTATAGGTACTAGTACTATAAAAAGGAAGGTTACTCTCGACCTAATTACCTAGAGCTTCGAAAGCTTATTAATCTTAGTCTCCTTTATTTAGAAGGTAATAGCTTAGTTTAGGAAACTACGGAGAACCTATAGTATCTAGTTAGTCGTCTAGTAAGACGTAATAAGGGAGCTACTTAGTTATAATAAGAATAGATTAAGGCTAGACTCCGAGCTACTAGGAAGTTAGTAGTTAATAATCTAGACTATAAGATACTATCTATCGACGATAATTCTAAGGATAAAGCGTCTAAGTAGGCTAGTCGTTAGGTAGGTATTAACCTAACTTAGGTAGGGGTTAGGTTCTAGGTCGTATAGGCTTAGGGTTAGGGGGGTATTAGGTCGTATAGACCCTAGGTTAGGGGGGTATTAGGTTCTAGGTGAGTTATACTAGTCTATACCTAACCTAATATAACCTAATATAACCTAAACGGGTTATATTAGGTTATACCCCGCATTATAAACCTTAATTATAACATATTTATCTATGTATGTATTAGAACATTAGTATTATTATTAAAAACTAAAAGTTAGAAGTATATTTAAGTATTATTATAGTAAATAATTATAGGTCTAGGAGGATAGGTTAAATTCGAGCTAACTCTTATTATAAACGCGACGCCGCTTTAGATACCTTCTACTAACTTCATTATTACTATTATAGTCCTTATCTTCTTCTAAAGTATCCTCGCTTATATTAGAGATATATACTATTATAGGGAGGTTAAATAAGTCGTCTACTTCGTTAAAGGGCTCTTCTTCGTCTTATAATAAGTCTAAAGCCTATAAGCTAGTATTATCTAAGCCTCTACTATTTAATATAGTATGCTTTATAATGACGATCTGCCTAATTACTTATACACGAAGATTGTGCCGACGGTCTCTAATTATATCCTTTATAGTGTTAAAGACACGCTTAACACCTACACTAGTAATTAGAATTACTAGAATATCCTTAGCTACCTATACTAGACAAGGATAGGTCTTCTCGTTTATATACTACTATAGAAGGATATCGAAGTTATTAAGCTCGTAGAGTATAGGTATACTAAGGTAGTCTTCGCCTTTACTTCTCGTAGTGTAAGGAACTTCTTTATATAATATTAAACTACGGCTAGAGAGTATACTAGGTCGAGGAGATAACGAAGGAAAAGCAACTATTAAGACTAGCTTTAAAGCTAGCCTTCGAAACTATAGCTAATTAGTGCTTACTACTAGAGAGCTTATATACTCGCGTTATATAGTAGGACCTATTACTTACTTATCGTATCGCTCTAGATATTATAAGAATTACTTACGGTATATAATCTTATTAGAGTGCTCCTAAGTACTATCCTAGGCAAATTATTAGTATAGAACTATAATAATTATCCGTAATAAAAACCTTATAAGCCGTAAGCTTTTATATTAGATCGAGAATTATAGTATAGTTAAATAAAAAGCCTCGGTCTTTATCTGTACGTTAATAGTACTTTAAAAGCTTAGTTCTACCCTAATTAGTAGCTATAATAACAATATTAGGCTACGAAGAATTGTTATTAGTGTCGTCGCTATCTTTCTAGTCTACTATTATATTATTAAGAAAGTCGAATAGGCGGTTATACATCTACTAGATGTATTAAATAGTTAGCTAATTTAACTCGCTAAGAGCGTTTATTACTATCTTAAAATTCTCTAGTATCTTCGTAAGTAGAGAGAGGTATAACTACTCTATATAGCTTATTCGGAGTCGCCGAAGGTCCCGCTAATCGATATCTTCGTAATCCTTATTAGTAGTTAAAGCCTTCGGGCCCTACTAAGTAATTTCCTAATCTAGCTACGTATTAATATATTGTTATAGCTTAAGAGCTCGCTTATATATATCGAATATTAAGTTCTATCTTATCTTTATATTACGAATAACGTTTAGTCGTTACCTTAGTAGTAGCTCTTTTTAAAGTGCCTAAAATCGTTTAAATCGCTATAGAGATTAGTTAATCGTAATATAGATCGCTCGGAGCTATTTAATGTCTTAGTCTATAATAATATACTATAATTATATACTATAATTATATTAACGTACCTTTTATAATAAGTTTAGCATAGAAATTATTAACTAGATTACTCTTATATAGCGCTTCTATAGCTTTAGAGCTAGCTCGTTATTCTCTATTATAGTAAGTCGGAGGTGCTTAATAATGTCCTACACTATAAGGTTAATAATATATATAAGACATAGAACTACGTTTTCGTATGCTTTCTAGGATATCTTCTTATCCTATAGTCCTCTTTATATAGCACTACGAAGCGTATTATTATTAGTAGTATTATCGGTAGTAATAGTAAGTAATTATACTTTAAGCTTTCTTTCTTATAATATACGTAGTAACTTAGTACCTAGTACTTCTCTAGTATACTAACCTCTAACTAGTATAAAGTTAAGTAGAATCTCCCGTAGTTACTATTAGTTATTAATATAGTATACCTTAATCCTAATAAAGCTAAGGTAGTTATTTACTATCTAACTATTAAGAGCTATTAAAACCTTTATACTACGAGGGAGATCTTCGTATAGATTCCGCTAGATAGCATTAAATTACTCTTAGAAGATCTATAAAAACATCGTTCGACTAGGAATAGATATACCTTAATAGAGGAAGTATAGAAACCTTTAAAAAGACTTACGTTTAACTATATAGAAGGACTAATTATAATTAATAAACACCCTAATAAGCTTAGCCTTAAAGCGACTACTTAAGTAGGTAGGAGTAATTACATCTTAAGTAGTATAAGACTTAAGTTACGCGAGTAAGGTTTAAGTAATTAAGCGTTAGTGCTTAAAAGCTATTATATTCTTACATCGCCTCGAGGTATAGTAATTTAATAGATGCTTATTACTAATACTACTAGGAGTAGGATAAGTAAGAGTATCGCTATAGCGTAGGTAGTATATAAATAGCTAACTAGTAGAAAGCTAAGTAGCTTCTCTAAACTATAACTAGATAATACTAGTTCGAGCTTCGGAATTCTAGCTTAGAGTATTATAAGCTTTATTAAAGCTAGAGGTAGTTACCTATAAGGTTTTAGTCTACTAATTATACTATACTTAAGCTATAGGTTAGTCCTTAGTTCTTTACTTAGAGTTAAACGGTAGATATTTAACTAAGTAGAGTACTTCGCGGGACTTTATTAATATTATATAAGTAGCTATAAATTAGAAAGGTTCGAGTAGAGGAGGAAGGCGGCCTAAAGTTATCTTAGGGGTCGGAGTAGGTCGTAGCTCTAAATTAAGTAAGTCTTCGTTAAAGTCTAACATTTTAAATAAAGTAGTAGGTTATACGCTATAATTATACGCTATAATTATATAACGTAAAGATAGTAGAATTTTCGTTATATATAGAATCTAGCGATTGCCTATTATCTTTTTAAAATCTCTACTACTCTTAGTTACCTTAGCTACTTTTAATTAGTAGGATAGGCACTAGCGTTTAATCGTTAATATTATTAGTTAATTTAGTAACGAATTAGAATCTAAAATATAGTATAGTGAAAATTTTTACCTCTACTTAGCATCGTCTATTTCCTTATCCTCGTCCTTATCCTCTATTTCCTCGTCCTTATCCTCTATTTCCTTATTATTATTATTATTATTATTATTATTATTATTATCCTTAATAACCTTACTAATATCCTCTTTAGAGTTACTATCTAACTCTTCCTACTTATCGCCCTTAGCTTTAACCTTATATTTATCGACCCCTACTATATCCTATACTTCCTTAACTTTATTATTATTAAATTCGACCTCCTCCTTATACTCGTTATCGTTATCGCTTTTAATATAGGGGATATATCCTTTAACTTTAAGATCGACGTTCCCTAAATACTCTAGTAGAGGCGTCGGATCGCGTTATCTAGCATTTATTAGTAGAGGTCTATAATTATATACTATAATTAATATACTACTATACTAGATCTTAGACTATTACTAGCTCCTTAGGAGTTATTCCCTAGACGAAATCGACCTATTCCTTCTTAGCTATCTCGCTATTTCCCTCGTCTACTATAAGCTTAGTATAGCCTTACTTATAAATATCGCGCTAGAGCTTCTTAATAACGCCTCCTTTACTATAGAGCTATTTAGTAGATCTTATAGGGAAGTAAAATCCCTCGTCTTTCTTAGTAGCTTCTTTATGTATTTTACTAATAGTATCTTAATACTACTATCTATTATTAGCCTTATAGATCCTTTACTACTTTTTATAGACTTCTATAAGTTTAGATTTAAGCTATTTACCTAGTCCCTATTAGTGTTATATAATAATACTCTATAATAATATATACTACTCTACTAGCCTTTAAAGCGCTTCTATATTATCTCCTCTATTCTCTCCTACTTTATTACCTCTTTAGCTATTCCCTCTATAGCTAGCTTCTTAAGTAGAGTTAATTTCGCTTTATAATCTATATTTCTAGTAGCTATAATAGCCTTCTCTTTAGCGGATTACTAAGCTACTATATCTCTCTACTAAATAGTATAGTAGGTGTTACTAAGCCTACTAGAGAATCTAGCTTAAAATCTAGTAGGGCGGCCTCTATAAGTTTATCCTTATCCGCGCTATAAAATCTAGAAAGTGACTTCTTATAGCTTAGTCTTAAATCCCTAGCCTTATTAGATAATATCTATAATAATATACTATAATAAATACCTCTCTAGGATCTAAAGAATTATTAATATTAAGATCTAACTCGACCTTAATAATTAGAGAAGAACTTAATACTATAGTAGGAACTAAATTTAGATATTACTAAGTAATATCTAACTTAGTAGAGTAAAAGAGGTTAGATAGAATAAAGGAGTAGGAGGATATAAGGTAAAGTAAATTCTACGAGGTTATAAGTATAGAATATAAAATATGAATTTATTATTATTATTATTATAAATAACTTCTATTATTATTAATAGTTACTTATACTATAAATATATATTATCGTTATAAAGTATTAGTAATTGTTATATTATTAATAATAATAATAACAATTTTATATTTTATATTTTATATATTACTTTAGCTCCTAATTAATATTTATATCTATCTACTTACCTCTTTTATAATTATACCTTTACTAATTAATAACACTACTATATTACTAATATAGCTCGTACTAAGCTAGCTAACCCTCGCTAGAATAAGCCTAGAGGGAAAAGTAAGAATAAGCCTAGGTTAAAAGGCCCTAGAAAGATAGTTAGTCCTAAAGATATTATAAAGAGAAGATATAAGCTAGGTAGTATATTATTATAGTCTATTATTATAGTATATAGCTAATAGTTATTAGCTATTACTCTCCGTAAGATCCGCTACTACTAGAAAAGTACTAACCTCCTTATCCGTAAGCTTCTATTCTCTCGTCTTATTCGTAAGATTATAGAAGATATCCTACTATTTAGAAGTCTTAGCCGTAGTAAGCTACGCTTCTAGGTATCTACTATAGGTATAATTTAGGAGGTAGCTAAGGTATACCTTATAGGTATTTTAGAAGGTAGTAAGAAAACTTAATATATATTTAACTCTATACTAATATACTATATAGATTATAATCTAAATACTATTTATGCTAAGAGGGTTACTATCTAGAATAAGGATATATACCTAGTAAAGTATTACTATACTAAATTTATAGCTAGTAATATTAATAGATCTAGGACGTACGATGTAGGTATATAGATAGAGTCTCTAGGTTAATATAACCTCTCTTCTATAATAATAATCTATAATAATACTATATAAAATTTTAGGTAGATAAAAAAATATATAATAATATAACAATATAATAATATAATAATATAACCCTAGGATAATAGGACAATAGGATAATAGGAAAATAGGATAATAGGACAATAGGATAATAGGATAATATAGTAGCCTCTAATATATCTAGATTATGTCTAATCCTCTACTCTAATCTAGTTCTATACCTTATAATATCTCGCTATTACTATATTATCTTTAACTAGTAATACTACCTTTAGAATTAACCTAAGTATCGATATAACGCTAAATAGTCATATACGTAATCTTAATAGTGTACGTAGTAGCTAGGTTAGCACGACTAATATACCTACCTTATATAATTCGAATAGCTAGCTTCTAGTATAAGGACATAATTAGGATATATATAAGCGCTATATAGACCTTATACGCCGCTATACTCTTAGCGACTAGCCTAATATAATATAGGACCCTTACTATATTTACTATCTTAAGGTCTATATAGACTACTAGGTCTATACTCGTATTAGGGAGAAATGCGATTATATACGTATTATGCCTATACTAATAATAAGTACTAATAAGTCTAGTATCCTCCTAAGAAGGAACACCTAATCCTAGCTATAAATAACGCCCGCTATAAGGTTTACGGCCTACGCGACTCCTTCTTCCTAGAAGACTATCTAGATATAAAGGAGGTAAAGAGGGATATAATAATTACTTATACTCTACTAAATATAGAGATTCCTTATAATCTAGAGGTTTAGGAGATAATAGAGGATACCGATAGAGGGAGTTCTATATCTCTTCTAATTAAGGAGACTACTATTATTAGCTAAATTTAGCTTAAATAGGCAATAAAAGCCTTAGATAGCTACTATAACCTTACGATATATAAACTAAATATTAATCTATTTTACAAAATTACTCTATAATTATACGCTATAATAATAATATATAGGGAGGTTACTTATTCTATTTATATAGGGAAGATTTATACTAACTAAGACCTAATTATAACCTAGCGAGTACCTACGATACTACCTCGATACTAACCTCTACCTAATACGGGGTAATACCCCTATAACCTAATATACTAAGCGATTATATTAGGTAGGCTCTAGGGGGGTGTCGGTGTTAGGTCTAGTATCGACTAGGGACGACCTAACACCTACCTAACGACTAGTCTACGTCTAAGTCTATTTAGTATAAGGATTTCTACCTAGAGGATCTAGTTAGGAGGGATAATAACGATAATAATAACTTCGTTAAGGAAGTTCTAGTTATAGCTACTACTTAGCTAAGTACTATACCTCGTAATACTCGAATAGATAAAGGTAAGAGTCCTACTAATAGAGTTATAAAGGTAGGTCCTTCTAAACCGTCCTATAGCGTTACTAAGTCCCTTCGTACTAGTACTTATCGTCTAGTAGCTATTACTAATATTCTAGAAGGTATAAATATTACTAGGACTCGTTCGGCTACTATTAAAGCCGTTACTAAGACTAAGGAGGAAGACGCCGATATAGAGGATCTAGTTACTAAGGAGGCTCTACGACCTATAAAGCGTATTCCTCGCACTAAGTACTTCGATAAGGTTCTATAATAGGTTACTAATCTATAGTAAGCTATATAATCCTTATTAAACTCTAATATTATAATAAGGATAGGGTCTCTCCTTAGAATCTTATAACTATTATCTAAGATCTTTTATCGAAGGTTCGATAACTCTAATCTTTCTAGTAATAATATTCCCGAGCTTTTCTACTCTCGTACTAAGGTAAATCTAGTCTAATAACTAGAGGAATTCGTAAATCTTAATCCCGATCTATATATAGATTAGAAGGGAGCTTCTACTGATTTAATAACTATCGCTAGTCTAAGGTTAATTACTAGTCTTAGGTATAATATAACTATAGTTCGTATACTTCTTAATAGTAGTACTAAATATAACCTTATATCGCTAAGGTTAGCTAAGGAACTAGGTTTACCGATTTAGCGAGATATTAAGATTATTATAGATAGTATAATAGGTATAGGCTCTTTCTCTAGGACTTATATTAATATACCTATTAATATTAGAGGTGTTATAATCTATACGTATTTCTTATTAACTAGGAAGAGGTTAGAATACGTTATTCTAGGAAGGCCTTTCGAACGTAAGTCTCGTCTTATTTCTTATAATATAGATAATAGTTCCTAGTATAGGACAATCTAGTCGGCTAACGGTTCGTAAAAGGTCACCTTTTAGGGTACGAAATCGAGCGGACCGAAGAATAGATCTTTCTACGAGTTAACGAGGTTATTAAGGTCTTTAAACGATTAGGCGGCATCGGTCTTAGCTATAATATCGTATAAGGAGAGCTAGGATATCGACTAGGAGTTTCGGTTTCTATTTCTTCTTTATAGGTTACTTATAGTTCGGATCTCCCTATTTCTTATATTAATAATACATATACGGATTTAATTCTTTATAAACTACTAGAAAACGATAAAAATAATTCTCTACTTTTATAAGTTACTTAGGATAAGGGAGTTCGTATATTCGAGAAGAGTATAAGAGAATAGGAGGATTTCCTTTTTAGGAATAGCGTAAAAATTCCTAGTTCTAAGCCGGGCTTAGAACTAGTATTACTAGAGATTTACTAAATTCGCTATATAGCTAATATTCTACCCTCTAGAGGGGAATAGCTAGCTAACCCGCTATATAGATATTTTTAGTTTATACTATTATTAGAGGACGATAGTATACCTCGGATCTCTTAAAAGAATAATATATAATCGATACTTATAGCTATACGGCTTAGAATATATCGAGCCTTCTATAGAGTACTAAGAGTAGAGGTAAATATCTTATATAAAAGGAAGGATAAGAAGGTTTAGCTAGTAGATACTTTAATCTCGGATAGTTCTACACCTAGAGGGGTAAATACGTAGCGAGAATAGTACTTAGCTTATAAAGCATTACGACCTTTCTAGTTAGCGCTATATAGTTACCTACTTATTGCTAAGTTTTCCGATATTAAGGAGCGATCGCGACTTATACCCGAGAGAGAGCGTAAGCTTATTATTAGTTACGAAGTTACGCTAGCTAAATAGGAGGTATTAATATAAGTACTCCTAAACCGAGAAGCTATCCTAGCTTAGGACTTCTCTAAGATTAGTATAGTAAAAAGTAACGTTACGCTAGCGTAGTCTATTAGAACTATAGACTATACGCTATAGTAAGAACCTAGTTTCCCTATTCCGCGATCTTTAATAGGGATTATAGTAGATATAGTAAAAGAGAGGATTATAAACGGGCTTCTTAAGCTAAGTTATATACTATATAGGAATCCCTATTTCCTAGTTAAGAAGAAGGATACGAATAAGTATCAGCTAGTTAATATAGCGATAAGTATTAATCGTGTAACGATTAGAGATACTAACCTCTCTCCTTCTATAGATAAATTCTCGGAGTCTTTTACTAGTATATATATCGCCTTACTCGTAGATTACTTTTCTAGATACGACTAAGTCTCCCTTACGGAGGAAAGCTATAATATTACTTTATTTATAACACCTATTAGACTCGTCTAATAGATAAGACTTCCTTAGGGAGCTACGAATTTAGTTACGTAGTTCTATAGGATTAACGATACGATTCTACGGGATCGGATACCTTATAATACGTAACCTTTCGTAGACGATAATAGTATTAAGGGACCTCGTATAGATTATAGTAGAGAGGAGTCTTTTCCTAGTATTAGACGTTTTATACTCGAATATATATATACGTTAGACTATATACTTACCGATATAGAGAGAGCTAGAGTTACTATTTCTAGTAGAAAGTCCTAGTTTTTATAGTTAGGTCTTAAGGTAGTAGGGTTTATCTATAATTCTAGAGAGCGTTATCTAGACTAGTCTAAGATCGTTAAGATTATAGAGTAGCTACCGTATAAGAATAGTACTAAGGTACGCGCTTTCCTTAGTATCTATATATATTACTATATATAGGTTAAGGATTTTACTATCGTCGCTAGGCTATTATATTAGCTACTTCGGGCTAGTATCGTTTTCGAATAGACTAAGGAGGTATAATCCTCTATAAACGTACTATAGAGAGCGCTATAATGTTCTAAGCTCTTATTCCTATTCTCCTTAACCCTCTCGTATATACTATAAGCCTTAGGAAACATTTCCTCCTAGTCCTTCTTACTTAAGGCGACGACATTACCCTCGAGGAGACTATAGATAATATCGTAGGTAAGTGTCTCGACGTAGTTCTAAGCCTTTATAGCGATACCGAGGACCTACGCGATGAAATCTATACGGATATTATCGTTATACTTATAGGCGTACTTTAAGACCTCCTCGGCATTCGTAAAGCTCTTGTCCTTATACGTAAAGACTCCGACTCCTCTATTCTAACTACTACCTCCGTTTATTACCTTAGAATCGCCGGATAGGATTATTACACTTAAGGTAGGATTAGCCTTAGGCTAACCTCTACCTCCCTATATAGCGTAAAAGCTATAAGGCTATAAAACCCGTAGTTATCGATAGGGATTGCGATTAAATAGCGTAGCTATTGTCTAATAACGCTATAGCCTCGTCTAGCTCTTCTTTATCCTCTTCTTCTTCTAAGTAACTAAGACAGAGACGTATAGAACGACGTAAGCGGCTTAAAACCTATATAGGAGTAGCTACTCCTAAGCCTAGCTTAGGTCTAGTACTACCGAGGTTTACCCGAGAACTTCCTCCTACGAATATTATAGCATTAGTAATACGTACTACGTTAGTGTTAGAGACACTAGGATAACTAGAAACCGAGGCTTAACGACTTCCGAACGTAGTAGTAGACGAGGTAGTAGGGGTACTACTAGTAATCTAGAATAGAGCGGGAACCTTATATAAGAAACCGAGCTTATTCTAGGCGAAATACTTAGTGAATTACCCTTTATAGATAATACGAAGCTCCTCTATATTAAGTTCCTTAACGCTCGGCTACTTCGAGAATTCGACTAATTTAGCTATAGTAGTAATATCTTATAGGTAGACGTCGTAACTAATAATACTCTTCGGGGTACTAATACGCTTAATAGTTACGCGAACTACTATATTAATAGTCTAACGGAAAGTCTTCCCCCTAGAGATATAGTTAAACTACTAACGAGAACGATCTCCTAGACTAGAGTACTAATCCTTATAGAGCTCGTAAGACTACTTATAGTCCGAAACGCTACGCTAGAGAGCGCTATAATGTTCTAAACTCTTATTCCTATTCTCCTTAACTCTCTTATATATATTATAAGCCTTAGGAAATATTTCCTCCTAATCCTTCTTACTTAAGGCGATAATATTACTCTCGAGGAGACTATAGATAATATCGTAGGTAAGTATCTCGACGTAGTTCTAAGCCTTTATAGCGATACCGAGGACCTACGCGATAAAATCTATATAGATATTATTATTATACTTATAGGCGTACTTTAAGACCTCCTCGGTATTCGTAAAGCTCTTATCCTTATACGTAAAGACTCCGACTCCTCCGTTCTAACTACTACCTCCGTTTATTACCTTAGAATCACCTAATAGGATTATTACGCTTAAGGTAGAATTAGCCTTAGACTAACCTCTACCTCCCTATATAGCGTAAAAGCTATAAGGCTATAAAACCTATAGCTATTAATAGAGTATTACGATTAAATAGTATAACTATTGTCTAATAACGCTATAGCCTTATCTTACTACGAAAAGGAGACCTTCTAAGAGCTTCGTTAGATATATTATCTTACGGAAATAAAAGGTAGGTTTCTATAAGGTATAGAAGATCGAGAGGTTATATTAGAAAATTTTCGCGCGGCAACACTAGCTCTACTATAGTAACATCTATATATAGGTACATCTAGTAAGCGCTATACCTCTTATAATTCGCTATATACGGCGGTACTATATATTTATATAGTACCTTTATACCTTCTTCCTCTTTATTCTTTTACTATACTATTTACTATATAGAACCTCCGTAAATATATATAAAGAAATCGAATTCGGAACTAAGGAAATATAGAAGTACTTCGAGGAAGTAATCTAGGTACTACGAATAGAAATAATAAAGGAAACCTTTTACCTTACTATTTATCTATTCTAATACCTCGTTAGATCTACTACCCTTAATAGCGGCGACGTAATATATATATAATAGTTATAACTAACTATATATATAATAAAAATCCCTCTTTTATTAACCCTACCCCCTCCCCCTAGTGTCTAACCTAGACACTAAATCTAATTTATAATCTCGTACTCGTCGTAATTAAAGCCCTCTAGACGTATAATCTCGATAATAGGTTCTTATTCTAATACGTAACGAAGTACTACTATATACACTTACTCCTTATCTACTAATAAGTACTTCTTTAATCTCCGACGTATATATATACTATAAACCTCGACGCTATCTAGCTTAGTAATTTTATATAAGCCTAAATCGTGAACTTTAATAATACAATATAGGCCCTACTACCTATTCTTAAGCTTATCTTATCGAATCTTCTTATAATAAGTATTATAGATAAGGACGATATCGTTAATATTAAGCTTATTATATTAAATCCTATAACGTAGATCCTATACCTCTTTATATTCTTAACGAAGACGATATATACGATCCTATATCTCCTAAAGATCCTCGTTTCTCCGTTTAAGTTATTAAGCACGAGTAGTAATAAGCTCTTCTATAGTGCGAACCTACGACTAATTCTATATTTACTAACTATAAATATCGAATTCTACTAGAAGGATAGTATCGGTCCTAAATATAAGTAACGAAGGTATTTAACTAGTAATCCTATTAATAGTTAACTATTTAGCCTATAGGACGTAAGTAAGATATTAAATCTATTAGCGATTATCCTTACCTATAATCTTCGAAAGACTATCTATAATATTCGGATACCCTCGTTTAGCCTTATTAGATTATAGATTATAGGCTAAAGTAACGACGTAGTCTATACTAAACTACTCGGCGAGAGAGTAGACTAACCCTTTAAACTCGGAACCTCTATCTACTACTAGTGTCTTAATAGTGCTAAACCTATATATAACCTCTTCGTATAGGAATTTCGTAGCGGACTTACTATCGGAATTATATAGTGCCTTAGCCTCTAGCTATAAACTAATAGCCTCTCGAGCAATAATAAGATATTAATATCCTTCTAATATAGGTATATAAACGACATCGACGTACTACTTCGTATAAAGGGTAGAGATACTACTCGGATATAGCTCCTCTATTTCTCGTAAAAGCGCTCTTCTTTAATATTCGTCGTATATAGCTACGTAGTAACGAACATCGGCATATAGCGTCTTCTACTAGTACTAGTCGGTAATCTTCCTCTAAGTACCCTTATAACCCTTATAACTACTTCTATTATAAAGCTCCCTAATAATCTTATCTTTATAGTCCTCTATATCGACGACGCGACGTAATAGTATTAACCTCTAACTACATCTAAAAAGGTAACTATTATTAATAAGGAACATCGATATATACCTCTTAAATTTAATAAATTCGGATATATCTAAATATAGCGGTCGTTGTAACGTTATAAGATAGTCGGCAATGTCTTACGATTCTACTAAATATTCCTCGCGAACTAGAGTAGTTCGCTTATTACTCCTATCTACCTAGAGAGAGCGAATAGACACGTAAAATAGCTCTAAATCGATTAATTCGTCTACGTCTATATTATATACCTTATTATTATTATCTAACGGACCTCGTAGGCGACGAGAAAGCCTATTAGTAGCTCCGTTCTTCTTACTAGGAACATATCGAACGTCGAAAGCGAATAAGCGTATCTACGTAATCTACTAAGTAGTAACCGAACTAGGGAGATTAATCGATTAAGTTATACTACTAAGGTATTAGCGTTAGTCTCGATAATAAATAGAACTCTATAAAGATACGAACGGACCTTCTATAGTGCTTTAAGCACACTACGACACTCTCTCTTACTAGTATTATACTTCTTTTTAGCTTTAGACTATATACTAGATTCGAAACGAACGATATAACGTTTCTTCTTAGCCTCCGAATTCTCCTATATAAGGATTATACCCTAACCTATTAAACTAGTATCTATAGCTAAGATAATCGATCTAGTTTATTTAAAATAATTAATCGACGTAAGTACGGGTATAGAAGTTAGTACTTACTTAAGTACGTTTATAGAGGATTATACCTCCTTAGTCTATTCGAAAACGATACTAGCCCGAAGTAGCTAATATAATAGCCTAGCGACGATAGTAAAATCCTTAACCTATATATAGTAATATATATAGATACTAAGGAAAGCGCGTACCTTAGTACTATTCTTATATAGTAGCTACTCTATAATCTTAACGATCTTAGACTAGTCTAGATAATGCCCTCTAGAATTATAGATAAACCCTACTACCTTAAGACCTAACTATAAAAACTAGGACTTTCTACTAGAAATAGTAACTCTAGCTCTCTCTATATTAGTAAGTATATAGTCTAACGTCTATATATATTCGAGTATAAAACGTCTAACACTAGGAAAAGACTCCTCTCTACTATAATTCGTACGAGGTCCCTTAATACTATTATCGTCTACGAAAGGTTATATATTATAAGGTATCTAATCCTATAGAATTATATCGTTAATCCTATAGAACTATATAACTAAATTCGTAGCTCTCTAAGGAAGTCTTATCTATTAGACGAGTCTAATAGGTGTTATAAATAAGGTAATATAGCGACTTTCCTCTATAAGGGGGACTTAGTCGTATCTAGAAAAGTAATCTACGAGTAAGGCGATATATATACTAGTAAAAGACTCCGAGAATTTATCTATAGAAGGAGAGAGGTTAGTATCTCTAATCGTTACGCGATTAATACTTATCGCTATATTAACTAGCCGATACTTATTTATATCCTTCTTCTTAACTAGGAAATAGGGATTCCTATATAGTATATAACTTAGCTTAAGGAGCCCGTTCGTAATCCGCTCCTTTACTATATCTACTACGATACCTATTAAAGATCGCGGAATAGGGAAACTAGGTTCTTACTATAGCGTATAGTCTATAGTCCTAATAGACTATACCGGTATAACGTTACTTTTTACTATACTAATCTTAGAGAAGTCCTAAGCTAGGACAGCTTCTCGGTTTAGGAGTACTTATATTAATACCTCCTATTTAGCTAGCGTAACTTCGTAACTAATAATAAGCTTATACTCTCTCTCGGGTGTAAGTCGCGATCGCTCCTTAATATCGGAAAACTTAGTAATAAGTAGGTAACTATATAGCGCTAACCGGAAAGGTTATAATACTTTACGAGCTAAGTACTATTCTCGCTATATATTTACCTCTCTAGGTATAGAACTATCCGAGATCGAAGTATCTACTAGCCGAACCTTCTTATTCTTTCTTTTATATAAGGTATTTACCTCTACCCTTAGTACTCTATAGGAGGCTCGACGTATTCTAAGTCGTATAGCTATAAGTATCGATTATATATTATTCTTTCGAGAGATCTAAGGTATACTATCGTCCTCTAATAATAGTATAAACTAAAAATATCTATATAGCGGGTTAGCTAGCCGATCCCCTCTAGAGAGTAGAATATTAGCTATATAGCGAATTCGGTAAATCTCCGGCAATGCTAGTTCTAAGCCCGGCTTAGATCTAGGAATTTTTACGCTATTCTTAAAAAGGAAATCCTCCCGTTCTCCTATACCCTTCTCGAATATATAAACTCCCTTATCCTAAGTAACCTATAAAAGTAGAGAATTATTTTTATCGTTTTCTAGTAGTTTATAAAGAATTAAATCCGTATACGTATTATTAATATAAGAAATAGAGAGATCCGGACTATAAGTAACCTATAAAGAAGAAATAGAAACCGAAACTCCTAGTCGATATCCTAGCTCTCCTCGCGTAATATTATAGCTAGGACCGATGCCGCCTAATCGTTTAAAGACCTCGATAACCTCGTTAACTCGTAGAAAGATCTATTCTTTAGTCCGCTCGATTTCGTACCCTAAAAGGTAACCTTTTATAAACTATTAGCCGACTAGATCGTCCTATACTAGGAACTATTATCTATATTATAAGAAATAAGACAAGACTTACGTTCGAAAGGCCTTCCTAGAATAACGTATTCTAACCTCTTCCTAGTTAATAAGAAATACGTATAGATTACGACACCTCTAATGTTAATAGGTATATTAATATAAGCCCTAGAGAAAGAGTCTATACCTATTATACTATCTATAATAATCTTAATGTCTCGCTAAATCGGTAAACCTAGTTCCTTAGCTAACCTTAGCGATATAAGGTTATATTTAGTACTACTATTAAGAAGTATACGAACTATAGTCGTATTATACCTAAGACTAGTAATTAATCTTAGACTAGCGATAGTTATTAAATCAGTAGAAGCTCTCTTCTAATCTATATATAGATCGGGATTAAGATTCACGAATTCCTCTAGTTATTAGACTAGATTTACCTCGGCACGAGGGCGGAAAAGCTCGGGAATATTATTACTAGGAAGATTAGAGTTATCGAACCTTCGATAAAAGATCTTAGATAATAGTTATAAGATTCTAAGGAGAGACTCTATCCTTATTATAATATTAGAGTTTAATAAGGATTATATAGCTTACTACGGATTAGTAACCTATTATAGAACCTTATCGAAGTACTTAGTGCGAGGAATATACTTTATAGGTTATAGAGTCTCCTTAGCGACTAGATCCTCTATATCGGCGTCTTCCTCCTTAGTCTTAGTAACGGCTTTAATAGTAGCCGAACGAGTCCTAGTAATAGTTATATCTTCTAGAATATTAGTAATAGCTACTAGACGATAAGTACTAGTACGAAGGGACTTAGTAACGCTATAGGATAGTTTAGAAGGACCTACCTTTATAACTCTATTAGTAGGACCCTTACCTTTATCTATTCGAGCATTACGAGGTATAGTACTTAGCTAAGTAGTAGCTATAACTAGAACTTCCTTAACGAAGTTATTATTATCGTTATTATCTCTCCTAACTAGATCCTCTAGGTAGAAATCCTTATACTAAATAGACTTAGACGCTTTATTCTTAGAATTATTATCGATAGTTAGTATCTTATAGTCTAGGTTATTAACTACTAACTTCCTAGTAGCTTAGAGTCTAGCCTTAACCTATTCTTATTATAACTAAGTAGCTCCCTTATTACGTCTTACTAGACGACTAACTAGATACTACGGGTTCTCCGTAGTTCCCTAAACTAAGCTATTACCTTCTAAATAAAGGAGACTAAGATTAATAAGCTTTCGAAGCTCTAGGTAATTAGGTTAAGAGTAACCTTCCTTTTTATAGTACTAGTACTTATAAGGACTAAGAGAAATAGTATTCGAACTAGAAGCTAGTATAAATCTAGACGGTTAATATAAAACTAGGGCTAGGCGAGGTAGTCCTATAGGAAGAGACTAGCTATTTATTACTTATATAACTTAGACCGATAGCTTATCTATTCTCTTATAAAGAGCCTATATACTCGAATCTAAAGGAGAGGTAGCTATAGGAGTATTCGTTTAAGTCTTAGCGGAAACGTTAGAGATATAAGGCTAAGTAGTACTTTCCTTAGTAATAACCGAGGTAACCTTCTCGCGCTCCTTACGAACTAACTAGAAGGATTCGAGTCGTTATATCTTAGAGATCTTCTTTTTAGCTAAATAGTAGATCCTCGGAAAATCCTTAAAGGTGTCGAGGTGCTTTATATCTATACTACTCTTTACTCTAACGTAACTACGAATATTAGCTAGAAGACCTTTAGTAAACTACGTACCTCTCGTAATAATATTAAGTCGAGTCTTACCTAGAGCGTTAGCGGTCTTCCTAAATATCCTATAGTACTAAAGTATATTAGAGAAGGTCTCCCTTAGTATATCCCTTAATTATTCGAGATAAGTATAAGACGTTATTAGGTAATCTAAGTCCTTATCCTCGAAACTAAGCTTTATCTCCTTCTTAAGGCTAACCTAGTCTCTCGAAGCCTAACTAAGATAGGATTTTACTTATCTATAGATCTTAATACTATAATACTAAGGTAACCTTCGAATAGTAACCTCCTTAGAAAGGTTATAGGATCGAATAAAGGTCTCCTATTCTTCTATAAACTCTATAATATTATAGCTATCGAAGTAAGGAGTACCTTATTATCTAGGACTAGGAGCTAGTAGTATTATCTATACTATAAAAGGCTACTCTCCCTATTATATTAATACTAAACCTTTAGCTATTAGAGGAGTTCGTTCCTTATCTTTTAGTAGGTTCGAAGGGGTTATATACTTCTCTATAGAAGGAGGTATTAGCTAAGGAGAAGAGGTACTCTCTAGATTAAGGCTAGTATTTATTATAATATTTCCTTTATCCTTAGACTTGTTACTTATAACTAAATAAGTAGCTTTACGGAATTTAGAAAATCCTTATCTAGTACTAAACTCTTCTAGTAACCTCGATATCCTCTTAGAATAAAGAACTAGTACTACTAGGATATTCTCGAATAGTAGTAGGATTAGTCTTAGTATTCGAATAAACTATTAGTAAACTCTATACTACTACGTAGTATCTAGACTAAATCTAGATAACCCTTATACGCTATATCGTATACTTTTAGCCCCTTTATCTATAAAGGCTTAGGCCTTCTATATTAGTCGTCGTCTCTATTTACTTCTACTACTTCTAAACCTAGGTCTATTCTAGGTCTAGGGTTACTATATTCTCTATCTATATAGATAACTCTTACGAGTTAGAGACTCCTAATTAATACTCGTATCGAATATCGTTTAAATCGACTAGCTATAGCTACTCCTATTAGAGTCTTCTAGATGCCTAACTAATTCTCTATTACGAAACTCGTCGTAGTCTATATATACTAGAAATCGTCCTCGGAGGTATAAAAAAAACTTTAAATCCTAAGAGATAGCGGCGGTTTTGTCCTAGTGTCCTCGTATAGTGCTATAATAACGGCTATAGAACACTAAAGAAACCTAATAAACCTAATAAGTCTAATAAACCTAATATAACTAATAACGAGCTACTCGTTCGATAGCTACTATAATACTACTTAATAATAATAGTAAGGTACTACCCCTAGTACTAAATTACTATTATTATAGTGTAGGTATCTTCCTAGTCGAGGTAGTTAGTGAATAGTATATGCTCGTCGACGACACTCGTTAGTTAGTTACTACCCTCGGAAACCTCGTAGTCGTAGAAACCTTATATATATAACTAATCGCTACCTTTCTACCTAAGCCCTTTAATAGACTATATATCGTAACCTATAACTATAGCTATAACTATAACGACCGAGCCTACTATAGTAGCGCCCCTACTACCTCGTCTACTACTATATTCGGAAGTCGTTAAGTTTCGATTTCTAGTTATCCTAGTGTCTCTAACACTAACGCGGTACGTATTACTAAAGCTATAATGTTCGTAGGAGGAAGTTCTCGAGTAAACCTCGGTAGTGCTAGACCTAAGCTAGACTTAGGAGTAGCTACTCCTATATAGGTTTTAAGCTACTTACGTCGTTCTATACGTCTCTATCTTAGTCGCTTAGAAGAAGAAGAGGATAAAGAAGAGCTAGTCGAATAAGAGGCTATTCTATTAGTAGAGACTAGTCGTAAAGGTTCTTCTTCTAAGAAGTGTCGCTTTAACGAATTCGATAATAGTAATAGATAGTACGAGATACCTAATTACTCTATTTCTATATTAGTTACTCTATAGGATAAGGGTAAGAGTAAGGCTATTACTTCGTCGACTAAGAAGGAGTATAACTACACTAGTGTCCCTCTAAGAGTTAAGGCTAAGTTTACCTTAAAGGAGCTACTCTCTAATTCTAAACTCGCTATTATTATAAATACTTAGATGCGTAAGGATTTAGCTACTAATACGACCGTCTATTACTTATATACTCGTCTTCTAGCTCGTCGTCTATACCTACTTACTAACCTTAAGTACGAAGTTTTAGCTAGGCGTATTCGCTATTAGTATAACGCCTACTACGGTAGTACTCTAGACTTAATACGTATATAGAAAGAGATAGCTAAGTAGCTTATTCTAACTTTCCGTGCCGCTCGCGAGTCTACTAAGTATAGTGTTTTTAAGTATAAGTCTATAGTTATAGATTATTACGTCTCTAAGGATATAAGGAAGCTTATCCTCGATAGTTTCTATAAGAGGCTTTACGACGAATAGGTTACTAATAGTAATATAGTTATTAACATTTTTAAATAGTAGGCCGAAGAGGATTCTCCTCTTATAGATATCTTCTATACCGAGATAGATATATATCTTTACTATTTTAGTTATCCTAAGGGTAAGAACTAGCTAGGGTAGTTACGTAATATATTTTACTTTCTCGGATAGTAGACTATATATATAGATTCTAAATACTATCGAGTATATATTACTAGTTGTCTCGATAAGCTTACTTAGTTAATTTCCTACCCTTACTACGCTAAATATACTATCCCTAGAGATTATATATAGTTCTACTACTATAGTAGACTCGGTCGTTATAGTTATAGCTATAGTTACAGGTTACGATATATAGTCTATTAAAGGGCTTAGGTAGAAAGGTAGCGATTAGTTATATATATAAGGTTTCTATAACTACGAGGTTTCCGAGGGTAGTAACTAACTAACGAGTATCGTCGACGAGCGTATACTATTTACTAACTACCTCGACTAGGAAGACACCTATACTATAACAATAGTAATTTAGTACTAGGGGTAGTACCTTACTATTATTATCGAGTAGTGTTATAGTAGCTATTAAACGAGTAGCTCGTTATTAGTTATATTAGGTTTATTAGGCTTATTAGGTTTATTAGGTTTCTTTAGTGTTCTATAGCTGTTATTATAGCACTATATAGGGACACTAGGATAAGACCGCTACTATCTCTTAGGATTTAAAGTTTTTTTATACCTCTAAGGACGATTTCTAGTATATATAGAGCACGACGAGTTTCGTAACGGAGAATTAGTTAGGCATCTAGAAGACCCTAATAGGAGTAGCTATAGCTAGTCGATTTAAACGATGTTCGATACGAGTATTAATTAGGAGTCTCTAACTCGTAAGAGTTATCTATATAGACGGAGAATATAGCAACCCTAGACCTAGAATAGACCTAGGTTTAGAAGTAGTAGAAGTAAACGGAGACGACGACTAATACGGAAGGCCTAAGCCTTTATAGATAAAGGGGCTAAAAGTATACGATATAGCGTATAAGGGTTATCTAGATTTAGCCTAGATACTACGTAGTAGTATAGAGTTTACTAATAGTTTATTTAAATACTAATGTTATAGTGTAGGTGTCTTCCTAGTGTTATAGTGTAGGTGTCTTCCTAGTCGAGGTAGTTAGTAAATAGTATATACTCGTCGACGATACTCGTTAGTTAGTTACTACCCTCGGAAACCTCGTAGTCGTAGAAACCTTATATATATAACTAATTGCTACCTTTCTACCTAAGCCCTTTAATAGACTATATATCGTAACCTATAACTATAGCTATAACTATAACGACCGAGTCTACTATAACTATCCTCTTCCCCCTAGTATCTAACCTAGACACGAACGACCTATACGCCTTAGAGTCCTTAACGACGAGCTATACGACGACGACTCTTACTAATAACGAGCTCCTCGCCGAGGCCGGTAGCTCCGTCCTCCGCCTTCTTACGCTAATAACGCTATATCTCTAAATTATTACTAGAAAGATCTTCCTCTTTATCCTCTAATAAATCTATTTTACCCTTATTATCCTCTTCTCTAGAATCTAAATCTACTTCCCTCTCTTCCTTATTAGAACCTATCTCTATATCCTCCTTATCGCCCTCGACTATATTAGGATTAGGATTATCCTTTATAGTAGGGACTAGGCCCTCCTTAGTATAATAGAAGAAAGAACGAGTACTAATAAAGTAAGCCTTCTTATACTACTAGACCTTAACCTAAGCCTTCTCTATAGCTACTATAATCTCCGTACGAATCTCCCTAATACGATCCTTAGTAGCTTAGAGATCGTTACCTAATAGGATATCTCTTTCCTCGATAATAGTAGGATTATCCTAACGAATATAGCTAACTAGAGCGTTACTAATAGGACTATCGATTTATAGAGTAATAGCGGCGGGGAAAGTAGAGTATATACTTCCGTATATATTTAGCTTACTAGAAGGAGTCCTAGGACTAGGGCGCTTTTATATATAAGCGAGAGTAAGCTCGCTATACGAACTACTCTCGAACTACTCTAGAGTCTCGTAATCGGCACTAATCCTATAGAACTAAGGGAGTATAGTACGACGAATAGAATCGGTAGGACTAGTCGAACTATACGGGGTATAAGGTATAGTAATACGAACGTTACTAGCCTTATAAATTATTAATTCCTAGTCGGCCTTATACTTCTTAATATCGTCCTACGTAAAGTACTTATCGGTGATATTAATAACTAGGGTGTCGGTAAGAACCTTACGAGCCTTTATATCCTAAACCTACTCCTTTATATAGTAATATATCTTAGGTATAACGATAGTATAATTCTTTAGCGTCTTATCGTTAAGGCTAATAGAACCTTAGATAGTATCTCCTCTATACCTATTAGTAAGGTAGCTAGGGTTAACGTTAATATAGCAGAACTACGTATAATCTCTAGGGATAGTATATTTAGCGTAGTAAGGGTAGGAAATTAACTAAGTAAGCTTATCGGGACGACTAGTAATATATACTCGATAGTATTTAGGATCTATACGTATAGCCTACTATCCGAGAGAGTAAAATATATTACGTAACTACCCTAGCTAGTTCTTACTCTTAGGATAACTAAAATAGTAAAGATATATATCTATCTCGGTATAGAAGATATCTATAAGAGGAGAATCCCCTTCGGCCTACTATTTAAAAATGTTAATAACTATATTACTATTAGTAACCTATTCGTCGTAAAGCCCCTTATAGAAACTATCGAGGATAAGCTTCCTCGTATCCTTAGAGACGTAACGATCTATAACTATAGACTTATACTTAAAAATACTACGCTTAGTAGACTCGCGAGCGACACGGAAAGTTAGAATAAGCTACTTAGCTATCTCTTTCTATATACGTATTAAGTCTAGAGTGCCCCCGTAGTAGGCGTTATACTAATAGCGAATACGCCTAGCTAAAACTTCGTACTTAAGGTTAGTAAGTAGGTATAGACGACGAGCTAGAAGACGAGTGTATAAGTAATAGACGGTCGTATTAGTAGCTAAATCCTTACGTATCTAAGTGTTTATAATAACGGCGAGTTCGGAATTAGAGAGCGGCTCCTTTAAGGTAAACTCGGCCTTAACCCTCGGAGGGACTCTAGTGTAGTTATACTCCTTCTTAGTCGACGAAGTAATAGCCTTACCCTTACCCTTATCCTACGGAGTAACTAATATAGAAATAGAGCGATTAGGTATCTTATACTACCTATTACTATTATCGAATTCGTTAAAGCGACGCTTCTTAGAAGAAGAACCTTTACGACTAGTCTCTACTAACGGAATAGCCTCTTATTCGACTAGCTCTTCTTTATCCTCTTCTTCTTCTAAGCGACTAAGATAGAGACGCGTAGAACGACGTAAGCGGCTTAAAACCTATACGGGAGTAGCCGCTCCTAAGCCCGGCTTAGGTCTAGTACTACCGAGGTTTACCCGAGAACTTCCTCCTACGAACATCGTAGCTTTAGTAATACGCTCCGTATTAGTGTTAGAAACACTAGGATAACTAGAAACCGAAGCTTAACGACTTCCGAACGTAGTAGTAGACGAGGTAGTAGGGGTACTACCGGTGATCTAGAATAGAGCGGGAACCTTATATAAGAAACCGAGCTTATTCTAGGCGAAATACTTAGTAAATTATCCTTTATAGACTATACGAAGCTCCTTTACGTTAAGTGCCTTAACGCTCGGCTACTTCGAGGATTCGACTAATTTAGCTATAGTAGTAATGTCTTATAGGCGGACGTCGTGACTAATAATGCTCTTCGGGGTGCTAATACGCTTAATAGTTACGCGAACCACTATATTAATAGTCTAATAGAAAGTCTTCCCCCTAGAGATATAGTTAAATTACTAACGAGAACGATTCCCTAGACTAGAGTACTAATCCTTATAGAGCTTATAGGACTACTCGTAGTCCGAAACGCTACGCTAGAGAGCGCTATAATGTTCTAAGCTCTTATTCCTATTCTCCTTAACTCTCTCGTATATACTATAAGCCTTAGGAAATATTTCCTCCTAGTCCTTCTTACTTAAGGCGACGATATTACCCTCGAGGAGACTATAGATAATATCGTAGGTAAGTATCTCGACGTAGTTTAAGGCCTTTATAGCGATACCGAGGACCTACGCGATAAAATCTATACGGATATTATCGTTATACTTATAGGCGTACTTTAAGACCTCCTCGGTATTCGTAAAGCTCTTATCCTTATACGTAAAGACTCTAACTCCTCTATTCTAACTACTACCTCTATTTATTACCTTAGAATCGCTAGATAGGATTATTACACTTAAGGTAGGATTAGCCTTAGGCTAACCTCTACCTCCCTATATAGCGTAAAAGCTATAAGGCTATAAAACCCGTAGTTATCGATAGGGATTGCGATTAAATAGCGTAGCTATTGTCTAATAACGCTATAGCCTCGTCTTGCTACGAAAAGGAGACCTTCTAAGAGCTTCGTTAGATATATTATCTTACGGAAATAAAAGGTAGGTTTCTATAAGGTATAGGAGATCGAGGGGTTATATTAGAAAATTTTCGCGCGGCAACACTAGCTCTACTATAGTAATATCTATATATAGGTGTATCTAGTAAGCGCTATACCTCTTATAATTCGCTATATACGGCGGCACTATGTGTTTATATAGCACCTTTATACCTTCTTCCTCTTTATTCTTTTACTACACTATTTACTATATAGAACCTCCGTAAATATACATAAAGAAATCGAATTCGGAACTAAGGAAACGTAGAAGTGTATCGAGGAAGTAATCTAGGTACTACGAATAGAAACAATAAAGGAAACCTTTTACCTTACCGTTTATCCGTTCTAATACCTTATTAGATCTACTACTCTTAACAGCGGCGACGTAATATGTATATAATAGTTATAACCGACTATATATATAATGAAAATCCCTCTTTTATTAACCCTACCCCCTCCCTCTAGTGTCTAACCTAGACACTAAACCTATTCTATAATCTCGTACTCGTCGCGATTAAAGCCCTCTAGACGTATAATCTCGACGATAGGTTCTTATTCTAATACGTAACGAAGTGCTACTATATATACTTACTCCTTATCTACCGACAAGTACTTCTTTAATCTCCGACGTATATATATACTACGAACCTCGACGCTATTAAGCTCGGCAATCTTATATAACCCTAAATCGTGAACTTTAATAATGCGATACGGGCCCCGCTACCTATTCTTAAGCTTATCTTGTCGAATCTTCTTATAATAAGTATTATAGACTAGGACGATATCGTCAATATTAAGCTTATTATATTAAATCCGGCAACGTAGATCCTATACCTCTTTATATTCTTAACGAAGACGATATATACGATCCTACGTCTCCTAAAGATCCTCGTTCCTCTATTTAAGTTATCGAGTACGAGCAGTAATAAGCTCTTCTATAGTACGAACCTACGACTAATCCTATGTTCGCTAACTATAAATATCGAATTCTACTAGAAGGATAGTGTCGGTCCTAAATATAAGTAACGAAGGTATTTAACCGGTGATCCTATTAACGGTTAACTATTTAGCCTATAGGACGTAAGTAAGATATTAAACCTATTAGCGATTGTCCTTACCTATAATCTTCGAAAGACTATCTATAATGTTTAGATGCCCTCGTTTAGCCTTATTAGATTATAGATTATAGGCTAAAGTGACGACGTAATCTATGCTAAACTACTCGGCGAGAGAGTAGACTAACCCTTTAAACTCGGAACCTCTATCTACTACTAGTGTCTTAATAGCGCTAAACCTATATATAACCTCTTCGTATAGGAATTTCGTAGCGGACTTACTATTAGAATTATGTAGTGCCTTAGTCTCTAGCTATAAACTAATAGCCTCCCGAGCAATAACGAGATATTAATATCCTTCCGATATAGGTATATAAACGACATCGACGTACTACTTTATATAAAGGGTAGAGACGCTACTAGGATATAGCTCCTCTATTTCTCGTAAAAGCGCTCTTCTTTAACATTCGTCGTACGTAGCTACGTAGTGACGAACATCGGCATATAGCGTCTTCTACTAGTACTAGTCGGTAATCTTCCTCTAAGTACCCTTATAACCCTTATAACTACTTCCGTTATAAAGCTCTCTAATGATCTTATCTCTATAGTCCTCTATATCGACGACGCGGCGTAACGGCATTAACCTCTAACTACGTCTAAAAAGGTAACTATTATTAATAAGGAACATCGACGTATTCCTTTTAAATTTAATAAATTCGGATATGTCTAAATGTAGTAGTCGTCGTAACGTTATAAGATAGTCGGTAATGTCTTACGATTCCGCTAAATATTCCTCGCGAACTAGAGTAGTTCGCTTATTACTCCTATCTACCTAGAGAGGACGAATAGACACGTAAAATAGCTCGGAATCGATTAAGTCGTCTACGTCTATATTATATACCTTATTATTATTGTCTAACGGACCTCGTAGGCGGCGAGAAAGCCTATTAGTAGCTCTATTCTTCTTACTAGGAACATATCGAACGTCGAAGGCGAATAAGCGTATCTACGTAATCTACCGAGTAGTAACTAAACTAGGAAGATTAGTAGCGGATCGATTAAGTTATACTACTAAGGTATTAGCGTTAGTCTCGATAATGAATAGGACCCTATAAAGATACGAACGGACCTTCTATAACGCCTTAAGTACACCGCGGCACTCCCTCTTACTAGTATTATACTTCTTTTTAGCTTTAGACTATATACTAGATTCGAAACGAACGATATAACGTTTCTTCTTAGCCTCCGAGCTCTCCTATATAAGGATTACACCCTAACCTATTAAACTAGCGTCTATAGCTAAGATAATCGATCCGGCTTGTTTACTATAATTAATCGACGTAAGTACGGGTATAGAAGTTAGTGCTTATTTAAGTACGTTTATAGAGGATTATACCTCCTTAGTCTATTCGAAAACGATACTAGCCCGAAGTAGCTAATATAACGGCTAGGCAATAATAGTAAAATCCTTAACCTATATATAGTAATATATATAGATGCTAAGGAAAGCGCGCACCTCCGTACTATTCTTATATAGTGGCTATTCTATAATCTTAACGATCTTAGACTAGTCTAGATAATAGCCTCTAGAATTATAGATAAACCCTACTACCTTAAGACCTAACTATAAAAACTAGGACTTTCTACTAGAAATAGTGACTCTAGCTCTCTCTATGTCGGTAAGCGTATAGTCTAACGTCTATATATATTCGAGTATAAAACGTCTAATACTAGGAAAAGACTCCTCTCTACTATAATCCGTGCGAGGTCCCTTAATCCCGTTATCGTCTACGAAAGGTTATATATTATAAGGTATCCGATCCCGTAGAATCGTGTCGTTAATCCTATAGAACTACGTAACTAAATTCGTTACTCTCTAAGGAAGTCTTATCTATCGGACGAGCCTAATAGGTGTTATAAATAAGGTAATATTGCGGCTTTCCTCCGTAAGGGGGACTTAGTCGTATCCGGAAAAGTAATCTACGAGTAAGGCGATATATATACGAGTAAAAGACTCCGAGAATTTATCTACGGAAGGAGAGAGGTTAGTATCTCTAATCGTTACGCGATTAATACTTATCGCTATATTAACTAACTAATACTTATTCGTATCCTTCTTCTTAACTAGGAAATAAGGATTCCTATACGGTGCGTAACTTAGTTTAAGGAGCCCGTTCGCGATCCTCTCTTTTACTATATCTACTACGATACCTATTAAAGATCGCGGAATAGGGAAACTAGGTTCCTACTACAGCGTGTAGTCTATAGTCCTAATAGACTACGCTAGCGTAACGTTACTTCTTACCGTACTAATCTTAGAGAAGTCCTAAGCTAGAACGGCTTCTCGGTTTAGGAGTACTTATATTAATACCTCCTATTTAGCTAGCGTAACTTTATAACTAATAATAAGCTTATACTCTCTCTTAGGTGTAAGTCGCGATCGCTCCTTAATATCGGAAAACTTAGCGATAAGTAGGTAACTATATAGCGCTAACCGGAAAGGTCTTAATACTTCACGAGCTAAGTACTATTCTCGCTACGTATTTACCCCTCTAGGTATAGAACTATCTAAGATCGAAGTATCTACTAGCCGAACCTTCTTATCCTTCCTTTTATATAAGGTATTTACCCCTACCCTCGGCACTCTATAGGAGACTCGACGTATTCTAAGCTATACAGTAGTAAGCATTAATTAGATATTATTCTTTCGAGAGATCCGAGGTACACTATTATCCTCTAATAATAGTATAAACTAAAAACATCTACGTAGTAGGTTAGCTAGCCGTTCCCCTCTAGAGGATAGAATATTAGTTATATAGCGAATTCGGCAAATCTCTAGTAATGCTAGTTCTAAGCCTAGCTTAGATCTAGGAATTTTTACGCTATTCCTAAAAAGGAAATCCTCCCGTTCTTCTACACCCTTCTCCTTATCCTAAGTAACCTATAAAAGTAGAGAATTGTTTTTGTCGTTTTCTAGTAGTTTATAAAGAATTAAATCCGTATACGTATTATTAATATAAGAAATAGGGAGATCCGAACTATAAGTAACCTATAAAGAAGAAATAGAAACCGAAACTCCTAGTCGATATCCCGGCTCTCCTCGCGCGATATTATAGCTAGGACCGATGCCGCCTAATCGTTTAAAGACCTCGATAACCTCGTTAACTCGTAAAAAGATCTATTCTTCGGTCCGCTCGATTTCGCACCCTAAAAGGTAACCTTTTACGAACTATTAGCCGACTAGATCGTCCTATACTAGGAACTATTATCTATATTATAAGAAATAAGACGAGACTTACGTTCGAAAGGCCTTCCTAGAATAACGTATTCTAACCTCTTCCTAGTTAATAAGAAATGTATATAGATTACGACACCTCTAATGTTAATAGGTATATTAATATAAGCCCTAGAGAAAGAGCCTATACCTATTATACTATCTATAATAATCTTAACATCTCGCTAGATTAGTAAACCTAGTTCCTTAGCTAACCTTAACAATATAAGGTTATATTTAGTACTACTATCGAGAAGCGTACGAACCGTAGTCGTATTATACCTAAGACTAGTAATTAACCTCGGACTAGCGATAGTTATTAAATCGGCAGAAGCTCCCTTCTAATCTATATCCGAATTAGGATCGAGATTTACGAATTCCTCCGGTTATTAGACTAGATTCACCTCGGCACGAGGGTAGAAGAGCTCGGGAATGTTATTACTAGGAAGATTAGGGTTATCGAATATTCGATAAAAGATCTTAGATAATAGTTATAAGATTCTAAGGAGAGACTCTATCCTTATTATAATATTAGAGTTTAATAAGGATTATATAGCTTACTACGGATTAGTGACCTATTATAGAACCTTATCGAAGCGCTTAGTGCGAGGAACACGCTTTATAGGTCGTAGAGCCTCCTTAGCGACTAGATCCTCTATATCGGCGTCTTCCTTCTTAGTCTTAGTAACGGCTTTAACGGTGGCCGAACGAGTCCTAGTAATAGTTATACCTTCCGGAATATTAGTAGTAGCTACCGGACGATAAGTACTAGTACGAAGGGACTTAGTAACGCCGTAGGACGGTTTAGAAGGACCTACCTTTAAGACCCTATTAGTAGGACCCTTACCTTTATCTATTCGAGTATTACGAGGTGTAGTACTCGGCTAAGTAGTAGCTATAACCGGAACTTCCTTAACGAAGTCGTTACTATCGTTATTATCCCTCCTAACTAGATCCTCTAGGTAGAAATCCTTATACTAAATAGACTTAGACGCTTTATCTTTAGAATTATCGTCGATAGTTAGTATCTTATAGTCTAGGTAATTAACTACTAACTTCCTAGTAGCTCGGAGCCTAGCCTTAATCTATTCTTATTATAACTAAGTAGCTCCCTTATTATGTCTAGCTAGACGACTAACTAGACACTATAGGTTCTCCGTAGTTCCCTAAACTAAGCTATTACCTTCTAAATAAAGGAGACTAAGATTAATAAGCTTTCGAAGCTCTAGGTAATTAGGTCGAGAGTAACCTTCTTTTTTATAGTACTAGTACCTACGAGGACTAAGAGGAATAGTATTCGAACTAGTAGCTAGTGTAAATCTAGACGGTTAATACGAAACTAGGGCTAGACGAGGTAGTCCTATAGGAAGAGACTAGCCGTTTATTACTTATACGACTTAGACCGATAGCTTATCTATTCTCTTATAAAGAGCCTATATACTTAAATCCGAAGGAGAGGTAGCTATAGGAGTATTCGTTTAAGTCTTAGCGGAAATGTCGGGGATATAAGGCTAAGTAGTGCTTTCCTTAGTAATAACCGAGGTAACCTTCTCGCGCTCCTTACGAACCGACTAGAAGGATTCGAGTCGTCGTATCTTAGAGATCTTCTCTTCGGCTAAATAGTAGATCCTCGGAAAATCCTTAAAGGTGTCGGGGTGCTTTATATCTATACTACTCTTTACTCTAATATAACTACGAACATTAGCTAGAAGACCTTCGGTAAACTACGTACCCCTCGTAATAATATCGAGTCGAGTCTTATCTAGAGCGTTAGCGGTCTTCCTAAACATCCTATAGTACTAAAGTATGTTAGAGAAGGTCTCCCTTAGTGTATTCCTTAATTATTCGAGGTAAGTACGAGACGTTATTAGGTAATCCGAGTCCTTATCCTCGAAACTAAGCTTTATCTCCTTCTTAAGGCTAACCTAGTCTCTCGAAGCCTAACTAAGATAGGATTTTACTTATCTACGGATCTTAATACTATAATACTAAGGTAACCTTCGAATAGTAACCTCCTTAGAAAGGTTATAGGATCGAATAAAGGTCTCCTATTCTTCTATAAACTCTATAACGTTATAGCTATCGAAGTAAGGAGCACCTTATTACCTAGGACTAGGAGCTAGTAGTGTTATCTACACTATAAAAGGCTACCTTCCCTATTATATTAATACTAAACCTTTAGCTATTAGAGGAGTCTATTCCTCGTCCTTTAGTAGGTTCGAAGGGGTCGTATACTCCTCTATAGAAGGAGGTATTAGCTAAGGAGAAGAGGTACTCTCCGGATTAAGGCCGGTATTTATTATAACGTTTCCTTTATCCTCGGACTCGTTACTTACTACTAAATAAGTAGCTTTACGGAATTTAGAAAATCTTTATCTAGTACCGAACTCTTCCGGCAATATCGAAATTCTCTTAGAATAAAGAACTAGTACTACTAGGATATTCTCGAATAGTAGTAGGATTAGCCTTAGTATTCGAATAAACTATTAGTAAACTCTATACTACTACGTAGTATCTAGACTAAATCTAGATAACCCTTATACGCTATATCGTATACTTTTAGCCCCTTTATCTATAAAGGCTTAGGCCTTCCGCATTAGTCGTCGTCTCTATTTACTTCCGCTACTTCTAAACCTAGGTCTATTCCGGGTCTAGGGTTACTATATTCTCCGTCTATATAGATAACTCTTACGAGTTAGAGACTCCTAATTAATACTCGTATCGAATATCGTTTAAATCGACTAGCTATAGCCGCTCCTATTAGGGTCTTCTAGATGCCTAACTAATTCTCTATTATAAAACTCGTCGTGCTCTGTATATACTAGAAATCGTCCTCGGAGGTATAAAAAAACTTTAAATCCTAAGAGATAGCGGCGGTCTTATCCTAGTGTTCTCGTATAGTGCTATAATAACGGCTATAGAACACTAAAGAAACCTAATAAACCTAATAAGCCTAATAAACCTAATGTAACTAATAACGAGCTTACTCGTTCGATAGCTACTATAACACTACTCGATAACAATAGTAAGGCACTACCCCTAGTACTAAATTACTATTGTTACGGTGTAGGTGTCTTCCTAGTCGAGGTAGTTAGTGAATAGTATACGCTCGTCGACGACACTCGTTAGTTAGTTACTACCCTCGGAAACCTCGTAGTCGTAGAAACCTTATATATATAACTAAACGCTACCTTTCTACCTAAGCCCTTTAATGGACTATATATCGTAACCTGTGACTATAGCCATGACTATAACGACTAAGCCTACTACATTAGTAGCTAAATCCTTACATATCTAAGTGTTTATAATAATAGCGAGTTCGGAATTAGAGAGTAGCTCCTTTAAGGTAAACTCGGCCTTAACCCTTAGAGAGATACTAGTATAGTTACACTTCTTCTTAGTCGACGAAGTAATAGCCTTACCCTTACTCTTATCCTATAGAGTAACTAATATAGAAATAGAGCGATTAGGTATCTCGTACTATCTATTACTATTATCGAATTCGTTAAAGCGACGCTTCTTAGAAGGAGAACCTTTACGACTAGTCTCTACTAATAGAATAGCCTCTTATTCGACTAGCTCTTCTTTATCTTCTTCTTCTTCTAAGCGACTAAGATAGAGACGTATAGAACGACGTAAGCGGCTTAAAACCTATATAGGAGTAGCTACTCCTAAGTCTAGCTTAGGTCTAGTACTACTAAGGTTTACCCGAGAACTTCCTCCTATAAATATTATAGCTTTAGTAATACGTACTACGTTAGTATTAGAGATACTAGGATAACTAGAAACTAAAACTTAACGACTTCCGAATGTAGTAGTAGACGAGGTAGTAGAGGTACTACTAGTAATCTAGGATAGAGCGGGAACCTTATATAAGAAACCGAGCTTATTCTAGGCGAAATACTTAGTAAATTACCCTTTATAGACAATACGAAGCTCCTTTACGTTAAGTTCCTTAATACTTAGCTACTTCGAGGATTCGACTAATTTAGCTATAGTAGTAATATCTTATAGATAGACGTCGTAACTAATAATACTCTTCGGGGTGCTAATATACTTAATAGTTACGCGAACTACTATATTAATAGTCTAATAGAAAGTCTTCTCTCTAGAGATATAGTTAAACTACTAACGAGAATAATTCTCTAGACTAGAGTACTAATCCTTATAGAGCTCGTAAGACTACTTATAGTCTAAAACGCTACGCTAGAGAGCGCTATAATGTTCTAAACTCTTATTCCTATTCTCCTTAACTCTCTTATATATATTATAAGCCTTAGGAAATATTTCCTCCTAATCCTTCTTACTTAAGGCGATAATATTACTCTCGAGGAGACTATAGATAATGTCGTAGGTAAGTGTTTCGACGTAGTTCTAAGCCTTTATAGCGATACTAAGGACCTACGCGATGAAATCTATATAGATATTATTATTACACTTATAGGCGTACTTTAAGACCTCCTTAGTATTCGTAAAGCTCTTATCCTTATACGTAAAGACTCCGACTCCTCTGTTCTAACTACTACCTCCGTTTATTACCTTAGAATCGCCTAATAGGATTATTACGCTTAAGGTAGAATTAGCCTTAGACTAACCTCTACCTCCCTATATAGCGTAAAAGCTATAAGGCTATAAAACCTATAGCTATCGATAGAGTATTACGATTAAATAGCGTAACTATTATCTAATAACGCTATAGTCTTATCTTACTACGAAAAGGAGACCTTCTAAGAGCTTCGTTAGATATATTATCTTATAGAAATAAAAGGTAGGTTTCTATAAGGTATAGGAGATCGAGGGGTTATATTAGAAAATTTTCGCGTAGTAACACTAGCTCTACTATAGTAATATCTATATATAGGTACATCTAGTAAGCGCTATACCTCTTATAATTCGCTATATACGGCAGCACTATATATTTATATAGCACCTTTATACCTTCTTCCTCTTTATCCTTTTACTATACTATTTACTATATAGAACCTCCGTAAATATATATAAAGAAATCGAATTCGGAACTAAGGATACGTAGAAGTACTTCGAGGAAGTAATCTAGGTACTATAAATAGAAATAATAAAGGAAACCTTTCACCTTACCGTTTATCCGTTCTAATACCTCGTTAGATCTACTACCCTTAATAGCGGTAACGTAATATATATATAATAGTTATAACCGACTATATATATAATAAAAATCCCTCTTTTATTAACCCTACCCTCTCCCTCTAGTATCTAACCTAGATACTAAACCTAATCTATAATCTCGTACTTATCGCGATTAAAGCCCTCTAGACGTATAATCTCGACGATAGGTTCTTATTCTAATATATAACGAAGTGCTACTATATACACTTACTCCTTATCTACTAATAAGTACTTCTTTAATCTCCGATATATATATATACTACGAACCTCGACACTATCTAGCTTAGTAATTTTATATAAGCCTAAATCGTAAACTTTAATAATACGATACGAGCCCTACTACCTACTCTTAAGCTTATCTTATCGAATCTTCTTATAATAAGTGTTATAGATAAGGACGATATCGTTAATATTAAGCTTATTATATTAAATCCTACGACGTAGATCCTATGCCTCTTTATATTCTTAACGAAGACGATATATACGATCCTACGTCTCCTAAAGATCCTCGTCTCTCTATTTAAGTTATCGAGTACGAGTAGTAATAAGCTCTTCTATAGTACGAACCTACGACTAATCCTATATTCGCTAACTATAAATATCGAATTCTACTAGAAGGATAGTATTAGTCCTAAATATAAGTAACGAAGGTATTTAACTAGTAATCCTATTAATAGTTAACTATTCGGCCTATAGGACGTAAGTAAGATATTAAACCTATTAGCGATTATCCTTACCTATAATCTTCGAAAGACTATCTATAATATTTAGATACCCTCGTTTAGCCTTATTAGATTATAGATTATAGACTAAAGTAACGACGTAGTCTATACTAAACTATTTAGCGAGAGAGTAGACTAACCCTTTAAACTCGGAACCTCTATCTACTACTAGTATCTTAATAGCGCTAAACCTATATATAACCTCTTTATATAGGAATTTCGTAGTAGACCTACTATCGGAATTATATAGTACCTTAGCCTCTAGCTATAAACTAACGGCCTCTCGAGCAATAATAAGATATTAATATCCTTCCGATATAGGTATATAAACGACATCGATATACTACTTCGTATAAGGGGTAGAGACGCTACTTAGATATAGCTCCTCTATTTCTCGTAAAAGCGCTCTTCTTTAACATTCGTCGTACGTAGCTACGTAGTGATAAACATCGGCATATAGCGTCTTCTACTAGTACTAGTTAGTAATCTTCCTCTAAGTACCCTTACGACTCTTATAACTACTTCCGTTATAAAGCTCCCTAATAATCTTATCTTTATAGTCCTCTATATCGACGACGCGATATAACGGTATTAACCTCTAACTACGTCTAAAAAGGTAACTATTATTAATAAGGAACATCGACGCGTACCTCTTAAATTTAATAAATTCGGATATATCTAAATATAGTAGTCGTTATAACGTTATAAGATAGTCGGTAAGGTCTTATAATTCTACTAAATATTCCTCGCGAACTAGAGTAGTTCGCTTATTACTCCTATCTACCTAGAGAGGGCGAATAGATACGTAAAATAGCTCTAAATCGATTAATTCGTCTACGTCTATATTATATACCTCGTTATTATTGTCTAATAGACCTTGTAGGCGACGAGAAAGCCTATTAGTAGCTCCGTTCTTCTTACTAGGAACATGTCGAACGTCGAAAGCGAATAAGCGTATCTACGTAATCTACTAAGTAGTAACTAAACTAGGAAGATTAGTAGCGGATTAATTAAGTTATACTACTAAGGTGTTAGCGTTAGTCTCGATAATAAATAGAACTCTATAAAGATACGAATAGACCTTCTATAGTACTTTAAGTATACTATAATACTCTCTCTTACTAGTATTATACTTCTTTTTAGCTTTAGACTATATACTAGATTCGAAACGAACGATATAACGTTTCTTCTTAGCCTCCGAATTCTCCTATATAAGGATTATACCCTAACCTATTAAACTAGCGTCTATAGCTAAGATAATCGATCCGGCTTATTTACTATAATTAATCGACGTAAGTACAGGTATAGAAGTTAGTACTTATTTAAGTACGTCTATAGAGGATTATACCTCCTCGGTCTATTCGAAAACGATACTAGCCCGAAGTAGCTAATATAATAGCCTAGCGACGATAGTAAAATCCTTAACCTATATATAGTAATATATATAGATACTAAGGAAAGCGCGTACCTTAGTACTATTCTTATATAGCGGCTACTCTATAATCTTAACGATCTTAGACTAGTCTAGATAACGCCCTCTAGAATTATAGATAAACCCTACTACCTTAAGACCTAACTATAAAAACTAGGACTTTCTACTAGAAATAGTAACTCTAGCTCTCTCTATATTAGTAAGCGTATAGTCTAACGTCTATATATATTTAAGTATAAAACGTCTAATACTAGGAAAAGACTCCTCTCTACTATAATCTATACGAGGTCCCTTAATACTATTATCGTCTACGAAAGGTTACGTATTATAAGGTATCTAATTATTAGGGGTAGATTATATTAATACTAGTTCGTATATATAATAACCTACTTATAGTAGTATAAGGATAGCTCTCGATTAGTATTACGAATAATACTTAAGGAGGGAAAATCCCTTAGCCTCTACGTAGCTAGACTAGAGGCTATACGCTTAGGCTATCCGAAGCCGGCTAGACCCTAGATCCTTATACCTAATTAGAAGCCTATACCTTATCCCTAAAAATACCTATAATATTACCTCCTCCTCTAAGCTAATGTCCTTAGTAGCTAGCCTTAATAAAAACCTATTAGCCTTTATAGCTACTATAGGAAAAGAGTGTCTAGTATTACTACTTTACCTACTTACGTCCCTTATGTGATTTTTACGCGAACCGTATGCGATTAGTAAGGTTATTACGGCTTTATCGCTTCTAGAAAGGTGAGTAATGTACGCTTTATTTAGGCTTTATTTAGGATTTTTGCCCCCCTAGGTCCTTAGTACTAGGATTGCCTTTATTACGTAGGGTAACAACAATAAATATAGCTAATATATCTTTCTACGACGCGCCTACACTCCTTAACTTTATTAATAACACCTATTATGTATACCGTACCTTTTTCGCCTAGTATTATAGTCGCCTTTAGTAGACCTTAATACATTACTACTACTACTCTTAGTATAGCTCCCGACTATAATTTTAGCGCTCGAGTCGCTAGCGACATAACTACGCCCCGCGTAGCTACTTATATACGCTACGTATACGAGATTACCCGCTATAGTATTATCTATAATAAACTAACTCTAAGGAGGTATAGCTACTATACTTCTAGGAATAGGTCCTCTTATACACTAGTAGGAATCCTTAAAACGAGACCTATATACGACCTTACTAATACCTTTAGGTTCCTATTATCTTTAATAGGCACGTTAAGCGCGTATATAGATTCTACGACTCCTATACTAGGGCTATTACTACTAGTACCTTTCCTATTAGGAGAAGGGGATAGGATCCTACTATCCGCTATATAGGATTAGCTCTTACGCGTGCCTAGCGCACCTTAACCTAATAGCTAGAGAATTATAGGAGGATCGTAGCTCTTAGAGGTAATCTATTAGAGATGCCTACTAAAGTCCCTAAGTCTAGCCCTAACATAGAGAGGCTATAGCTATTAGAGTAGAGGAGGATTACTAATGTTCTAGAGTATATAGCTATATAGGCCTTTAGCTATATAAGTTCGTACCTTAATCGCGTCTAGATTGTATACTAATAGCTAGGATAGCCTAGACCCCTTAGTTTTAGTAGTAGTACTCCTAGTAGTAGCCCCTACCCTATATTTAGGCCTAGCCCTAGAGGTTAGGGTAGTAGTAGAGGTAGTAGTAGTAATAGTAGCGGGAATAGAGCTATAAGTTTACGCCTTCCTCGCTATTATCTTATAAGCTAATATCGTAGTATAGGATAGTAGTAGTAATAGAAATAGTAGTCCTAATAGGGATAGTAATAGTAATAGTAATAGTAATAGTAGTAGTAGTAGTAGTAATAAGAGTAGTAATAATAGTAGTAATAATAGTAGTAATAATAGTAGTAATAATAGTAGTAGTAGTAGCGTAAGTTCGCACCTTCCTCGCTATTTACTCGTAAGCTAATATCGTCGTTTAGGATAAGTCTAGTAAGGAGAGTAAGTCTATTAAAGAGGGTAAGGCTAGTAGAGAGGATAAGTTTAAGGAATTTAGTAAGGAGGATAGTAAGGTTAATAACTTAGGTAATTTAGATATTAAGATATAAGATAAGTAGGCGCGCTTATTAACTACGACTTAGCTATATAGAGCTAGTATAGCGTAGGTGTTTCTAGGGTGATTCTCGCGAAGATACCCGGCTAGAAGGCCTATAGATAGAAATAGATAGTCTTAATCCTTAAGCTAATATTCCTATTATAGTTATAAAGCTAAAGTCTCTAGTACTAAGCATTTCACTACGAGCGTATAGCGGCATTCGTACGAGCTAACTATAGTCTACGGCTAGGTCGCTTACTCTTATCTTATCCCTAGCTATACTTATTGCTTTCTCTAAACTCCCTTAGTAAGTTATCTATTTCCTTAAAGTCCTCTTCTTTTATCTATAAGCTCTTAGTCTTATTATACCCTTCCTATTTAAGTAGGTATTCTTTCTTTCCTACGCGTATAGTACGCTTAGTAAGGATTTTCTCTATATACTAAACTTATTCTCTATCTTCTACTAACTCTAGAGCCCTTATATTTAGTAGTTCTTCTCCTTCTCTTAGGTAGAAAGGCTCTAGTAGAGATATATAGAATACATCGTATATACGATAGGAGCTTAGTAGCTATAGGCGATATGTCTATAAGTTAATTACTTCTTTAACCCGAAAAGGGCCTATAAATTTATCTATTAGCTTCCTACTTAGGGCTTTTAGCTTAAGGTTCTTTATATTTAGCTATACTAGGTCTCTTAGCTTAAACCTTATTAGAGTGTACTTTCTATTATAGTACCGGGTTTAATACTCTACTACGGCTTATAGGCGTTCTTAAAGCTTTACTCGTAATATATATATATCCTATACTTATTATACTACTACGGGTACCTCCCCCTCTAGCCGCCTATCCTTAGATAGGTTATAAAGGATTAGGTATTTCCTAAGAATAGCATAAAATAGTGTTTCTTTAGTAGCTATATACACTAAATTATTATATGTAAACTTAGCTATATAAAGTAGGTTAGGCTAGTCTTAAGTATATTCTATAGTAAAGATATATAGGTAATGCTTAAGTATCTAATTCTAGCGCTCTATTTAGCTATCGGTTTATAGATAGAACGCTATACTTAACCTACGCTTTACCTACATCTAGTAGTAAATCTCTAACTAGAACTAGCTTATAAATAGCGTCCCTCTATCTAATACTATCCCTTTCTACGCTCTATATTTATATATAATATACTTAAAGTATATATCTATAAAGTCTTTAGCTATCTATATTTCTTTTACTAGGATATAGAGCGCTATCTTTAATAATCTATCGTAGATTACTAGGATTATATTATATACGCTTCTATTATAAATAGTAGGGGGTAGCTTTATAATAAAGTCTAGTATAACTTCTTTAAAGATATTAGAAGAGATAGGAAGGGAAGATAGCTTACTATATAGTATATACCTTAGAGCTTTTAACCTTTAATAGGTGCTATAGCTCTTTATATACTTACGTACTTCTTAATCTAATAAGGGCTAGTAGTAGTGTCTACTAATTAGATTATACGTTCTTACTACGCTATAATAGCTAGCTATATAAGAGTTATAGTACTAGTATAAGATTTCTTATCTAAGGCTAGATTCGTTTAGAATATATAGCCTACCCTTATATATAAGGGTTCTATCTTTACGTTTACGCTATACTAGCGACTTCTTACTACTTCGGGTACGCCCTTCTTACTCTAGATCGGCTATACGCTTAATTATAAAAGCGTTCTTCTACTAAAGTATATAGATAGTCTATAATAGGGAGGTGTCTCCTACTAATATAAGTTCGCTAGTAATAAGAACTCTTACTACGTAGCGTAGTACGTATAGTATATATTCTATAGTACTAGCGGTTAGGCTAGATCCGCGTTCGTAACCTATAGGCTATCGACCTACGAGTTCCGAGCTATACTCGGGGTAGGAGCTAATTCCACTAATAAGATATACTCTAGTAGTAACTAGATCTACTCCTAGTTCACTAGCTAAGCTAAGTTTATTCTAAAGGGTAGGTAGTAGTCTTATTAGCGCGTAGTTCTCTTTAAAGTAGTCTACCCTCCTCGAGGGCCTATCTACTAGGTTAGACTTACTAGGTGTATACTCTACCTTAAAGTTAAAGGCTACTAGGTAGGACGCCTAGCGGGCCTAGCGCGGGTTTAGCTTCGCTATATCGCGTATACCTCGTAGGTTATTATAGTTACTAAGGACTTATATTATATACTAGGCCCCCTCGAGGTAGTAGCGCTATTACTTAAAGTAATATATAATTACGTATAGTTCTTAGTTATAGATCTCCTAATTACGTTTAGCCCCTTATAGCTTCTAAGAGATAAAAGCGACTAGATACTACTTACTATCCTTATATAGCTAGGAGAGTATACCTACTACTATAAATATAGATATATCTATCTCTAGACGTATCGGTAACTTAGAGTTATAATGTCGTAGGAGCGGCGTATCTATAAAGCGCTCTTTAAGCTATATAAAACTAGCTTCTACCGCTTCTAGCTAAGAGAAGGCACCTTAGTCTTTCTTTAGAAGATCTATTATTAGCGTAGTTAGCTTAGTATAATTCTAAATAAATCTACGATAGAAGTTAGTAAAGCTAAGAAATGACTAAAGTTCCTTAATACTAGTTAGTCGAGGCTATCCGGAGATAGTTACTACTCTCGCTAGATTAGCGTAGACACCTCGCGTATCTATAATAAATCCTAAGAAGGAGACCTACTTAGCTATAAAAGTACATTTTAATAGGTTAGTATATAGCTTAGCCTATCTTAGGCGTTTAAGAATAGAGCTAACTACTCGCTAGTAGGTCTTAAGGTCCTTACTATAAGTATAGATAAGGATATTATTAAGGTATACTATATAGAGATAATCTACTAACCCTCTTAGGGTCTAATTAATATAAGCCTAAAAGGTAGTAGATATATTTATAAGTCTAAAGGGTATAACTAGGTACTTAAAGTAGCTATAGCGCGTTCTAAAGGCTGTCTTCTACTTATCCCCTAGGCTAATACGGATCCTATTATATATATCTATTAAGTCTAAGGTTATATAGTAATATACGCCTAATAGGCGATCTAGTGTCTCCCCGATTAAGAGTAGTAGATAACGATCCTTAATTATTACTAAGTTAAGGCCCCTATAGTCTATATAAAGGCGGAGGGTACTATCCTTTTTAGGTATAAAGAGGATAGGTGCTCCTACTAGGCTTATACTATAGCGAATCTACTCTTTCTTAAGGGTATCTTTAAGGTATACTTATAGTACTTAAAGCTCGCGTATAGAGAGGTTATAAAGTAGACTATAAGGTAGCTCCTTACCTAGTATAATAGGAATTTAGTGATCTCCCTCTTTAGTAGTAGGTAGAATTTTAGCTATATTAGTATTAAAGACGTCTTAGTAGTCTAATAATACGTCTAGCACCTAATTTTCCTAAGAGGTACTAGCGATTTAGACGTAGGCGACGACTTCCTCTCCTTAGGGGTCGCTACGAACTACACCTAAGAAGTATATATAACTCTCCTCTTCCTTTAACTACTAGATTATTACTATTTAGATACGTAACTCATCTTTAATGCCCTAAGCCTAAGTCTACTATCTATAGTCTAGCTATATAGCTTCTCTTTATAAGAAGGGATTACCTAAAAGTAGCTCTAGTCCTTCTTTATTTACTCTATAAGCGATAGTTTTAACCCGGTAGGTCGTACCTTAGTCGTTAGTAAGTACTACCTATATCTCGTATATAGCGTATATAGCTTTCCTTTCTAACCCTACCTAGGCTAGTTAGGGTAGGTTACTTAGGACTAGATTAAGGTTTATTTCGATTGCTATATATTAACTAATAAGGCTAACCTTAGCTTAAGAGTCTAGGATAACTCCTACCTTATAGTCGACTCTAGTTACTCCTATTACGATGTAAGTACGACGTATCCCCGGTAAGATATTAACGGCTCTACGCCTCGTAGTGCCCGAGGTAACTACGAGGCTCGGCCTTTTCCCTAGGCCTATCTTATACGAGTAATAGGCTCTTTATTAGTATCTAAGAGTTAGGCCTTCTTCTTATACTTATTTACGTAGTAACCTATCTTCTTATAGAAGTAGCACTCGATTCCTAGCTTATAGGAGGAGTCCTTCTTAGGGGCTAACCTCTCTTTATATTAGTCCTCCTATCGTAGCTTCTAGCTATACCCTATTAGGCGATTACGGAGATTCTACGACTTACCTACGCCCTATAGGTTACGCTCTAGTATAGATCCTAAGATAATAAGGCTCTCTCTTATAGAGGGTATAGTATAGTAGTTCGTAATTGCTCGCTAGAGTTTAGGGCGGAGTTTAGAGAATAGGTATTATACCCGATACTTCTCTAAGTATAGGGGTAGCTAGTCCTTAATCGTTTCTAAGTAGGTAGTAAAGGCCCTAATACTCTATCTAGGAAGCTAGAGTATAGTAGTATACGTAGTAGTTACTTCTAAGGTGCGGTTAATAGGATTAGAGAGTATATCTAGTAGGAAGGTCTTAAATTAGCTCTAGGTATATATCTTTATAAGGGGCTTATACTCTATATAAGAGTACTATACTTCGCGTAGGTCTCCGATAAGATACTAGCTTACCTAAGTTACCTTCTCTTATTCTAACTAGAAGTTCTCTAGAGTAAGCTAGAAGGCTATTTTATAGCTTCGAGTAAACTCCTTATATTCCCTTAGATATTTTCCTTTATACTCTCTAGAGTCTTTCGGCCTTATACTACGCTTTATACGCGATAGTCCTACGTCTTAAGAAGCGTAGCGCTTATAGCTCGTCGCTATTAATCTTATTCCTATATCGCTCTAGATCTCTAAAGGGTCTAGATTTACTCCCTTCTCGAGGAGAGTAATTTACTCCTTAATCTACTTAAGGGTATACTCCTATAGGAGACAATTCCTTCGTTATTCCGCGTCGCGGATGCGCTCTTCTAGCGACGCTATTACTACTAGCGGTTCTCCTAGTATAGTTATAGAGGTTCCTAATCCTTCTTTATTGCTAATAGAACCTAACTATATCCTTATAATAGCTATTCTTAGACTACTTCCTAAGTAGAGTAAGGAAGTATTATTATATTAGGGGTAGATTATATTAATACTAGTTCGTATATATAATAACCTACTTATAGTAGTATAAGAATAGCTCTCGATTAGTATTACGAATAATACTTAAGGAGGGAAAATCCCTTAGCCTCTATATAGCTAGACTAGAGGCTATACGCTTAGGCTATCCGAAGCCGGCTAGACTCTAGATCCTTATACCTAATTAGAAGTCTACACCTTATCCCTAAAAATACCTATAACACTAATCCCGTAGAATTATATCGTTAATCCTATAGAACTACGTAACTAAATTCGTAGCTCCCTAAGGAAGTCTTATCTATCGGACGAGTCTAATAGGTGTTATAAATAAGGTAATATTACGGCTTTCCTCTATAAGGGGGACTTAGTCGTATCTAGAAAAGTAATCTATAAGTAAGGCGATATATATACTAGTAAAAGACTCCGAGAATTTATCTATAGAAGGAGAGAGGTTAGTATCTCTAATCGTTACGCGATTAATACTTATCGCTATATTAACTAGCCGATACTTATTCGTATTCTTCTTCTTAACTAGGAAATAGGGATTCCTATATAGTGCGTAACTTAGCTTAAGGAGCCCGTTCGTAATCCTCTCTTTTACTATATCTACTACGATCCCTATTAAAGATCGCGGAATAGGGAAACTAGGTTCTTACTATAGCGTATAGTCTATAGTCCTAATAGACTACGCTAGCGTAACGTTACTTTTTACTATACTAATCTTAGAGAAGTCCTAAGCTAGGACGGCTTCTTAGTTTAGGAGTACTTATATTAATACCTCCTATTTAGCTAGCGTAACTTCGTAACTAATAATAAGCTTACACTCTCTCTCGGGTATAAGTCGCGATCGCTCCTTAATATCGGAAAACTTAGTAATAAGTAGGTAACTATATAGCGCTAACCGGAAAGGTCGTAATACTTTACGAGCTAAGTACTATTCTCGCTATATATTTACTCCTCTAGGTATAGAACTATCTAAGATCGAAGTATCTACTAGCTAAACCTTCTTATTCTTCCTTTTATATAAGGTATTTACCCCTACCCTTAGTACTCTATAGGAGGCTCGACATATTCTAAGCCGTATAGCCGTAAGTATCGATTATATATTATTTTTTCGAGAGATCTAAGGTATACTATTATTCTCTAATAACGGTATAAACTAAAAATATCTATATACTAGATTAGCTAGCTATTCCCCTCTAGAGGGTAGAATATTAGCTATATAGCGAATTTAGTAAATCTCCGGTAATACTAGTTCTAAGCCCGGCTTAGAACTAAGAATTTTTACGCTATTCCTAAAAAGGAAATCCTCCTATTCTCCTATACTCTTCTCGAATATATAAACTCCCTTATCCTAAGTAACTTATAAAAGTAGAGAATTATTTTTATCGTTTTCTAGTAGTTTATAAAGAATTAAATCCGTATATATATTATTAATATAAGAAATAGAGAGATCTAAACTATAAGTAATCTATAAAGAAGAAATAGAAACTAATACTCCTAGTCGATATCCCGGCTCTCCTCGTGTAACATTATAGCCGGGACCGATGCCGCCTAATCGTTTAAAGACCTCGATAACCTCGTTAACTCGTAGAAAGATCTATTCTTTAGTCCGCTCGATTTCGCACCCTAAAAGGTGACCTTTTACGAACCGTTAGCCGACTAGATCGTCCTATACTAGGAACTATTATCTATATTATAAGAAATAAGACGAGACTTACGTTCGAAAGGCCTTTCTAGAATAACGTATTCTAACCTCTTCCTAGTTAATAAGAAATACGTATAGATTACGACACCTCTAATATTAATAGGCACATTAATATAAGCCCTAGAGAAAGAGCCTATACCTATTATACTATCTATAATAATCTTAATATCTCGCTAAATCGGTAAACCTAGTTCCTTAGCTAACCTTAGCGATATAAGGTTATATTTAGTACCGCTATTAAGAAGCGTACGAACTATAGTCGTATTATACCTAAGACTAGTAATTAACCTTAGACTAGCGATAGTTATTAAATTAGCGGAAGCTCCCTTCTAATCTATATATAGATCGGGATTAAGATTTATAAATTCCTCTAGTTATTAGACTAGATTTACCTCAGTACGAGGGTAGAAAAGCTTAGGAATATTATTACTAGAAAGATTAGGGTTATTAAACCTTCGATAAAAGATCTTAGATAAAGGTTATAAGATTCTAAGGAGAGACTCTATCCTTATTATAATATTAGAGTTTAATAAGGATTATATAGCTTACTATAGATTAGTGACTTATTATAGTACCTTATCGAAGTACTTAGTGCGAGGAATATACTTTATAGGTCGAGGAGCCTCCTTAGTAACTAGATCCTCTATATCGGCGTCTTCCTTCTTAGTCTTAGTAATAGCTTTAATAGTAGCTAAATAAGACCTAGTAATAGTTATACCTTCTAGAATATTAGTAATAGCTACTAGACGATAAGTACTAGTATAAAGGGACTTAGTAACGCCGTAGGACAGTTTAGAAGGACCTACCTTTATAACCCTATTAGTAGGACTCTTACCTTTATCTATTCGAGTATTACGAGGTGTAGTACTTAGCTAAGTAGTAGCTATAACTAGAACTTCCTTAACGAAGTCGTTATTATCGTTATTATCTCTCCTAACTAGATTCTCTAGGTAGAAATCCTTATACTAAATAGACTTAGACGCTTTATCCTTAGAGTTATCGTCGATAGTTAGTATCTTATAGTCTAGGTTATTAACTGCTAACTTCCTAGTAGCTTAGAGTCTAGCCTTAACCTATTCTTATTATAACTAAGTAGCTCCCTTATTACGTCTTACTAGACGACTAACTAGATACTATAGGTTCTCTATAGTTCCCTAAACTAAGCTATTACCTTCTAAATAAAGGAGACTAAGATTAATAAGCTTTCGAATAGACTAGTCGTTAGGTAGGTATTAGGTCGTCCCTAGTCGATACTAGACCTAACACTAATACCCCCCCGGAGCCTACCTAATATAATCGCTTAGTATATTAGGTTATAGGGGTATTACCCTATATTAGGTAGAGGTTAGTATCGAGGTAGTGTCGTAGGTACTCGCTAGATTATAATTAGGTCTTAGTTAGTATAAATCTTCCCTATATAAATAGAATAAGTGTCCTCTCTACGTATTATTATTATAGCGTATAATTATAGAGTAATTTTATAAAATAGATTAATATTTAGTTTATATATCGTAAGGTTATAGTAGCTATCTAAGGCTTTTATTGCCTATTTAAGCTAAATTTAGCTAATAATAGTAGTCTCCTTAATTAGAAGAGGTATAGAACTCCCTCTATCGGTATCCTCTATTATCTCCTAAACCTCTAGATTATAAGGAATCTCTATATTTAGTAGAGCGTAAGTAATTATTATATCCCTCTTTACCTCCTTTATATCTAGATAGTCTTCTAGGAAGAAGGAGTCGCGTAGGCTATAAACCTTATAGTAGGCGTTATTTATAGCTAGGATTAGGTATTCCTTCTTAGGAGGATACTAGACTTATTAGTACTTATTATTAGTATAGGCATAATACGTATATAATTACATTTCTCCCTAATACGAGTATAGACCTAGTAGTCTATATAGACCTTAAGATAGCGAATATAGTAAGAGTCCTATATTATATTAGGCTAGTCGCTAAGAGTATAGTAGCGTATAAGGTCTATATAGCGCTTATATATATCCTAATTATATCCTTATACTAGAAGCTAGCTATTCGAATTATATAAGGTAGGTATATTAGTCGTACTAACCTAGCCGCTATATATACTATTAAGATTATATATACGACTATTTAGCGTTATATCGATACTTAGGTTAATTCTAAAGGTAGTATTACTAGTTAAAGATAATATAGTAATAGCGAGATATTATAAGGTATAGAACTAGATTAGAGTAGAGGATTAGATATAATCTAGATATATTAGAGGCTACTATATTATCCTATTATCCTATTGTCCTATTATTCTATTTTCCTATTGTCCTATTGTCCTATTATCCTAGGGTTATATTATTATATTATTATATTATTATATTATTATATTATTATATTATTATATATTTTTTTATCTACCTAAAATTTTATATAGTATTATTATAGATTATTATTATAGAAGAGAGGTTATATTAACCTAGAGACTCTATCTATATACCTACATCGTACGTCCTAGATCTATTAACATTACTAGCTATAAATTTAGTATAGTAATACTTTACTAGGTATATATCCTTATTCTAGATAGTAACCCTCTTAGTATAAATAGTATTTAGATTATAATCTATATAGTATATTAGTATAGAGTTAAATATATATTAAGTTTTCTTACTACCTTCTAAAATACCTATAAGGTATACCTTAGCTACCTCCTAAATTATACCTATAGTAGATACCTAGAAGCGTAGCTTACTATAGCTAAGACTTCTAAATAGTAGGATATCTTCTATAATCTTATAAATAAGACGAGAGAATAGAAGCTTATAGATAAGGAGGTTAGTACTTTTCTAGTAGTAGCGGATCTTACGGAGAGTAATAGCTAATAACTATTAGCTATATACTATAATAATAGACTATAATAATATACTACCTAGCTTATATCTTCTCTTTATAATATCTTTAGGACTAACTATCTTTCTAGGGCCTTTTAACCTAGACTTATTCTTACCTTTCTCTCTAGACTTATTCTAGTAAGAGTTAGCTAGCTTAGTACGAGCTATATTAGTAATATAGTAGTGTTATTAATTAGTAAAGGTATAATTATAAAAGAGGTAAGTAGATAGATATAAATATTAATTAGGAGCTAAAGTAATATATAAAATATAAAATATAAAATTGTTATTATTATTATTAATAATATAACAATTACTAATACTTTATAACGATAATATATATTTATAGTATAAGTAACTATTAATAATAATAGAAGTTATTTATAATAATAATAATAATAAATTTATATTTTATATTCTATACTTATAACCTTATAGAATTTACTTTACCTTATATCCTCCTACTCCTTTATTCTATCTAACCTCTTTTACTCTACTAAGTTAGATATTACTTAGTAATATCTAAATTTAGTTCCTACTATAGTATTAAGTTCTTCTCTAATTATTAAGGTCGAGTTAGATCTTAATATTAATAATTCTTTAGATCCTAGAGAGGTATTTATTATAGTATATTATTATAGATATTATCTAATAAGGCTAGGGATTTAAGACTAAGCTATAAGAAGTTACTTTCTAGATTTTATAGCGCGGATAAGGATAAACTTATAGAGGCTACTCTACTAGATTTTAAGCTAGATTCTCTAGTAGGCTTAGTAATAGCTACTATACTATTTAGTAGAGAGATATAGTAGCTTAGTAATCCGCTAAAGAGAAGGCTATTATAGCTACTAGAAATATAGATTATAAAGCGAAATTAACTCTACTTAAGAAGCTAGCTATAGAGAGAATAGCCGAAGAGGTAATAAAGTAGAAGAGAATAGAGGAGATAATATAGAAGCGCTTTAAAGGCTAGTAGAGTAGTATATATTATTATAGAGTATTATTATATAACACTAATAGGGACTAGGTAAATAGCTTAAATCTAAACTTATAGAAGTCTATAAAAAGTAGTAAAGGATCTATAAGGCTAATAATAGATAGTAGTATTAAGATGCTATTAGTAAAATACGTAAAGAAGCTACTAAGAAAGACGAGGGATTTTACTTCCCTATAAGATCTACTAAATAGCTCTATAGTAAAGGAGGCGTTATTAAGAAGCTCTAGCGCGATATTTATAAGTAAGGCTATACTAAGCTTATAGTAGATAAGAGAAATAGCGAGATAGCTAAGAAGGAATAGGTCGATTTTATCTAGGGAATAACTCCTAAGGAGCTAGTAATAGTCTAAGATCTAGTATAGTAGTATATTAATTATAGTATATAATTATAGACCTCTACTAATAAATACTAGATAACGCGATCTAACGCCTCTACTAGAGTATTTAGGGAACGTTAATCTTAAAGTTAAAGGATATATCCTCTATATTAAAGGCGATAACGATAACGAGTATAAGGAGGAGGTTAAATTCGATAATAATAAAGTTAAGAAAGTATAGGATATAGTAGGGGTTAATAAATATAAGGTTAAAGCTAAGGGCGATAAGTAGGAAGAGTTAGATAGTAACTCTAAAGAGGATATTAGTAAGGTTATTAAGGATAATAATAATAATAATAATAATAATAATAATAATAAGGAAATAGAGGATAAAGACGAGGAAATAGAGGATAAGGACGAGGATAAGGAAATAGACGATACTAAGTAGAGGTAAAAATTTTCACTATACTATATTTTAGATTCTAATTCGTTACTAAATTAACTAATAATATTAACGATTAAACGCTAGTGCCTATCCTACTAATTAAAAGTAGCTAAGGTAACTAAGAGTAGTAGAGATTTTAAAAAGACAATAGGTAATCGCTAGATTCTATATATAACGAAAATTCTACTATCTTTACGTTATATAATTATAGCGTATAATTATAGCGTATAACCTACTACTTTATTTAAAATGTTAGACTTTAACGAAGACTTACTTAATCTAGAGCTACGACCTACTCCGACCCCTAAGATAACTTTAGGCTACCTTCCTCCTCTACTCGAACCTTTCTAATTTATAGCTACTTATATAATATTAATAAAGTCCCGCGAAGTACTCTACTTAGTTAAATATCTACTATTTAACTCTAAGTAAAGAACTAAGGACTAATCTATAGCTTAAGTATAGTATAATTAGTAGACTAAAACCTTATAGGTAACTACCTCTAGCTTTAATAAAGCTTATAATACTCTAAGCTAGAATTCCGAAGCTCGAACTAGTATTATCTAGTTATAGTTTAGAGAAGCTACTCGGCTTTCTACTAGTTAGCTATTTATATACTACCTACGCTATAGCGATACTCTTACTTATTCTACTCCTAGTAGTATTAGTAATAAGCATCTATTAAATTACTATACCTCGAGGCGATATAAGAATATAATAGCTTTTAAGTACTAACGCTTAATTACTTAAACCTTACTCGTATAACTTAAGTCTTATACTACTTAAGATGTAATTACTCCTACCTACTTAAGTAGTCGCTTTAAGACTAAGCTTATTAGGGTGTTTATTAATTGTAATTAGTCCTTCTATATAGTTAAACGTAAGTCTTTTTAAAGGTTTCTATACTTCCTCTATTAAGGTATATCTATTCCTAGTCGAACGATGTTTTTATAGATCTTCTAAGAGCAATTTAATACTATCTAGCGGAATCTATACGAAGATCTCCCTTATAGTATAAAGGTTTTAATAGCTCTTAATAGTTAGATAGTAAATAACTACCTTAGCTTTATTAGGATTAAGGTATACTATATTAATAACTAATAGTAACTACGGGAGATTCTACTTAACTTTATACTAGTTAGAGGTTAGTATACTAGAGAAGTACTAGGTAATAAGTTACTACGTATATTATAAGAAAGAAAGCTTAAAGTATAATTACTTACTATTACTACCGATAATACTACTAATAATAATACGCTTCGTAGTGCTATATAAAGAGGACTATAGGATAAGAAGATATCCTAGAAAGTACACGAAAACGTAGTTCTATATCTTATATATATTATTAACCTTATAGTATAGGACATTATTAAGCACCTCCGACTTACTATAATAGAGAATAACGAGCTAGCTCTAAAGCTATAGAAGCGCTATATAAGAGTAATCTAGTTAATAATTTCTATACTAAACTTATTACGAAAGGTACGTTAATATAATTATAGTATATAATTATAGTATATTATTATAGACTAAGATATCGAATAGCTCCGAGCGATCTATATTACGATTAACCGATCTCTATAGCGATTTAAACGATTTTAGGCACTTTAAAAAGAGCTACTACTAAGGTAATAACTAAACGTTATTCGTAATATAAAGATAAGATAGAACTTAATATTCGATATATATAAGCGAGCTCTTAAGCTATAATAATATATTAATACGTAGCTAGATTAGGAAATTACTTAGTAGGGCCCGAAGGCTTTAACTACTAATAAGGATTACGAAGATATCGATTAGCGGGACCTTCGGCGACTCCGAATAAGCTATATAGAGTAGTTATACCTCTCTCTACTTACGAAGATACTAGAGAATTTTAAGATAGTAATAAACGCTCTTAGCGAGTTAAATTAGCTAACTATTTAATACATCTAGTAGATATATAACTACCTATTCGACTTTCTTAATAATATAATAGTAGACTAGAAAGATAGCGACGACACTAATAACAATTCTTCGTAGCCTAATATTGTTATTATAGCTACTAATTAGGGTAGAACTAAGCTTTTAAAGTACTATTAACGTACGGATAAAGACCGAGGCTTTTTATTTAACTATACTACAATTCTCGATCTAATATAAAAGCTTACGGCTTATAAGGTTTTTATTACGGATAATTATTATAGTTCTATACTAATAATTTATCTAGGATAGTACTTAGGAGTACTCTAATAAGATTATATACTATAAGCAATTCTTATAATATCTAGAGCGATATAATAAGTAAGTAATAGGTCCTACTATATAACGCGAGTATATAAGCTCTCTAGTAGTAAGCACTAATTAGCTATAGTTTCGAAGGCTAGCTTTAAAGCTAGTCTTAATAGTTGCTTTTCCTTCGTTATCTCCTCGACCTAGTATACTCTCTAGCTATAGTTTAATATTATACGAAGAAGTTCCTTATACTATAAGAAGTAAAGGCGAAGACTACCTTAGTATACCTATACTCTACGAGCTTAATAACTTCGACATCCTTCTATAGTAGTATATAAACGAGAAGACCTATCCTCGTCTAGTATAGGTAGCTAAGGATATTCTAGTAATTCTAATTACTAGTATAGGTATTAAGCGTGTCTTTAACACTATAAAGGATATAATTAGAGACCGTCGGTATAATCTTTATATATAAGTAATTAGGTAGATCGTTATTATAAAGTATACTATATTAAATAGTAGAGGCTTAGATAATACTAGCTTATAGGCTTTAGACTTATCGTAAGACGAAGAAGAGCCCTTTAACGAAGTAGATAACTTATTTAACCTCCCTATAATAGTATATATCTCTAATATAAGCGAGGATACTTTAGAAGAAGATAAGGACTATAATAGTAATAATAAAGTTAGTAGAAGGTATCTAAAGCGGCGTCGCGTTTATAATAAGAGTTAGCTCGAATTTAATCTATCCTCCTAGACCTATAATTATTTACTATAATAATACTTAAATATACTTCTAACTTTTAGTTTTTAATAATAATACTAATATTCTAATGTATATATAGATAAATATGTTATAATTAAGGTTTATAATGCGGGGTATAACCTAATATAACCTATTTAGGTTATAATAGGTTATATTAGGTTAGGTATAGGCTAGTATAACCTACCTAGAACCTAATACCCCCCTAACCTAGTATAGTAGGCTTAGTCGTCATAGTTATAGCTACAGTCATAGGTTACGATATATAGTCTATTAAAGGGCTTAGGTAGAAAGGTAGCGTTTAGTTATATATATAAGGTTTCTACGACTACGAGGTTTCCGAGGGTAGTAACTAACTAACGAGTGTCGTCGACGAGCGTATACTATTCACTAAATACCTCGACTAGGAAGACACCTACACTGTAACAATAGTAATCGTGCTAGGGGTAGTGCCTTACTATTGTTATCGAGTAGTATTATAGTAGCTATCGAACGAGTAGCTCGTTATTAGTTATATTAGGTTTATTAGGCTTATTAGGTTTATTAGGTTTCTTTAGTGTTCTATAGCCGTCATTATAGCACTATACGAGGACACTAGGATAAGACCGCCGCTGTCTCTTAGGATTTAAAGTTTTTTTATACCTCCGAGGACGATTTCTAGTATATACGGAGCACGACGAGTTTTATGACGGAGAATTAGTTAGGCATCTAGAAGACCCCGACAGGAGCAGCTATAGCTGCTCGATTTAAACGATGTTCGATACGAGTATTAATTAGGAGTTTCTAACTCGTAAGAGTTATCTATATAGACGGAGAACATAGTAACCCTAGACCCGGAATAGACCTAGGTTTAGAAGTAGCGGAAGTAAACGGAGACAACGACTAATGCGGAAGGACTAAGCCTTTATAGATAAAAGGGCTAAAAGTATACGATATAGCGTATAAGGGCTATCTAGATTTAGCCTAGGTACTACGTAGTAGTATAGAGTTTACTAATAGTTTATTTAAATACTAAGGTTAATCCTACTACTATTCGAAAACATCTTAGTAGCACTAGTTCTTTATTCTAAGAGGATGTCGATGTTACCGGAAGAGTTCGGTACTAGATAAAGATTTTCTAAATTCCGTAAAGCTACTTATTTAGTAGTAAGTAACGAGTCCGAGGACAAAGGAAACATTACAATAAATGTCGGCCTTAATCCGGAGAGCACCCCTTCTCCTTAGCTAATACCTCCTTCTATAGAGGAGCGTACGACTCCTTCGAACCTACTAAAGGACGAGGAACGGACTCCTCTAATAGCTAAAGGTTTAGTATTAATACAATAGGGAGAGTAGCCTTTTATAGTATAGATAACCCTACTAGCTCCTAGCCCTAGGTAATAAGGTACTCCTTACTTCGATAGCTATAACGTTACGGAGTTTATAGAAGAATAGGAGACCTTTATTCGATCCTATAATCTTTCTAAGGAGGTTACTATTCGAAGGTTACCTTAGTATTATAGCGTTAAGATCCGTAGATAAGTAAAATCCTATCTTAGTTAGGCTTCGAGAGACTAGGTTAGTCTTAAGAAGGAGATAAAGCTTAGTTTCGAGGATAAGGACTCGGATTACCTAATAACGTCTCGTGCTTATCTCGAATAACTAAGGGATATACCGAGGGAGACCTTCTCTAATATACTCTAGTACTATAGGATGTTTAGGAAGACCGCTAACGCTCTAGGTAAGACTCGACTCGATATTATTACGAGGGGCACGTAGTTCACCGAAGGCCTTCTAGCTAATATTTATAGTTACGTTAGAGTAAAGAGTAGTATAGATATAAAGTACCCCGACACCTTTAAGGATTTTCCGAGGATCTACTATTTAGCTAAAGAGAAGATCTCTAAGATACGACGACTCGAATCCTTTTAGTTAGTTCGTAAGGAGCGCGAGAAGGTTATAGCGGCTATTACTAAAGAAAGTACTACTCCGCCTCGTATCTCTAACTTTTCCGCTAAGGCTCTAACGAATACTCCTACTACTACCCTTCCTTCGGATTCAAGTATATAGGCTCTTTATAAGAGGATAGACAAGCTATCGGTCTAAGTCGCATAAGTAATGAATAGCTAGTCTCTTCCTATAGAACTACCTCGTCCGGCCCCTATTACGTATTAACTATCCGGATTTATACTAGCGACTAGTTCGAATACTATTCCTCTCGGTCCTCGTAGGTACTAGTACTATAAAAAGGAAGGTTACTCTCGACCTAATTACCTAGAGCTTCGAAAGCTTATTAATCTTAGTCTCTTACATTTAGAAGGTAATAGCTTAGTTTAGGGAACTACGGAGAACCTATAGCGTCTAGTTAGTCGTCTAGTAAGACGTAATAAGGGAGCTACTTAATTATAATAAGAATAGGTTAAGGCTAGACTCCGAGCTACGGAGAAGTTAGCGGTTAATAACCTAGACTATAAGATGCTAACTATCGACGATAATTCTAAGGATAAAGCGTCTAAGTCTATTTAGTATAAGGATTTCTACCTAGAGGATCTAGTTAGGAGAGATAATAACGATAATAACGACTTCGTTAAGGAAGTTCCGGTTATAGCTACTACTTAGCCGAGTACTATACCTCGCGATACTCGAATAGATAAAGGTAAGGGTCCTACTAATAGGGTTACTAAGGCAGGTCCTTCTAAACCGTCCTACGGCGTTACTAAGTCCCTTCGCACTAGTGCTTATCGTCCGGTAGCTATTACTAATGTTCCGGAAGGTATAACTATTACTAGGTCTCGTTTAGCCACCGTTAAAGCCGTCGCTAAGACTAAGGAGGAAGACGCCGATATAGAGGATCTAGTCGCTAAGGAGGCTCCTCGACCTATAAAGCGTATTCCTCGCACTAAACGCTTCGATAAGGTTCTATAATAGGTCACTAATCCGTAGTAAGCTATATAATCCTTATTAAACTCTAATATTATAATAAGGATAGGGTCTCTCCTCGGAATCTTATAACCGCTATCTAAGATCTTTTATCGAAGGTTCGATAACCCTAATCTTCCTAGTAATAATATTCCCGAGCTCTTCCGCCCTCGTACCGAGGTAAATCTAGTCTAATAACCGGAGGAATTCGTGAATCTCGATCCTAATGTAGATATAGATTAGAAGGGAGCTTCCGCTGATTTAATAACTATCGCTAGTCCGAGGTTAATTACTAGTCTTAGGTATAATACGACTACGGTTTATACGCTTCTCGATAGCGGTGCTAAATGTAACCTTATATCGTTAAGGTTAGCTAAGGAACTAGGTTTACCGATCTAGCGAGATGTTAAGATTATTATAGATAGTATAATAGGTATAGGCTCTTTCTCTAGGGCTTATATTAATATACCCGTTAACGTTAGAGGTGTCGTTATCTATACGTATTTCTTATTAACTAGGAAGAGGTTAGAATACGTTATTCTAGGAAGGCCTTTCGAACGTAAGTCTCGTCTTATTTCTTAAAATATAGATAATAGTTCCTAGTATAGGACGATCTAGTCGGCTAATAGTTTACAAAAGGTCACCTTTTAGGGTGCGAAATCGAGTAGACCGAAGAATAGATCTTTCTACGAGTTAACGAGGTTATCGAGGTCTTTAAACGATTAGGCGGCATCGGTCCCGGCTATAATATCGCGTAAGGAGAGCTAGGATATCGACTAGGAGTTTCGGTTCCTATTTCTTCTTTATAGGTTACTTATAGTTCGGATCTCCCTATTTCTTATATTAATAATAGGTACACGGATTTAATTCTTTATAAACTACTAGAAAACGATAAAAACAATTCTTTACTTTTATAGGTTACTTAGGATAAGGGAGTATATACATTTAAGAGGGGTATAGGAGAATAGGAGGATTTCCTTTTTAGGAATAGCGCAAAAATTCCTAGATCTAAGCCGGGCTTAGAACTAGCATTGCCGGAGATTTACTAAATTCGCTATATAGCTAATATTCTATCCTCTAGAGGGGAACGGCTAGCTAACCCGCTATACGGATGTTTTTAGTTTATACCGTTATTAGAGGACGATAGTATGCCTCGGATCTCTCGAAAGAATAATATCTAATTAATGCTTACGGCCGTACGGCTTAGAATACGTCGAGCCTCCCGCGGAGTACCGAGGGTAGGGGTAAATACCTTATATAAAAGGAAGGATAAGAAGGTTCGGCTAGTAGATACTTCGATCTTAGATAGTTCTATACCTAGAGGGGTAAATACGTAGCGAGAATAGTACTTAGCTCGTAAAGCATTACGACCTTTCCGGTTAGCGCTATATAGTCACCTACTTATTACTAAGTTTTCCGATATTAAGGAGCGATCGCGACTTACACCCGAGAGAGAGCGTAAGCTTATTATTAGTCACGAAGTTACTCTAGCTAAACGGGAGGTATTAATATAAGTACTCCTAAACCGAGAAGCCGTTCTAGCTTAGGACTTCTCCGAGATTAGTACGGTAAAAAGTGACGTTACGCTAGCGTAGTCTATTAGGACTATAGACTACACGCCGTAGTAGGAACCTAGTTTCCCTATTCCGCGATCCTTAATAGGTATCGTAGTAGATATAGTAAAAGAGAGGATTACGAACGGGCTCCTTAAGCTAAGTTACGCACCGTATAGGAATCCCTATTTCCTAGTTAAGAAGAAGGATACGAATAAGTATCGGCTAGTTAATACGGCGATAAGTATTAATCGCGTAACGATTAGAGATACTAACCTCCCTCCTTCCGTAGATAAATTCTCGGAGTCTTTTACTAGTATATACGTCGCCTTACTCGTAGATTACTTTTCCGGATATAACTAAGTCCCCCTTACGGAGGAAAGCCGTAATATTACCTTATTTATAACACCTATTAGACTCGTCCGATAGATAAGACTTCCTTAGGGAGCTACGAATTTAGTTACGTAGTTCTATAGGATTAATAACACGATTCTACGGGATCGGATACCTTACGATACGTAACCTTTCGTAGACGATAATAGTATTAAGGGACCTCGTACGGATTATAGTAGAGAGGAGTCTTTTCCTAGTGTTAGACGTTTTATGCTCGAATATATATAGACGTTAGACTATACGCTTACCGACATAGAGAGAGCTAGAGTTACTATTTCTAGTAGAAAGTCCTAGTTTTTATAGTTAGGTCTTAAGGTAGTAGGGTTTATCTATAATTCTAGAGGACGTTATCTAGACTAGTCTAAGATCGTTAAGATTATAGAGTAGCCGCTATATAAGAACGGTACGGAGGTACGCGCCTTCCTTAGTATCTATATATATTACTATATATAGGTTAAAGATTTTACTATCGTCGCCCGGCCGTTATATTAGCTACTACGAGCTAGTGTCGTTTTCGAATAGACCGAGGAGGTATAATCCTCTATAAACGTACTTAAATAAGCGCTAACTTCTATACCCGTACTTACGTCGATTAATTATAGTAAACAAGCCGGATCGATTATCTTAGCTATAGACGCTAGTTTAATAGGATAGGGTATAATCCTTATATAGGAGAGTTCGGAGGCTAAGAAGAAACGCTATATCGTTTAATTCGAATCTAGTATATAGTCTAAAGCCGAAAAGAAGTATAATACTAGTAAGAGGGAGTGCCGCGGTGTGCTTAAGGCACTATAGAAGGTCCGTTCGTATCTTTATAGGGTCCTATTTATTATCGAGACTAACGCTAACACCTTAGTGGCGTAACTTAATCGATCCGCTACTAATCTTCCTAGTTTAGTTACCGCTTAGTAGATTACGTAGATACGCTTATTCGCCTTCGACGTTCGACATGTTCCTAGCAAGAAAAATAGAGCTACTAATAGGCTTTCTCGCCGCCTACGAGGTCCGTTAGACAATAATAATAAGGTATATAATATAGACGTAGACGACTTAATCGATTCCGAGCTATTTTACGTGTCTATTTGTCCTCTCTAGGTAGATAGGAGTAATAAGCGAACTACTCTAGTTCGCGAGGAATATTTAGCAGAATCGTAAGATATTACCGACTATCTTATAACGTTACGACGACTACTACATTTAGACACATCCGAATTTATTAAATTTAAAAGGAATACGTCGATGTTCCTTGTTAATAATAGTCACCTTTTTAGACGTAGTTAGAGGTTAATACCGTTATGCCGCGTCGTCGATGTAGAGGACTATAGAGATAAGATCATTAAAGAGCTTTATAACGGAAGTAGTTATAAGAGTCGTAAGGGTACTTAGAGAAAGATTACCGACTAGTACTAGTAGAAGACGCTATATACTAATGTTCGTCACTACGTAGCTATATATAACGAATGTTAAAGAAGAGCGCTTTTACGAGAAATAGAGGAGCTACATCCGAGCGGCGTCTCTACCCTTTATACGAAGTAGTACGTCGATGTCGTTTATATATCTATATCGGAAGGATGTTAATATCTCATTATTGCTCGGGAGGCCGTCAGTTTATAGCTAGAGGCTAAGGCACTACATAATTCCAATAGTAAGTCCGCTACGAAATTCCTATACGAAGAGGTTATATATAGGTTTAGCGCTATTAAGACACTAGTAGTAGATAGAGGTTCCGAGTTTAAAGGGTTAGTATACTCTCTCGCCGAGTAGTTTAGTATAGATTATATCGTTACTTTAGCCTACAATCTATAATCTAATAAGGCTAAACGAGGGCATCTAAACATTATAGATAGCCTTTCGAAGATTACGGGTAAGGACAATAGCTAATAGGTTTAATATCTTACTTACGTCCTATAGGCCGAATAGTTAACTATTAATAGAATTACTAGTTAAATACTATCGTTACTTATGTTTAGGACCGACACTATCCTTCTAGTAGAATTCGATATTTATAGTTAGCGAATATAGGATTAGTCGTAGGTTCGTACTATAGAAGAGCTTATTACTACTCGTACTCGATAACTTAAATAGAGGGATAAGGATCTTTAGGAGACGTAGGATCGTATATATCGTCTTCGTTAAGAATATAAAGAGGCATAGGATCTACGTCGCCGGATTTAATATAACAAGCTTAATATTAACGATATCGTTCTAGTCTATAATACTTATTATAAGAAGATTCGACAAGATAAGCTTAAGAATAGGTAGCGAGGCCCGTATCGCATTATTAAAGTTCACGATTTAGGTTTATATAAGATTGCCGAGCTTAATAGCGTTAAGGTTCGTAGTATATATACACGTCGGAGATTAAAGAAGTACTTATTAGTAGATAAGGAGTAAGTGTATATAGTAGCACTTCGTTACGTATTAGAATAAGAACCTATCGTCGAGATTATACGTCTAGAGGGCTTTAATCGCGACGAGTACGAGATTATAGAATAGGTTTAGTGTCTAGGTTAGACACTAGAGGGAGGGGGTAGGGTTCATAAAAGAGGGATTTTTATTATATATATAGTCGGTTATAACTATTATATACATATTACGTCGCCGCTATTAAGGGTAGTAGATCTAACGAGGTATTAGAACGGATAAACGGTAAGGTAAAAGGTTTCCTTTGTTGTTTCTATTTATAGTACCTAGATTACTTCCTCGAAGCACTTCTATATTTCCTTAGTTCCGAATTCGATTTCTTTATATATATTTATAGAGGTTCTATATAGTAAATAGTGTAGTAAAAGAATAAAGAGGAAGAAGGTATAAAGGTGCTATATAAACATATAGTGCCGCCGTATATAGCGAATTATAAGAGGTATAGCGCTTATTAGATACACCTATATATAGATGTTACTATAGCAGAGCTAGTGTTGCTGCGCGAAAATTTTCTAATATAACCCCTCGATCTCCTATACCTTATAGAAACCTACCTTTTATTTCCGTAAGATAATATATCTAACGAAGCTCTTAGAAGGTCTCCTTTTCGTAGTAAGACGAGGCTATAGCGTTATTAGACAAGAGCTACGCTATTTAATCGCAATCCCTATCGATAGCCGCGGGTTTTACGGCCTTATAGCTTTTACGCTATATAGGAAGGTAGAGGTTAGCCTAAGGCTAATCCTACCTTAAGTATAATAATCCTATCCGGCGATTCTAAGGTAATAAACGGAGGTAGTAGTTAGAATAGAGGAGTCGGAGTCTTTACGTATAAGGATAAGAGCTTTACGAATACTAAGGAGGTCTTAAAGTACGCCTATAAGTATAACGATAATATCCGTATAGATTTCATCGCGTAGGTCCTCAGTATCGCTATAAAGGCTTAGAACTACGTCGAGATACTTACCTACGATATTATCTATAGTCTCCTCGAGGGTAATATCGTCGCCTTAAGTAAGAAGGATTAGGAGGAGATGTTTCCTAAGGCTTATAGTATATACGAGAGGGTTAAGGAGAATAGGAATAAGAGTTTAGAACATTATAGCGCTCTCTAACGTAGCGTTTCGGACTACGAGTAGTCCTACGAGCTCTATAAGGATTAGTACTCTAGTTTAGGGGATCGTTCTCGTTAGTAGTTTAACTATATCTCTAGGGGGAAGACTTTCCGTTAGACTATTAATATAGTAGTTCGCGTAACTATTAAACGTATTAGCACCCCGAAGAGCATTATTAGTTACGACGTCCGCCTATAAGACATTACTACTATAGCTAAATTAGTCGAATCCTCGAAGTAGCCGAGCGTTAAGGCACTTAACGTAAAGGAGCTTCGTATAGTCTATAAAGGACAATTCACTAAGTATTTCGCCTAGAATAAGCTCGGTTTCTTATATAAGGTTCCTACTCTGTCCTAGATTACTAGTGGCACCCCTACTACCTCGTCTACTACTACGTCCGGAAGTCGTTAAGCTTCGGTTTCTAGTTATCCTAGTGTTTCTAACACTAACGCGGTACGTATTACTAAAGCCGTAATATTCGTAGGAGGAAGTTCTCGGGTAAACCTTAGTAGTGCTAGACCTAAGCCGGGCTTAGGAGCGGCTACTCCCGTACAAGTTTTAAGCCGCTTACGTCGTTCTATACGTCTCCGCCTTAGTCGCTTAGAAGAAGAAGAGGATAAAGAAGAGCTAGTCGAATAAGAGGCTATTCTATTAGTAGAGACTAGTCGTAAAGGTTCTCCTTCTAAGAAGCGTCGCTTTAACGAATTCGATGATAGTAATAGGTAGTACGAGATACCTAATCGCTCTATTTCTATATTAGTTACTCCGTAGGACAAGGGTAAGGGTAAGGCTATTACTTCGTCGACTAAGAAGGAGTGTAACTACACTAGAGTCCCTCCGAGGGTTAAGGCCGAGTTTACCTTAAAGGAGCTACTCTCTAATTCCGAACTCGCTGTTATTATAAACACTTAGATACGTAAGGATTTAGCTACTAATGCGACCGTCTATCACTTATATACTCGTCTTCTAGCTCGTCGTCTACACCTACTTACTAACCTTAAGTACGAAGTTTTAGCTAGGCGTATTCGCTATTAGTATAACGCCTACTACGGGGGCACTCTAGACTTAATACGTATATAGAAAGAGATAGCTAAGTGGCTTATTCTAACTTTCCGTATCGCTCGCGAGTCTACTAAGCGTAGTATTTTTAAGTATAAGTCTATAGTTATAGATTGTTACATCTCTAAGGATACGAGGAAGCTTATCCTCGATAGTTTCCGTAAGGGGCTTTACGACGAATAGGTTACCGACGGTAATATAGTCATTAACATCTTTAAATAGTAGGCCGAAGGGGATTCTCCTCTCCTAGATATCTTCTACACCGAGATAGATATATATCTTCACTATTTCGGTTATCCTAAGGATAAGAACTAGCTAGGGTAGTTACGTAATATGTTTCACTCTCTCGGATAGTAGGCTATACGTATAGATCCTAAATACTATCGAGTATATATTACTAGTCGTCCCGATAAGCTTACTTAGTTAATTTCCTACCCTTACTACGCTAAATATACCGTCCCTAGAGATTATACGTAGTTCTATTATATTAACGTTAACCCTAGCTACCTTACTAATAAGTATAGAGGCGATGCTGTCTAAGGTTCTATTAGCCTTAACGATAAGACGCTAAAGAATTACACTATCGTTGTGCCTAAGATATATTACTATATAAAGGAGTAGGTTTAGGATATAAAGGCTCGTAAGGTTCTTACCGACGCCCTAGTTATTAATATTACCGATAAGTACTTTACGTAGGACGATATTAAGAAGTATAAGGCCGACTAGGAGTTAATAATTTATAAGGCTAGTAACGTTTATATTACTATACCTTATACCCCGTATAGTTCGACTAGTCCTACCGATTCTATTCGTCGTACTATACTCCCTTAGTTCTATAGGATTAGTGCCGATTACGAGACACTAGAGCAGTTCGAGGGTAGTTCGTATAGCGAGCTTACTCTTACTTACATATAGAAGCGCCCTAGTCCTAGGACTCCTTCTAGTAAGCTAAATATATACGGAAGTATACACTCTACTTTCCCCGCCGCTATTACTCTATAAATCGATAGTTCTATTAGTAACGCTCTAGTTAGCTATATTCGTTAGGATAATCCTACTGTCGTCGAGGAAAGAGACATCCTATTAGGTGACGATCTCTAAGCTACTAAGGATCGTATTAGGGAGATTCGTACGGAGATTACTATAGCTATAGAGAAGGCTTAGGTTAAGGTCTAGTAGTATAAGAAGGCCTACTTTGTTAGTGCTCGTTCTTTCTTCCGTTATGCCGAGGAGGGCCTAGTCCCTACTACGAAGGATAACCCTAATCCTATTATAGTCGAGGGCGATAAGGAGGATATAGAGATAGGTTCTAATAAGGAAGGGAGGGGAGTAGATTTAGATTCTAAAGAAGAGGATAATAAGGGTAAAATAGATTTATTAGAGGATAAAGAGGAAGGTCTTTCTAGTAATAACTTAGAGACATAGCGTCGTTAGCGTAAGGGAGGCAGAGGACGGAGCTACCGGCCTCGGCGAGGAGCTCGTTATTAGTAAGGGTCGTCGTCGTATAGCTCGTCGTTAAGGACTCTAAGGCGTATAGGTCGTTCGTGTCTAGGTTAGACACTAGGGGGAAGAGGACGGTTATAGTAGGCTTAGTCGTTATAGTTATAGCTATAGTTACAGGTTACGATATA